>LPNX010251707.1:0-123554 GCA_001517045.1 Pseudotsuga menziesii | reverse complement strand
GTTTCTTTCATTGATGACTTTTCTAGGAAGACATGGATTTACTTCATGAAGAACAAAGATGAAGTTTTCAGCAAGTTCAAAGAATTCAAAGCCTTGATCGAGAATCACACTAAAAAGAAGATCAAGACCTTTCGATCAGATAATGGCAGAGAATTCACATCAAATGAATTCAAAGAGTTATGCAAAGACTCAGGGATTAAGAGGGAGTTGTCCACTCCATATAATCCACAACAAAATGGGATTGTAGAAAGGAAGACCAGAACTATCATGGAAGTTGCAAGAGCTATGCTCCATGATCAAGATCTTCCCATGCATCTATGGGCAGAAGCTGCCAGAACAGCGGTGTATGTATAGAATCGTACTCCACACAGAGTACTTGAGAACAAGACACCTGAAGAAGTCTTTTTCGGCAAGAAACCAGAAGTCAACCATCTCAGAATATTCGGTTGTCCAGTGTACATACACATTCCAAAAGAAAAGAGGACAAAGTTAGATCCTTCAGGAAAGAAGGGTATATTTGTGGGATACTTTGAAAGCTCGAAGGCTTACAGAATATACTTCCCAGGATTCAATAAGATCGACATCAGTAGGGATGTAACATTCGATGAAGACTCGGCTTACAACAAATCCAGAAAGAGACCCGCTGAAGTTCCTGAAGAATCAGAAGCACCCAGAATCCATGATACAACCATGAACGAAGAAACTCAAGAAGAAGATCGAGAATTTGAAGAACCTCAAGAACTTGTAGATTCGCCTAAGGAGAAGAATCCTCATAAGAGGAAACCTGCTTAGGTACAAGAAGCTATCCAAGGTGTAGAAAGATATGGGGCTACAGAAGAGACTCACAGAGAAAGAAAGAGGACCAGATCCTGCTCCGGGTATGTAGCATTATTATGTGATTTCATCGATAAAGAACCTTCCAATTATGAAGAAGTGGTAGAATGGAAAGAATGGAAGGATGCTATGATCGAAGAGTATCAATCGATCATGAAGAATGATGTTTGGGATGTTGTCCCAAGACCAGAAAGGAAGTCTGTTGTAACTTCTAAATGGATCTACAAGATCAAGCATGCTGCAGACAGTAGCATAGAAAAATATAAAGCAATATTTGTTGCTCGTGGTTTCTCCCAGAAAGAAGGAATAGATTATGAAGAAACTTTTGCACATGTAGCCAGATACACTTCCATCAGATCAATACTTGCTTTGGCTACAGTAATGAAATGGAAGATACACCAAATGGATGTCAAGACTGCTTTCTTGAATGGTATAGTGGAAGAGGAAGTGTATGTGGAGCAGCTACTCGGTTTTGAGACACATGACAAGGAGTCTCATGTATGTAGATTGAAGAAAGCCCTGTACAGTTTGAAATAGGCACCCAGGACATGGTACGGCATAATTGATAGCTTTCTATCCAATTTGGGCTTTACCAAGAGTAAAGCAGATTCCAACCTTTACTACAAGGTTGAAGATGGCAACCCAGTGATACTCCTATTGTATGTAGATGATCTGTTTGTAACAGGTATGAATGGGTTGATTGTTGATACGAAGAGGAAGCTTGCTGTCGAGTTCGAAATGAAGGACTTGGGTATGATGCATTATTTTCTAGGCATGGAGGTGTCGTAGAATGCAGATGGAATTTCCCTAGGACAAGGGAAATATATTGTAGAGATCCTGAAGAGATTCGGGATGATGGACTGCAAGGCCATGACCACACCTATGGCATTAAACCTGAATCTATTAAGTGATGCTTCATCATAAGGGGTTGATGCTACGATGTATCGTCAGATGATTGGGTCCTTGATGTACCTGACAAACATAAGACCAGATATTTGCTTTGATGTGAACACCTTGAGCCAGTTTCTAACAGATTTGAGACATGTTCACTTGATTGCTGCAAAGCATATTCTGAGGAACCTGAGGGGTATAGTTGATTATGGGCTCAAGTATGAGGCGAGTCAGAAGATTAACCTGGAGGGTTATGTTGATTCAGATTGGGTAGGTAGTTCCATCGATAGGAAGAGCACTTCAGGGTGTTGCTTTAGTATGGAATCAGGTGTGATCTCTTGGTTTAGCAAGAAGCAATCCTATGTGGCACTAAGTATAGCTGAAGCAAAGTATGTCACAGCTTGTTCAGCTAGTTGTGAGGTAGTATGGCTGAGGAAGCTACTGTTTGATTGATTTGATCTCTAGTTAGATGCTACTTATATATATTGTGACAACCAGAGTTGTGTGAAGTTGTCGGAGAACCCGATGTTCCATGACAAGTCGAAGCATATCGAGATCAAGTATCACTATATCAAGGATATGGTGCAGAGAGGAGTAGTGAAGCTCCAATATGTTGCGACGGATGAGCAGATAGCTAATGTGTTGACAAAGCCATTGGCTAGAGTGAATTTTGAGTACTTTAGGGAGAAGCTTGGTGTTCTCTAGATCGAGGTTCCCTCCAAAGGGAAGTGATGAGTCCGTGAGCCATTCTGACATGGTGAGAGGATTAAGTTCCTTCCATGGTCAGATGTAAGGGCTAAGCCATTCTGTCATGGTGAGAGGATTGGTTCCTTCGTTGTTAGATACGAGTGCTAAGCCATTATGATATGACTGTAGGATCAGTTCCTACATGATCAGATATAAGGGTTTTTGTCGTTCTTTGAATGGAGGTGCCTGGTCAGTTACCATGAATACTCGCTCTAGGACCGAGGACCATTCTGATATGACTGTGAGATGTAGTCTTACATGATCAGATGTGAGTGCATGGCCATTTTGATGTGATTGAGGGATTGGTTCCCACTTGATCAGATATAAGGGCTAATGCCATTCTCTAGGAGAATGGAGGCACCTGGTCAATTACCAGGAAAGCTCAGTCTGGGACTAAGGTCCATTATGATATGACTGTGGGATGTGTTCTCACATGATCAGATATGAGTGCTAGGGCATTCTAACGAGTCAAGGTCAGATGTAAGGGCTGGGCCATTCTGACGAGTCAAGGTCAGATGTAAGGGCTGGGCCATTCTGACAAGTCAAGGTCAGATGTAAGGGCTGGGCCATTCTGACATGGTGAGAGGATGAAGTTCCTTCCATGGTCATATGTAAGGGCTGGGCCATTCTGACATGGTGAGGGGATTAAGTTCCTCTCATGGTCAGATGTGAGTGCTGGGCGTGCCTTTCTGATGAGTCAAGGTCAGATGTAAGTGCTGGATGAGCCATTTTGACTTAGGGTCAGATATAAGTGCTGAAGAAGACCTAGATGGAGGCTAGGCCTACACCCAGCATGAAAAAGGGCTGGCTTTGTAGAACTTTCTATGACGAGAAGAATCATGAGATAACACCTGTGATGATCCAGTGATGATGAGCCAACAGTGATGATGATCCAACAGTGATAATCTAGATCCAGTGATGATCCAGATCTAGTGATGATCCAGATCGCGTAATGATCCAGATCCCGTGATGATGTTCCAGTGATGATCCAGATCCAGTGATGAACCAGATCCAGATGAAGATGACTTGAAGATGACGAGAACTCGAGGATGATCCAGATGATACAGAGAAGAAGACTTGTGCTGATAAATTGTGTCAAGAGAACACCTTCCTAGTTAAGAGGGAATGTTGATGTAATTGTAACTTCAGAATGTATTCACTTATGTATCTTATGTATTGTACCCCGATGTTTATTCTGGGAAGTGTTTGTAATGTAATTGAGTCATGTCATGCCCCGATGTTCCTATCGGGAGGTTCTATAATGTAAACAAGTCATGTCAACTCATTGTGGGTAACCCTCCTATTGATCAAGGGTTAAAGTCCTCGCAATTCCGGGGCACTAGGGTTATTAAAATCTCCTAGAGAAGTTGGCCCTAGTAGGTTATTGTCAAGTCGGGAATTAGTATAAATAGAGAGTGAGCCTCTCTATTTATCACACACTCACTCACACTCAGTTGTAGCGCATAGCTGAGGAAGAAGAAGACACTGGGGCTAGGAAGAAAGAGGCTACTGCTGTTGGGAGATCATCTTACTGTTTTGGGGTTTTAATTTTGGTGCTGATTCTATCTCTGAGGAAGTTGTGGCGTTTTCTCCATTTATGGTTTCCCTAAGGAAAAACACTGTGTTCATTGTCTCTTGCGTTTGATTGTTGTGCTTGTTTTCCTCTCAGTTAAAAGATCCTAATATAATGCTAGATTAATGTTAAAATCTAACAAACACAAGTCTCAGACCTCATCACATAAGGTCATGGAGAATAACTTCTAAAGTTGTACTCTCAACAAAGTGATCCTCCCACACATGGGATGTTGACTCCAATGCCATTCCCAGTGGGGTTAAATGCAAGAGGCTTGCATTTTGGCCAGTCTGGAAGAATGGCAAAGCCAGAGGGTAAGAGGGAAACATAAGGTGGATCACCCCCACTCAGATCCACATGCATGACTAAGATGTCCACTTGAGTGTAAACTACAAGGGACCCCAATGCATATGTGCAAGTCTCTTGAAGGATCAACATGTTGTTTCTCTAGTTGGAATTCATGGCCTAAAATAAAGAAGATTTAATGTATAACAGTTAGGGTTAGGGTTTTGTGAGAGGCTATGATTTTATGGTTGTAGAAACAAACAGTTACAAAGAAAAAGAAGGAACATACGGTGGCTTTGAGAAGATAAACACAATTCCCTGGATCTTGTCCTTTGGCAATATAATGTTTGAAATTAAGAAGGTTAATTTAAATTTCAAATCCAAATTACAAGTATTCAAAATTTTAAGCTACAATTCAACATAACACTCAAGCGAAATACCGTAATAATGTAATAGATGAACTTCACTAAGTAGATGGTCATCCTAAGGTAAACATAACTCTATTTAAACTGTCAATCTCTAGCATCCATTATGACCATATTCTTTTCTAGGTCATATGCAATCCATTCTATTTAATGATGTAAACCAAATGTGCAATTGAATCCATAGATATTACATTATTCATCAAAGCATATAGATAATTTGGGGTTCAAATTCCCTAAACCACGTGACCTTTCTAGGTGTACTAAAATTTATGAATAGGAATCACAATTACAAATATTGAATGCTTACATGATAAGCTCTATCCAACCTGTTTCTATTTCTAAACTACAAATTTTAAACCTCAATCAAAATCAAGTGATAAATGAGTACAACCCTAATGAGGCTTTTAATGAACTGCAACTTATTTTGTTTATATCGACATCCAAAACTTATGTTTTCTCATTACCCTAATGATGAGAAAAAATGTTGTCAATCAAGTATAATCATCAAATCGATTTCCTGTCAACTTGGAAAGATTTGTCTAATGGCCAACCAAGTAGAAGTTAGATTAGAGATAAAATTGTTGAAGTCGACTTGGAAGTTAAACACATAGGCAAAGTTGTTGGATCACTAATCCAAGTTGAAGTAGGGTACGATATCAAATCTACCTAGTGATGTTGATGACCCAACAAACGATCAGTATTAATGCAATAGTAAGTTTCATGACACTAACACTCTTTCTTGTCATTACATGAATATTGTCATCGATATTACTAGCGATATGTTAATTCCTCAAACCTTATAAATTAAATGCCAAGCGATATGTTAATTGATGGATGGGAAAATAAAATAAATATGATGGTGATCAAATGCAAATGATAAATGTAGATAATACAAGTTATACCTTTGATGAAAATTTCCAACTAAACCCTGGTACGTAGATTAAACCTCGCAAGTGTATTATAAATAGTTAGTAAAAGTTCAAACTCGAATTGAATAATGGGAAGAAATCCTTTCTGTTTTGAGCGTTAGTGATGGAGCAAACTTTTCTATTTAAATCCAATCAAAAGTATGACAAAAACCATAAGTCCAACATAACTCTATGTTAAAAAATGTCAAAAACTAATTCTTCGAAATTTGAATCACAACCCTGATAGAATACCAAAGTCCTTTACAAAACACCAATTAAGACTAAACGAAAGATGACATTTTGATGCATAACGAGAATGCATATTCAAATCATTAAACATAAATAAATGGTGTGAATATACTAGGTGAATTGAAGAGGTAACAATGAAGCCAAATCTAACTTTAGGAAGACCAATCTTGCTAAAGACTAGGCCAAAACTAAGTTCCGTCAAATTTACCAGGCTAAGGAAGCCCATTACTGAAAAAGGAAAAATGTAAGTTCACAAGTAGGATGAAATGAAAATAAATCGAAGGTTGAGGGATTCAAACATGTCTTCCATTAGTGAAAGTATAAAATACGCCTCAAATTGAACAACTTAAAAAAGAATATGTTTTCCTTTCACTATTTGCATGCCACAAAAAGCTTCTCGTGACGATTTTACATTAGCAAAACTCCAATCTGAAGGTTCAAAATCTAAAAGGAAAGAGTACTATAGGGAAAGAAATGTGAAAGCAAATATCCTATGTAAGGAATTTGTTTTGAGAGACCTCATACCATGTAACTTCATGAAAAGACCTCCTGACATTGTGATCGATTTTCAAAATAGGATTCTAGAGTGTTACTCAATGTACTTTCTTCACTGAAGAAATTTGACAAAATCGTTTTCTTTGGAAGTTTAGAACATGCACTTTGAACAAACCAAATACCACAAATATTGACAAACAAAGCTACTATAGAAGAAGGATTTAGGCAAATAAGCTTTCATTTGCCAAGGATAAAATAATTAAAGGATGGGACTATGACAAGTCACGCTTTAAAGTATTTCGACCAAGTAACCTTCCTTTTCATTAGAATAAATGCTTAAGAGCATTGTGTCTTTATTAAGCAAAATTTTGCTTTTCATGGTTTCATTCAAGAAATCTTTGTTCCTTAAACACTTGAAATATACTTCCCCAAATGTAGCTTTATTTTTTAGAAGTTCTAAAAGAAAATCCTATTATGAAGATTCAAGATACTACATTGACACCAATATGAAGACTCTAGTCTTCGTTTACTAAATTAAGGCCATTCTTGTGACTCCATATACTAAAATGGGTACATTTGCATTTAAAACTCGTTGCTCACACTGTGTTTAGTCATTTCATTAAACAAAGAAAAGCTTAAACTTGTTCTCAATAATAATAAATACCGATGAAAAGAAACAAAGTGAATTATGAAATGTAGAGACCATGGATATGCATACCATCCACCTTTGCCAATACTTAAAATAGTTTCAGAGCTATGATTTATGACATCCGTGTTGATGCTTTCATCTGCACTTGAATCCAAATCGACTGAAGTTTAAAAGGATTGAGTTAGAGGACCAACGTTGCATGCATTTTTTCTGTGTCTGCCCCTTTGTTTGGATTAATATTTATGCCAAGGTTTGTTGGTGGATTCAATCAAGGTCGGTAGCATTGTGCTTTTACCATTTTTATTATTATTGAATCCCCATGTTTTCTCATTCTGTTGGTGGGTTCTCATCTCTCTAGAGTTTTCCAGTGTTTTTTTTATTATTCTCTGCTTACAAACCCAATTCTTCTGAATAGTTTTTCTCTTTGCAGGCTACATGTTTTCCATTAACATGGCGAGTTATTTGTTGCTGGGATTAATGCTTCTCTTGCTTCAAATTTCTCTTGTGTATGGTTGTCTTTTATCTGCAATGTAAGAAGTCGTTAATTCCCACAAACTACGAGGATACATCCCAATTCCATTCTCTGGAAATACACACGCCTTTAATGCCTGCAGTCTACAATGTTGTGAACCACCTTGCAAATGGCATGAATGACCTTGCAGATCGAAAGTTTAACATTCTACATCGCTTAGACTACTAACTTATTTGCACCACCGAGTCGTGGGCACCACAGTTCAAGGGATATGTCGGCAGTGCTACACCATCGAAATATTAAATAAACGAATTCATTTAATTAAAATTTAGTATTAAAAATGCAAGTATTGTGTTAAACTTTATAGTTGTAAAAATATTTGTGTGTACGGAGCAAAACTAATCGCTCCACGCGGAAACTATATTGTCCCCTGTCGGGGACATAACAATGTTGACACAAGCTCAAAATTAAATATAATATTGTGTTTATTTGATGCTTAATTTTTTAGTGTGGCTTAAAATATAGCTTAGGAAATTTGAAGTTTTTGTGTTGAAGTTTTTGTGTTTAATAAAGTTTTTGTATTAGAACCCTTCCCACAAGACAACTTGAACACTAAGTACTTATGTCTCTGGCTTGGTGTGTGTGTGTATTATCAATTATAGTGTAAAATTTGAAAAAAATTTATAGGTTTTTTTTCAAGGAAAATTTAATAGGTTCTCTCTCTTCCTCAAAATATTAAGATGGAGGGCGATTCTAATGTCCACCACAATAGTATTTTGTAATCCAAAGGGACCCAAATGAACTCAACCAGAAGACACCACAATGAACTACGCCTTAAAACAAACAATCCATTCACATTGGTTGAGTTAACCCAGTTGTCTTTGCTAACCGTGTCTATAAGAATGGGTGAGTAGATAATGCCCCTTGCTTAAGAAATTGTGTAGAATGTATTTGTGGTTTGTACAAATATATGCATGAGTGGCATAGTTTCAAGGTGCAACATGGGGAAAAAGTGACATCTTGTGGTGAATTTATATGTAGACCTCTATGTGTCTATGGTTGTCATTAATGGCCATCCCCAGTCTCTAAATTTGTATGCATTTGGGTTTAGAAAAGAGCCCAAGAATTGTAGCCTTTAATCTAAGAAATAGGTTGTGAATCCCTATATATATTTACATTGATTATTTAAGTATTTTCCTATCTCATTAAAGTACAATGAAGACTTTTGTAAGTTTACTTCCATCCCAGTTGCGTTGTTGTATAACTCCAACACTTATTTGGATTTATTGCTTTTCTTGCATATCCTTTACCAAACATTACAACATTGTCTATAAACCATAAATGAGTTAAAGATAATGATTTTCCTATATTTAAAAAGATAATGAATTTCCTATATTTATACCTTGAATTGCTCCTTCTCTCGAGCATGCTTTTATCTTTTAGCTAAAACCTTTAACTACCAAGGGAGAGAGAAAAGGTGATAAGGGAAATTTTTGCCTTGGAAGAACCTTGAAGCTAACCCATTTATTAATATTACAAATGCACCAAAAGACAAGCATCCCAAGATACAATTCACCACCGGATTTCTTATTCCTTTATGCTCAATATCATCTTATATACAACTAGTTTACTTTATCATAATCTTTAGCCATGTATAACTTCATCATGATTGTTGATTTTTTTTAATCTTTATTGTGTGCAAAATTTCTTAGATTGTCCTCACATCATCATGTATTTGCCTATTGTACAAAAAACCACATCACTGCTTTAATTTTGCATACGATAAGATCCCCTTAAATTTGTTTGTTAGGATCTTAGTTATAATATTGTTCATTGAGTTACACAATGATATAGGTCTGTAATCATCTTTGAATTCAACATCATTTAATTTTGGTATCAAGGCTATAAATGTATCATTCAATGCCCCCAACAAATTTTCTAATGTCTTTTATTTCTCTATTATCCTCAGTAACTCTTCTTCCATGAATTCATAAAACCCCAAATAAAATTTCACAATCAATCCATCTAGCCTTATACTCTTATTTATCTTATCTAATACCCTATCGACAACAAAAAATCTATTCAATTGTTTTCAAACTCCCTCCCTTCCACTTATGGAGTTTGTATAGTTGGAATTATATCTAGAGGTTTCACATCACAAAGGCCTAAGTCCTCCAACATTTTATTGAAAAATTCATCCCGATGATCTAGCTTGGTGTTTCCCCCTTATATTTCCCATGCTTTTAAAGTCAAATTCCTCTTATGATCACATTGTCCTTCTGGACCTCTGTTGGCATCGATTCCACTAACCCATGTTCGAATTTCACTAACCATCCAACCAAGCCAAAGATATCGAGTCGACAGAGTGTCACTTCGTCAACAACACTTGCGACAAGTCAGGTCTCACCCGAGATACCTATGGGGACTACCAAAACTAGGTTTTTGCAGTTATGGAAGGGGACTTCTTCATCTCAACATTAATAAGCCACTCGATCGAAACAAAGGGATGGATTACCATTGACCTGTAAGAAAGCAAACCGATCCGTCGACGCATTCACAACATATTAAATATACAGATTAAAGCATATCTACCATCATTATCATTGACATTCCACAATATTATATCAATATAAGTGCGACAAACTCATAAAGATTCAAACACAAGATACACAGGATATCAAAGATACGTATATTTAAGATGGAAACCCATACGGGAAAAACCACAAAAGTGTTCTTCATTTGGCATGCGTAATATTTGGAACGCTTTTGGTCTGCGTACACAACTTGCAAACTTATCTCTAAATATTCTTTACATTGAATTATTTTTCCCTTTCTTTGTCATGCTCTCATGTCTTCTTTCTTCTTTCTGTCGACCTCTTTGTCAAGATCGCAAGTCGTGAAGGTCGTTCGCACACAACTCCTGGAATGACCTTACCACTTTATCTATTTTATGATCAACGAATGAAAATCTATATGACCTAACTATCATATCTATCTCTTTTAATGACCCACACAAAGCTTGGGTCGACCTTATATACTTCTTACAATTCTTGTTCCAATCGTCGACTAGTTCTCAACTGATAATCGACTGGTTGTTCTAACTAACCCAATGAATCTCGTTACATTAATAAAGGCACTAATAGCCTAGGTTACAATCATGCCCATTCCCAAAATAGACTATTAGTATAACTTAACTCACCGTTACATTTATTGTTTCCTCAAAACATGTCGAATTCCCGTATTTGACTTACTCTTCTCCTTTTTCGTCATGTCCTTGCTCCCCTTGTGACCAAATTCTTCATATTTCCTACCAAAACTGGTACGCACTTTCCTAGGGCCAACAACCTCCTCCATCTCTTTTAGGTTTTCCCATAATACTTTTTGTCCCCATATTGGCCATACACAATAACTATATAAAATACTTTTCCAAATTCCTTGCCTTTTAAGTTAGTCTAGACACCCGTAGGTAAAGCACCAATCTTTTAAAATTGATGAGAAGAAATACCCACGGCCTTTGCCCCTTCACACATGGTTTCTTAAATTAAAAATGACATTGGGTTTCTAAATGGCAAAGCACATTTGAGACTAACTCTGTGTTGGCACACTATACCCCTCTCATATTTAGGGAAAATATTTTCATATATTGGGTCACCTTCTCATGCACTCCTTGTGTTAAGGGCCCATTTAATAGCCAATTGTTCTCTCTTTATGATTTTTTTCCATATTTCTTGACTAAGGTCATAAAATATTTCTTTCCAATAAACGAAGGTTACTATGGATTTAAGGATAGGCCACCCTTTATTCTTTTCTAGAATGATTCCTTTCTAGATCAAAGATGTCATCTTGACTTATTCCTCCCTTTAAACTCCATAGATTCGTCCTCTTCCTCTTTTGCCAATCTGTTTGCACCGAGAATTGTTTTCTATTTTCTAAAGCTCTTTATCCACCCTTTCCAAAACATTTCAGAGTTTTTATATTCCTGATAACTATAGACACGGTTCTTCCTTATCCCTAGGAACTCCCTTGTCTCTACCCAAACTTGAATTATGTAACACCTCATTTTTTACCCCAAGATGTAAATATGATGTAATTATGTAAAGATTAGAAGCCAGGTATGAATGGTTTAGGATGACCAAACAAATTGTAAATATGTACATTTTCTTTTTAATATAAAAATTATCTGACAACTCGAGATGAAGAAGGATAAATATGAGATGGATGGATATGAATCCAGAAGTGGAGAAAGAGAGAGGGGCTAAGGGGTGATGACCCTGGTGGACTTTAACTATACTTTAGCCTTCATTAACCTTTTTAACCTAAAGCCCCTTAACCACAATTATGAGGGTCTCTTTAATTAATCATGGGTTGGTTATCTTAATTAAGTGTTAAAAGGGAAAAGTGGCCTCTTATAGGGAAGCCATGTGTTAAAGCAAAACCATGCATATATAAAGTTAGAAACTCCATTCATCAAGCATTCATTCCAACATCAAGAGAAAAGGAGCATTCATGCTAGGTAGTTCCAGTTGGTAAACTAAAGGGAGACTAATCCATAAGCTACACTTAGGCACACCCTTATAAGTGACAACCTAACTGCCATGATAAATTGGTGCTTAGGATAAGAGAACATGTCCTGCAGTGTGACATCCCTTGAGCCTTGTGATGGAGACTTCATAGTCGACTTGTATTGGAGCACGATAAGGGGAAAGGGATATCCCGAGGGATTGTAGTGTAGAGAAGGGGTACCTTCCCTCACGTCGTATAAGTTCATGGGGAATGAGCGAGGGGTTGGGGTCAGCTATGGATGGGGTTACCTATACCACTTGGGGGGTAGAGGATAAGTGCCCTTGGGTGATGAGCGATATGTGAGGAGTGTGGCTATAAATTGAAGGGGAAGAAGTGAGAATTCACCCCTTGTGGATTCATATACCTAGCTTGAGAGTGATACCTATTAAAGAAAGAGAAGGCTCGACAAAGTGCCCGTGGCTAGGAGGAATTTCATAAGTGCCAATTATGTATGAATGACATGAATTTTAATTTTGTTCTATGGTGTTTTAATTATTGTTTTGGAATTAATTATGTGTATGGGCTGATTGAGCATGGCTTGATGCATTTATGATTAGGAATGTTTACATAATTATAATGTATAATTTTAGTTTAAAGAAATGCTATTATATATTTTTCACTTCCTTTGTTAAAAATTTGTATTATAGAAGCCATTGGAAAGTAAAATCCGTGATTGGAAGCAAGAGCTGAATTTATGCATAGGATTGAGTACCCCATGGTACGAACATAGTTATAGTGGCTTTTGGGTATGTGCCAATTTTTAGGTAGAACATTCTTTTGTACATACTTCTTCTCTAATTATAGCTTTAAAAGAGAGGTTAGTGCAATATTATTTAGCATAGAATTGAATTACATACCTTTCTCAATAGCCTTGATTTGTCTCGAATCTTAATAAATTATATTATTATTTTGATTTTTTCTCTCAACTTTAATAGGCTTCTTCATACCCTTCTACTCATTTCCCAACTCTATTCTTGTTTAATTATGTCAATTTCTTTTTATACTTTCAACGCTATAAGCTCTTTTGGAATTTTTGAACCTTTTGATATTTCCCCCCCCTCCTTCCAAATCCACTTACTTGTAGGACAAGTACAATCCCTCCATACATGGTCAATTGTGTATCGTATCAAACACCTAAACATGTTGTCCTAATAGCCTTAAACTTGGGTAAAAATTCCATTTACCCCTAATGATCCCCTACTCCTTTAGTAATCCCTCATACAAATCTATTTATACCAGGATTCTCACCATTCTTATATCTACTTTTGCAAATAACTCCTCCTTCAAGTCTATAAATTTTCCCATCCTATCTCCCAACACTATCAAGACTTCTTTACTCAATAATTACATTAGCGATCCTAGGAGTTTTACCCAAACTAGTTACAAGTGCAATGATTTCTTATAGGATCAAACCCCAATTTCCATTTGCACAAATATGTAGCCCCCAATACAATTTTTGTGTTAACAGCTTATCTAGATTTGCTTCATCTTTGAACTCAAAGGCTAACCAACCTTTGATTAGAATATGGAAGGTGGGAATGTATCCTAAAATTCCTCTCTAGAATATCTCTATCTATATACTTAGAGAACCTTTTGATGCTTTCCTCCCCATCAATTCCCATATTAATGTTTTTTCCATCAAAGACTGAATTTCCTGTGCAATTCCCACATCTTCACTAAGCACCAACTTCACCTATTCTGCTCCTTTTCTTATGCAAATCTTCCTCCATTTGATCCTCTATCCGAGAGAGACTAGCAATGTTTCTTTTTCGCTTGAATCAATGTTTATTTCATCTATTAGTCATGCTACTAATAAGGGTCTAAAGCCTTACTTTTGATTTCCGCACCAATGATACTTCCAACCTTCCTATCAATGTAGAGTTGGCTCTTCCTACACCACCTCAAGCCATTCATCATTTACACCACACCTAGTAGCCTGTTCTTCAAGCCTTTATGAAAAATCACACTTGGAACCCTTGATGTCATTCAAATGTTTTCCACTAGGTCATCATTAAAGTATTGTACACCAATAACCATCTTCAAAATATTTCCAATTTCTAATATATGCAATGAAACATTATCCCCATTTAGCCTTCTTTGTTCCTTTAAGGGAGCTTGACATATTCATCAATTTTACTAAAAATTAACTTTCACTTCTCCCTCATCCCAAAAGTCTACTCCAATGCCTTAATAAATTTCAATGGTTAAACATCCTAATATATTTATCATTTCTATATATAAATTCCATCATTTAAAAAAAAATTGCTCTTTTTTATCCTCATTTTTATTTATTTATTTTACATGTAAAAATTGTTCTTTTTCATCCTCATTTTTATTTATTTATTTTACATGTAAAAAAAAATTTACACCGCAAAGCTCTTAACAACACTATATTACATAACCCAACGCTATATTACATAGCCCTTGTAACGGTACGTATCGTTACGACATCTCCCACAAAACCACCATTGGTACATTTCAACAGTGGCTACATAATGCCTAGGGCAAAGATTGGTGACAAGTTGTCGATAACAATCTTGTGCAGGTCGGCTATCCTTCTTCACGGAAGGTTGCTACAAAGTCTCAGAATTTTTTAGCTAGTTATATTAATAGTAGCAGGTCCTTCATTAGTTCGATATTTCTCAGATTTGAAGAAACTGAGGCAGATTCGCCTGAAATCCCAGAGGTTGGTTCGATATTTCTTCACTTTCTCCACCATTAAAGCTTTTGATTCTCGATTGTGCTTATTTTTGTTTGTTTGTGACGATGTTATATTTTGGTTCTACAGGGTTTTGAACCGTCAGAAATCGAGGTTTTACATTTGGGTTTTCCATTTTCGTGTTTGAATCTTTAGGGTTTTGATTATCTTCAAACCCTATACAGTGTCACCAGGGTTTGTTCTCAAAGATGGATACTTTGGATTCTGATATTGCCAGAATTCAGGAGGAAAGGCGGAAGAAAGAACAGGAGCTTGCATCGCTTTCGGCCGTAACTTTTGACGCAGATTTGTATGGTGGAGGTAACAGGTTCGAGGGTTACGAACGCTCTATTCCAGTGAACGAGGAGGAAGAGGAACAGGATCCCACTGAAAGAGAGGTTGCCCGGAAATTGGCCTCGTATACAGCTCCGAAATCAGTGCTTAAGGATTTGCCGAGAGGCGCAGGGGAGGAGGATGATTTTGGGTTCAAGAAACCCCAGCGAATTATCGACAGAGAAGATGATTACAGGAAGAGGAGGCTTAACAGAATCATCTCTCCCGACAGAAATGATGCCTTCGCCATGGGCGACAAGACTCCCGATGCTGCGGTCCGGACTTATGCCGATATCATGCGTGAAGAGGCCCTCAAGAGGGAAAAGGAAGAAACTCTGAGGTTGATTGCGAAGAAGCACCAGGAAGAGGCGGAACATAAGGTGAGGGAGAAAGATGGGGTCACTCAGGCCGCTGTGTCTCAGCCTGCCCAGAAGCGGAGGAATCGATGGGACCAAGCTCAGGACCAGGAGAATGCTGTTAAGAAGGCGAAGACTTCGTCAGACTGGGATGCCCCTGATGCCACTCCTGGGATTAGCAGGTGGGATGCTACGCCTACTCCAGGAAGGGTGACCAGTGATGCGACTCCGGGCATTTCGAGGCGTAACAGATGGGATGAGACGCCCACTCCTGGTAGGCTTGCAGATGCTGATGCAACTCCTGTCGGAGGTGTTACACCGGGCGCAACTCCTGCAGGTATGACATGGGATGCTACTCCTAAGCTTGCTGGAATGGCCACTCCTACACCCAAGAAGACGAGGTCACGATGGGATGAGACTCCGGCAAGTATGGGGAGCGCCACACCATTGCCAGGAGCAACACCATCAGCATTTACACCCGGTGTTACTCCCATGGGTGGAGTTGATCTGCCTACACCCACTCCGACAGCGATCAATCTGCGAGGGGCTATTACGCCAGAACAGTATAATTTGCTCAGGTGGGAGAAAGACATTGAAGAGAGGAACAGACCATTGACTGATGAAGAATTGGATGCAATGTTTCCTCAGGAGGGTTACAAGATCTTGGACCCTCCCGCTTCATATGTGCCCATTAGGACCCCGGCAAGGAAGCTGCTTGCAACTCCTACCCCACTCATGGGGACGCCTTTGTATAGCATCCCTGAAGAAAATCGACTTCAGCAGTATGACGTTCCGAAGGAAGCCCCCGGTGGGTTACCTTTCATGAAGCCTGAAGATTATCAGTACTTTGGTGTCCTGCTGAATGAGGAAGATGAGGAAGAGCTTTCACCGGACGAGCAGAAAGAGCGCAAGATAATGAAGCTGTTGCTTAAGGTGAAGAACGGTACACCGCCGCAGCGAAAAACAGCGTTGAGACAGCTTACTGATAAAGCTAGGGAGTTTGGTGCCGGGCCTCTCTTTAATCAGATTTTGCCTTTGCTCATGTCCCCCACACTTGAAGATCAGGAGAGGCATCTTTTGGTGAAGGTAATTGACAGAGTTCTTTATAAACTGGATGAACTTGTCAGGCCATTTGTTCACAAGATTCTTGTGGTCATTGAACCACTTCTTATAGATGAAGATTACTATGCCCGTGTTGAGGGAAGAGAGATCATCTCCAACTTGAGCAAAGCTGCAGGCCTTGCAACTATGATTGCCGCCATGAGACCTGATATTGATAATATTGATGAATATGTGCGAAACACAACAGCAAGGGCTTTTAGTGTAGTTGCTTCTGCTCTTGGAATTCCAGCTCTTTTGCCATTTTTGAAGGCAGTGTGTCAGAGTAAGAAATCATGGCAAGCTCGACATACTGGTATAAAGATTGTTCAACAGATAGCTATTCTCATGGGTTGTGCTGTTCTGCCGCATCTACGGTCCCTTGTTGAAATTATAGAACACGGTCTTAATGATGAAAATCAAAAGGTGAGAACTATTACCGCATTATCACTGGCTGCTCTTGCAGAAGCTGCAGCACCTTATGGAATAGAAAGCTTTGATTCTGTTCTTAAACCCCTATGGAAGGGTATCCGTTCACATAGGGGTAAAGTTCTTGCAGCTTTTTTGAAGGCTATTGGATTTATTATACCTCTTATGGATGCTATGTATGCTAGTTACTATACAAAGGAAGTGATGGTTATCTTGATTCGTGAGTTTCAATCCCCGGATGAAGAAATGAAAAAGATTGTTTTGAAAGTTGTTAAGCAGTGTGTCAGTACAGAGGGCGTGGAAGCAGATTACATTAGAGCAGAAATACTTCCTGAATTCTTCCGCAACTTTTGGGTTCGAAGGATGGCTCTTGATCGTAGGAATTACAGACAGTTGGTTGATACAACTGTTGAGATAGCTAACAAAGTGGGAGTTGCAGACATTGTGGGAAGGACTGTTGAAGACCTTAAAGATGAAAGTGAACCATATCGCCGGATGGTAATGGAGACAATTGAAAAGGTGGTTGCCAACTTGGGAGCTTCAGATATTGATTCTCGCCTGGAGGAGTTGCTCATTGATGGAATACTTTATGCCTTCCAGGAGCAGACCAGTGATGATGCTAATGTAATGTTGAATGGATTTGGTGCCGTGGTGAATGCTTTGAGTCAGAGAGTCAAGCCGTACTTGCCACAAATTTGTGGTACCATTAAGTGGAGACTAAATAATAAGAGTGCAAAGGTTAGACAGCAAGCTGCAGATCTTATTTCCAGAATCGCCGTAGTGATGAAGCAATGCCAAGAAGAGCAACTAATGGGTCACTTGGGTGTTGTGCTTTATGAATACTTGGGAGAAGAGTATCCTGAAGTTTTGGGATCCATTCTGGGGGCATTAAAAGCTATAGTAAATGTCATTGGTATGACTAAGATGACTCCACCAATTAAAGATTTGCTACCTCGCCTGACTCCAATTTTGAAAAACAGACATGAAAAAGTGCAGGAGAATTGTATAGATCTTGTGGGTAGAATTGCTGATCGTGGTGCTGAATTTGTTCCTGCCAGAGAATGGATGAGAATCTGCTTTGAGCTTTTAGAGATGTTGAAAGCTCATAAGAAGGGAATTAGAAGGGCAACTGTGAACACATTTGGATACATTGCAAAGGCAATTGGGCCACAGGATGTGCTTGCTACTTTACTGAACAACTTGAAGGTTCAAGAACGCCAGAACCGTGTCTGTACAACTGTAGCTATTGCTATTGTTGCAGAGACTTGTTCTCCCTTCACTGTGCTGCCAGCTCTTATGAACGAATATCGGGTGCCGGAACTGAATGTACAAAATGGCGTTCTCAAGTCCCTCTCGTTTCTTTTTGAATATATAGGTGAGATGGGCAAGGACTACATATATGCAGTGACACCATTACTTGAAGATGCACTCATGGATCGAGATCTCGTGCATAGGCAAACAGCAGCTTCTGCAGTGAAGCACATGGCTTTAGGTGTTGCAGGACTTGGCTGTGAGGATGCTTTGGTCCATTTGATGAATTATGTATGGCCTAATATATTTGAGACATCGCCTCATGTCATAAATGCCGTCATGGAAGCCATCGAAGGGATGCGTGTTGCATTAGGACCGGCAGTAATTCTGAACTATTGCCTCCAAGGCTTGTTTCACCCTGCAAGAAAAGTGCGCGAGGTCTACTGGAAGATTTATAACTCACTTTACATAGGATCTCAGGATGGACTTGTGGCTGCTTATCCTACTTTAGAAGACGAGTCTAATAATATCTTTAGCCGACCAGAACTAGTAATGTTCGTGTAGAGCATGTCATAATTATAGTTGTAACTGCATCAAAGATACTTTCAAGGTTTTTGTACTGAAATTTTCTAAGTTTCTCCTTGCATTGGAGGTTAAAGTTCCATTTACCCTATGCATTAATGCTTAATGCCTGTTTTAGTCGAGACATTGTAAGGTGTAACATCCTTGTGATTATACTTGAAATTTATGGAGGATTCATCTTTGCTAAACCAGTAATTGTTATTGTGTATATCTTCACAATTTTTTACAGTGATGGTTGATTTAAGGACACTAGAGTTGTGCATATAGATTCAAAGAAATCTGGAGTGGCTTGCAGTGGATGGGTGGTTGAGTTTTAGTAAAATGAGGGTGAGGTAAGTCGTTTGAACATTTCTTCTCTTTTCTGTTGACTGTGTACGAGAGAAGAAATGGAATTTGAAGTATTTAGAATTTTTTTAATTGAACCACGTATTCTTAGATAAAATGATTTTATGGTGGATGTATTTGGTTATTTCTAAGTGACTAGAAACTGTATATATCATTTACTTGAAGCATGAAAATGGAAAATCTGAATCTGCCTGCGAGTATCTACTCAAAATTTACGGCTACTGTCAAATCTCATTCTCCATTGTTATATTCTACAACAGGGTATTGGTTTTGCGTTGCTGCCCAGCTAAGCCCATCTAAACTGGTTTTGCGTTGTTGCCCAGCTAAGCCCATCTAAACTTGTGGGTATACAAGTAAATTGATGAGTAAATGTTCAGATTAAAACATAATTTAATGTATATTAAAAACACACAAACACACACACATACAGATATATATAATTTATGCATACAGAATATATATATTTATAAAAAGTAAAATTACATTTCTTAGATTTTTTGTCAGAATTTCTTTTAGCTCTGATAATAGAGTCCCCTTCTTTCTAAGTTATCTATAGTATATACCCATCGGCTGTTACACAGCATCATTAGAGTCAATCATAAAGCAGGATGCTTTACACTTTATGAACTGTGTATCATTTAAGTTTAAGACACTTCCTCCACTCAGCTGCATTGTTTGCCCCCCTCCCAAAGGCTGCTTTACCCTTTATGAAATGTGTATCATTTAAATATAAACTGTGTATCATTTAAGTATAAGACACTAAGCTGCATTGTTTGCCCACCTCCCAAAGGCTGCTTTACACTTTATGAAATGTGTATCATTTAAGTATAGGACATGTCCTCCCCTTGAAGTCTGTGAGATGTTCTGGGAGGTGCCATTAAAATAAATCCAACAAACAGGCTTTTCTATAACCTGTCTATTGGGTTTTGAGGGATTTATCAAAGCCCAATAAACTCTGTCAGCTTGACCATCCCATTTCTTGTAAACATGACAAAAGGATAAAGCAGTGAAAAAGCTTATTTCCACCACACATCATTCATCATTCATCCAGTTGATGACCATTTTAGAATCTCCAAAGACCTGTAATGGGAAAGACGTTTAAAATTAAAGCCCCATAAGTAGCTTCCAGCATAAGAATTAATTTGAACGCCATAAACTCAACTGCATTATTTGCCCCCTGCCAAAGGCTGCTTTATTTGATGACTTTTGGTGTGGATTGGTTTGGGTTTGGATTCGCTAGCAGGGGTAGCACCAAGCAGGGCAGGCACTAGCCTTGCTTCTATTAGTAATACTAGGGTAGTTGCAGATGTCCTTGAGCATTGTAATGAGTTTGATTTAAAGGATGGCCTTGTTCATGCCGAGGATCTCATTTTGAACAGTGATGTTGGGCTTGATGATTGATCATGTTAATCAATGATATGTGGCAGGTGGTTGGCTAGGACCTTGTAGCATGTGTTTTTGGATACTAGAGGCTTTAGAACTAGAGGCTATAATGTTATACATCTCCCTAAATATTTGAGGGTTAGGGAACCTTTCAAAGAAATTGGTCCTGAAAGATTGGTTTTGCTTCATAAGCCTCATATCTTCCTACTGCAGGAAACCTTGGTAGTTGATGAATCTATCATTTGTGATTTGGGCAGGCACTAGCCTTGCTTCTATTAGTACTGCTAGTGTAGTTGCAGATGTCCTTGAGCATCGTAATGAGTTTGATTTAGAGGATTTAGAGGAATGCCGAGGATCCCATTTTGAACAGCGGTGTTGGGTTTGATGATTGATCATGTTAATCAATGATATGTGGTAGGCTAGGACCTTGTAGCATGTGTTTTTGGATACTAGAGGCTGTAATGTTATACAACTCCCTAAATATTCGAGGGTTAGGCAACCCTTCAAAGAAATTGGCCCTGAATGATTGGTTTTGCTTCATAAGCCTCATATCTTCCTACTGCAGGAAACCTTGGTAGTTGATGAATCTATCATTTGTGATTTGAAGACCTTATTGCCTGGCTGGGACTTTTTGGTTTTGATGCCATGGGCCGTTCTGGAGGGCTTGTCATTGGGTGGAATTACAGTTCCCTTTCATGTTCTTCCAGTTTGGGGATTTCATTTGGTCTTGGTGTTGATATTTTCTGCAAGATTTGACTTTACTCTGCCTAACATATATGTGCCTCATTCTCATAGACAAGATTTCTAGGAGAGTCTGTTTGAAGATGGATTTCACAATACTGCAAGATTTATCCTTGCTGGAGATCTGAATTTTTCCTTCCGAGAATCAAGACATGGGGAGCTTCTGCTCATAAGAACCCCTTCCTTGCTACTGCAGTCCTTAAACCTTCCTGGAGTAATAGTCGTACTGGTGAACAGGCCATTGCCAAAAGATTGGACTGTTTTCTTATCAATGAAGGCATGTTAGTTTTGGCTTATTGTATTAAGAAGTGGGTTGGTACAGGTGGAGGCTCTGATCATTCTCCAGTTTTTTGGAAGTTATTGGGGATCTAAGGAAGCCCCCATCTCTTAAGTTTCATGATAACTGGTTACAGGATGAAGGTTTTATTAATCGAGTGAAGGCTATTTGGGTTTCTTCCGTGACTATTCATTTCTGCAGTAATCTAAAAAGAATAAAGGCTACAACCATCTACTGGGCAACAAATAGAAAGCAAAGATTTGGAAATCTTAAAGATAGTGGATCAGCTCGAGGCACATTACTCCTCACACCCTTAAGGTTTCGAATCTATTAATTGGAAAATTTGCATTTAGAAACTTGAATCCAAAAGGAGAAATATTTTGCAGGAAGAGGAGGCTATTATCATGCTCAAGAGTATAACTATATGGTTGCAGAAAGGTGACAGCAATTCAAAATACCTCCATAATTACATTAAACACAGAATCAATGCTAACTCTATTTGGAAAATTGAAGATGAGAGCATAGACATTGTATTGGGGTTTCATAAATAGAGAAGCTAGCTGACATAAATAAAAAATATTAAAAAATAAAAAATGAAAAATATAAATTACATATCAACTTAAATAGAATAAAAAAAATTAAAGTACCATAGATCCATTTTAAACCCAGATCTATCAAATACTGAGAGGGATCCAAATGGTAAAAAAATGTACACCTCCAGAAATTGAATCCCTCTTGGTGCTTGATAGATCTGGGTTTAAAATGGATCTATGCTAGTAAAAGCCCAGAGTGAGATGGATGGCCGATTGGGTTCTATATGGGTCTGTTTGATGTTATAGGTGAAGATTTACTTGCTGCTGTTCAAGATTCAAGATCAAAGGGTAAAGTCTTGGCTGTGTTTAATTCTACCTTCCTTACGTTGATCCCAAAATATAATAAAGTGATAAGAACGGAAGATTTGAGACCCATATCATTATGTTTGCAAGATTATTGCAAAGGTTATAGCCAAAATAATAAGGGGTATTTTATCAAATGCGATTACACCTGAGCAATTTACCTTTCTTAAGGGTAGGCATATACATGATGCTATAGTGCAAGAGGTTTTAAACTATGTTAAGATCAAACATACTCCCATGGTTATAATCAAGGCTTACGGCAGAGTGAAATTGACTTTCCTCATACTGGTTCTCCAATAGGTGGGATTTGAGTTATCCATGGTGAATTGGATTCTGTTACGTGTTCAACCAGTTAGCTTCGTGGTGCTGATAAATGGATCAACCTCTTCACTTTTAGGCGGGGTAGAGGATTAAGGCAAGGATGTTATTTGGTCCCATTTTTATTTCTTCTTATTATATGGAGGGTTTCAATAGAATTATCACTCATTTCCCTATCAGCAGGGAATAAAGTGGTTTTCTTGAACGCTATGGCAAGACTACAAAACAGTGTTGGGTGAAGTGACCAACAACATAGTACATAAATATAGATCAGCCCTTGATAGCAGACCTTGACCATAAAGATATATCAAATAAAAACATTGAGACCAAACCTTGATATCGATATATCAGAGTTCAAGAGCATATCTTGACATAAGGATATATCAGACCTCGAGCAGGAATGCTGTTTAAGCTTTTAGCCATTAGGTGTTTAGGGTTTTTTTAAGCTTTTCATTATAAAATAGATTTTTGGGGGGATCAATGGGTCATATAAGCACTCGAAGTTGCATGATCCGTTTGAAAATTTCAGGATTTGTTTGATTTTTCACAAGATCCGTTTGAAAATTTTAGGATTTATTTTTTATTTTTCACACGATCCATTTCATGGGATCAAGATACGTTTCCTTCTGCAGGGAATCCGTTTGCATGGTGGATCCAAGGCGGATCCGATCTAGATACGTATCGGATCCGTGGATCTCACACACTGGGGTGGTGGATCCGGTAACACGGAATTTGACCAAGGCTTACAGCAGAGTGAAATGGACTTTCCTCAAACTGGTTCTTCTATAGGTGGGATTTGAGTTATCTATGGTGAATTGGATTCTGTCATGTGTTCAATCAGTTAGCTTCATGGTGCTGATTAATGGATCGACCTCTTCACTTTTAGACCGGGTAGAGGATTAAGGCAAGGATGTCATTTGGTCCCTCTTTTATTTCTTCTTATTATTGAAGGTATCAATAGAATTATCACTCATGCGAGGATAGATGGAAACCTTAAAGGTTTTCATTTCTGTGGCTCTGTCTTCATCACACACCTCTTAGGTGGTTCGGGCTCAAGCACCATCGTCTTTTTTCAAAAGCCGTAGCCGCAAAAGGCATTTGGAGTTAAAACTTAAAAAGGTTCTGGATTGTGGGTCAAGGTCATTCATAAAAAATATATGCATCCTTGCATTAGTCTGGAATGGTTCCAATTTAGTGACAAATCTATTAGGATTCAGGAATGTGTTCATTATGTGGAAGGCCCATCTCCTAGATTTTTTGATGTTATTGTAGAATGGTTGTCATGGGAGGTTGGTAATGGTAAATGCATCAGAATCGGTCTCGAATCCTTGATAGGATGCGAGAGTGCACACAGATTTCCCGATCAGATGGTTGAGACCCTCACTGACACAAGTTACATTTTTCTACATCAGATTCAAGATCATCAACAGACTACTCCACTACATCAAGCATGGATATCCTTTGAAGCTTTGGATTTTGAGAATGAGGATAAGGTTCAATGGGACTGTTATTTAAAAGTCTTGAAGGATAGTTATATCATACTTGGAGAGGAGGACTCTCTCTTATGGACCAAAAAAGATGCAGTAGGGACATATCTTCCAAAGATTTGTTACAATGTTATAAGTGAAGAAGAAGACCATCCACCTACCGAATTTTGGAATCTGCAAATTTGGAACTTTAATTGTCATCTCATGCTAAGTTTTTTCTTTGGCTATCCTGGCAGGAAAAGTTCCAGTCTGGGATAATCTTTATCAGAAAATTTGGTACTACAGGCCCCAATAGGTGTTCTCTTTGTAGGAATGAAGGCGAATTCATCAACCACATGTTTATTAGTTGCCATATATGATTGAAATGTGGAGACATGTGCTGCAGGTTACAGATACTCTTTTTATTTGGAAAGATTAGATTCAGTCAGCTTTAGAATTGGTTGAACGATCCATCCTTTAAAGCTCGTTGTGCTCTTCCAGTTCTCTTGATTTGGGGAGCCTGGCTTGCATGCAATAAGATGGTCTTCAAGGATGCTTTTATTCTAGCTCATATTTTACACAGATAAGTGTATCGCCATTCTGGAATACTTCCCACAGCTGGAATACTTCCTAACAGAAGAATAGTCCTGGAATTCATTGATAAATAAAAAGCGTGGTGTTGTTTTGATGGAGCTGCGCAAGGTAGGCCGAGTAACGATGGTGTCGGAGGAATTTTATTCACATATGATAGTCATTGGATTAAAATTTCTACTGGCATGGCTATTGCAACTAATAATATGGCATAGTTGACAACCATCTTGAAGGTTTTGCAGTTGGCCATTACAAACGGTATCACACAGTTATAGATCTTGGGGGATTCTGTGAGAAAAGATCTCCTCGGAACATTATCTTAAAGCCTATTTTGGAGGAGATTTGTAGACTTATCGTTGTTTTTGTAGACTGTCTATACAACATATCTATAGGGTAAGAAATGCCCAAGCCAGCCTTCCATCAAAAACGACTCTACAACTGGAAGCTGGCAGCAGGGCGATCATCTGGGAGATCGACTATTTGGATAAAGCCAATACAACTGGAAGCTGGCAGCAGGGGGGTCATCTGGGAGATCGACTATTTGGATAAAGCCAATCTACATGGGTGCTAATTTTTACATTCATACCATCCATGCACCCATGGCATACTTCTGTTTGTTTTTCAATGAGTGGAAAGTATGCTACATATATTTCTGGAGCTGCTACAAGTGAACTCTGTACAAACATTAACAACCAAATCGGGATAATATCCATTAGTTTATCTCATTTCTGGTTTGCTTTTATTATTATTGAAACTCAGGTTTTTTACACCATCTAAAAATCTTAGAGTACTCTTATATGACACAATTTTTAACCAGCAGAAAGTTATTTGTAATGGCACTTGTTCTTAACGAACAATATGGTTGAAAGTTATTTGTAATGGCACTTGTTCTTAATGTGAACAATATGGTTCATAGTTTTTATATCAATAAAATAATGTGCTTATTATCTAACTTCTATGATAACATAACAAAATTAGTATACTATAAACTTTTAATCGAAGGGAAGGAGATCAAATTATGAGATTTGACTCTCCGTGTCTGGCCAACAATGCACTAGCTCACTTTTTATCCTCCGAACTATTTTGACAATATACCAATTCCAAAACATATAATCACATAATAAAATATTAATTGAAGGTGACTAGATCAAATTATGAGATTTGACTCTCCGTGTTTTGCCAACAATGCACTAGTTCACTTTTTATTAAGAGTCCTTTGGATAAACCCAACGATAGTACATATATAATTAAGTTTGACATTTTAATGTTAAAAAAATGGTTAGTACCTTGCATAGATAATTACTCAACAATAATTATTTAGATTCTTACTCAACAATAATTAATAATTATTTAGAGGAAGATTGATAATTATGCAACATTACTCAGTAAAGTTGTTGCTTGTTATGCCATGTATTCTTTACTACCTCGATATAACTTTGGGTTGTCTCTATGTTAATGTCATTGTGAATAGCCTACATAGGTAGAGTGTTGAATTTTTTTATGTTTCATCCATTTTCATGTAGGTGAGTTAAACCCTTTCAAATAAGGTAATTTAAAGAGCGAGTCAAGTCATTGATTTTTTTTGTCAAGAAAAAAGAACCTCGTGTAATATTTCAAAGGTGAAATCAAAATATACATCTTATTTCCTTTTTAGGATCACGATGAAAAGAAGCCTCAAAGATTGAGCTTTGTACCATCCCTCTTTCAACCTTATCTACTAATAAACCGTCTTTCAGGCTCCTTGGAGGCAACCTTTACATTATCATATTAAATTTTTATCTAACTAGCCATGTTGGCTACAACATCACATTTTTCAATCATTAAAAAAAACCTCCATAATGAAGCATGTTCCCTTGAATAATTAAAATATAACAATTTGCATCTAAAAGAAGAGTTCCTTCTTTGATTCATTGTTCATTAAGTGACCCTTCCTTTAATATCAAAGCATTCTTAGATAGTTTGTATGCAAAGAATATGGTTTCAAATGTACATTTGACATGCAATAACTAATTCATAGGAGGCTCAAACAAAAAGTTGTTTAGCCTATGTTTCTAATTTGCCTAATCCATCATCGACTTCGAATTGTCAAACACTCAAAGAACTTTAATAATGTTTTTTACTTATTTGAAATAGATCAATATATAATTTGTCACCTATTTTGGAGCTTTCGAGGTTTGGATGAATCGACTTGTAGGACACTTTTAAGGGGCAGGTCTCACCTTTTTGATTTGGGGTAAAAACTGGTCTTAAACCTTTGGGGCCATTTTGAGGTTTTAAACATCAACTTTTGCCCAGGAAAAAAATTGGAGGTCATCTTTTGCATTCTACACATCAATATCTTTTTACCATCCCTCTTTCAACTTATCTACTAATAAACAATCTTTCAAGATCCTTGGAGGCAACCTTTACATTATCATATTAAATTTTTATCTAACTAGCCATGCAAGCTACACCATCACATTTGTGCAATCATTAAAACAAAACCTCCATAATGAAGCCATTGAATAATTGAAATAGAACAATTTGCATCTATAATAAGAAGTGTTCCTTCTTTGATTTGTTGTTCATTAAGTGACCCTTCCTTTAATATCAAAGCATCCTTAGATAGTTGGTATGCAAAGAATATGGTTTCAAAGGTACATTTGATATGCAAGAATTAATTCATAAGAGGCCCAAAAAAAAGTTTGTTTAGCCTATGTTTCTAATTTGTCTAATCTACCATCAACTTCGAATCTTCAAACACTCGAAGAACTTTAACAATGTTATTTAGTTATTTGAAATAAATCAATATATAATGTCACCTATTCGAAGCTTTCGAGGTCAGAAGATTGGATGAATTGACTTGCAGGGCACATTTAAGGGGCAGGTCTCACTTTTTGTGTCACGTCCTCGTCCCTCACCCGGCGAAGAGGACGCGATGATCATCAACACAACTGGGCAAACAGCCCATGAAGATAAATCAGAGGAGATCAATGCTGCAATTAAAAATCAAACAACAGGCATAATTCACCATACAAGGATGCACAGTCCTTCAAACAATCAGCGCAAGCAAACATAGACATTCCAACATTTAACATCAGTATAAATTACAGAGATGAAGTAAACAGCAGCACTTATCTTTTGACGAAAAATTCCCCGCAACCAGCTACGTCGCTGCAACGTTCCACCCAACCATAGGCCAGCGTGCTCATCAATCTCTCAGCACACTTCCACCCCCGAGCTGGGCATGATTCCTTCAAGGATAAGGGTCAATTGCAGGCTTATACATAGCCAAGGGCACAAACAGCAAACCAACACAGCTGGGTTTCACAGGCTTTCAACAGACAAGCCAAGCCAGCACAGTCCGAAGACTAACCATTGCACTCAGGGAATTACTTAGCTGTCACAGCTTAAACAGGGAAAACGAATTCCTGAGTCATTCTTGGCCCTATCGTGGCCAAAATGACTCTCACTCGAATTTACAACGGCCCCCAAACGTAACAGCAAATACATTCACAACATGGGGAAGACTACAGCCCCAAAATCTACCAGTGAGCACAACTTATAGCAGGGAAAAACGACCCAATTAATCTGTGAGACAGCCAAAAACGTGAATGGCCCTTCACAGTCAGTCGTGGATGCAAGAGCACGGCTCTCAGCTCACTATGTGCGCCCCAAACAGAAGAATACCTATGCGTGGGTAAACAATCCGACCCAGCAAGGAAAAGAACAGACAATGGAGGCCCTGCGTGAGGAAAAACAACTCCGTTTTTGTCCGTGGATGCACACACAACAGGAAGGACGTGATTTTGTAGTTCGTGGGTGTTTAGCAACTCGTGGGGTGAAGATGAATGTCTACGTGAGGAGATGAACAGCCAAAATCGTGGGTAGAGTGAACAGGCCAGGGAAGAGTGCGCGAGGGAGAAGAATGGGCAGACGTGGGTGAAGTGGGCAGGTGGGCAAAGGACTGATAGTCCTGCCACCCCACTCCCAAAGGCATTAAATGCCTCAACCACCAACAGCCATTACTTCTCAGCTGCCCAACAAAACATTAAAGAGGTTGACAAGGGAAGATGAAAAATCAACAAGGTGACCAAACTTGGTTTTTTTTCCCCCATAACCAAGGTTTGACATCCCCCACCCCTTATCCTTTGGAACCATGCCCTTTTCATTTTAATGTTGCACTGCCGTAGCTGGTTGTGGTTTCAGTTTTATTTGATGTGTGTATTTACATGATGCCACATTACAATGTGCCAAACAGCACGATATACCATCGGCAACTATACCTATTGCCGAAACATACACAACCAAATCGATGGTGGGGATTTTGCCTTGAGCTCCTCACCATGATTAATTACAATATATACATCATGCAAACGGGGTCAAAACTGGGGACATTACATTTTGATTTGGGGGTAAAAAATCCGTCTTAAACCTTTTGGGGCCATTTTGAGGTTTTAAACATCAACTTTCGCCCAAGAAAAAATTGGAGGTCTTCTTTTGCATTCTACACAGATATCTTTCTAACGATGCAAGGATCGCTTCGATCAAAGTCCGTATGAAGAAGTTATGCCCCCTGCAAGTTTACCTACCCAGTTGACCACCATGGTATCGAGTGGATTCCATGTCAGCTCTCATTTCTCACACATGTGGAGATAGTCACATGTGGATTTTGAAGAACATTTTAGAAGGTCCAAACCCTTAACCCTAATAAGGAGTTAGAGCATGCAAAAACCCTAAAGTTAACCCTAGATGGCTACCAAGCTATGTTAAATGTTGGGTTGTTAGGGGAATAAGGGGGGCCATTCTTTTGATGTATTGTATTGTTTTATAACTGAGCAACAACAACGAGAAGTGAGTATTAGAGCAGAACATAAGAGTTAGGAGATTCTGTAGTAGTTATTCTGGCCAGATAGTCATAAGTAATTCCATAGAGAGGACCGTTTCCTTTGTATTTACATTAAGAGATAGGAGATTCTGTAGTAGCCATTCTGGCCACATAGTTGTAAGGCATAGTCCTCATTTGTGGTTGGGTTTTTCCTCGTAGTGGGTTTTCCTAGGGTATATATTGTATTATTGTGTGCATTATGTACTTATTTGATCTAGTTATTTCTCTTTCTGTTCCATTGTATTTAATATTTTATGGAATTAAATTAACACTGAAATAAGTAGTGAGATCCGTTCTGACGAAATGGTCTAGTGGAATATCCTCTACAGTTTTGGGATCATATTGGTATAAAAGTAGTTTTTTTTGGTAAGTTTGTGGGTAATCACATGATACAATAGTTGCTGAAAAAAAGTCTTCAAATCCTAGCCAAGTTAGATGAATTTGTTCAAAGAGCCACAAATGATTATGAGCAACGATTTTCAACATTAGAAATACAATTTGTCAATATCTCACGCAAGATGTCAATCCGCATGACATCTCTAGAGAGTAAGTTTGGACCTTTCAGGGATTTTGGAGGCAGGGGAAATCGAAAGAAAAAGTGATAAAAAAAGGAGCTAATGAAAGAACCCAAGAAAGAGTTCTAGTATCAATATTCTTTCCTAGTCTCGTTTCAAGATAGAAGAAAAGGCCAATATCAAGCCATATCAAGGGGATATTGATGCTTTAAAATTGAATCATTGGTTGTAGCAGTTAGAGGTTTATTTATGTATCCATCTAATAGCTGAGGATCAAAAAATCTCATTTTCCCAACTGAAGTTAGAGGGCCATGTATTAACCTGGTGGAAAATCCATGTAGAAGCATTTAGGTTGGAGGATGATCTGCCAGTAAGTAAGTGGGAGGACTTTAAAACCCTCATCAAGTTCAAGTTCTACCCTATTAGGTATGTAGAGGACTAGTGGATTTATTAGCATTACTTTAGGCAAAGGCAGGGGCAGAGTGTGCAAGAATACACCACCAAGTTCAGGAAGATGGCTATCATGCTGGGTATCTCACCCAAGAACCTAGATGTACTTCTCAAGTATTTGGGGGGTATACATAGTCACATACATAGGCAAGTGATACTCTTCAAGCTCATGTAAATTGATGAAGCTTGTGTATAAGCACAGTACTTGGAAAACATTGTCTAGAAAGAAGGACATCCATCTGGTTCAAAATAAGAAAGAGAGCCCAATGTGCTACCAAGGAGGGGAAGAAAAAGTGGAAGGGAAAGGAAAATAAGACTTTAACCACATCACATAATTGCAAGGATCCGAAAAACCATTATAGCATCAATGGTCACGCTGAAGAAAATTGTTGGAATCTACATTTAGAGTTAAACCCCAAGAATCGCAAGAAGGATGCCAAGAAAAAGAACTTTCTAGCCATGTAGTCAAGCAAGGAGTTAGAAAGTAGCTCAAATGTGAATGAGAATATTATTTGTACCATAGTGCAGAAGAAGATGAATATGAGTAGCCTTCACCCTAAGGAAGAGAAAGAGATGACAACACTCTTACATATCAAGATTCAGGTCAAGAAGACCAAGATCGACGCTCTATTTGATTCTGGTTAAAAGACAAACCTCATTGTAAAGGATATGGACATAAGCTTGGATGGGAAGAACATGATCATCCCAGTCTCTACCCACTGGGATGGGTAAATAAAAATACAAAACTTAGATTTACAAAATAGTGCAAGATCAAGTTTGCCATAAGTGTTAAGTATGTTTATGAAGTGGAGGTAGACATAATACCCCTACATGTTTGTGTTGAGTATGCTAATGAAGTGGAGGTAGACATAATACCCCTACATGTTTGTGGTGTAGTGTACAGAATCCTTTACATGTATATGAGGTATGCAATCTTCACGAGGAGATCCAATTAATATAGCTTGATCAAGGATGAGAAATCCTTCATCATCGACATGTAAAAAGGTTAATCGAAGATCTCTTAGGTAAGTGCTAACCAAGCAAAAAATGTGATCAATTCAAGTAGGAAGTTTGTATTGTTTTTGTTAAGACAAAATCAACAAGAAGGTGAATTGGTAAAAGTGAATGCATCTCTAGAGGGATGTATTAAAGAGTAGAAATAACTGTTGGAGATCCTTTTGTAGGCATATAGAGAAGTGTTAAAGTATCCTAAGCGGATACTTCCTAAGAGGGAGGTGGAGCACAAGATACAACTATTGTCAAATTCTCCATTGTTGAACATCGAACTATACAGTCAAATTGACATAGATGTAGATGAAGTGAAGTAGTTGCGACAATTGTTAGGGTAGGGCGTGATCCAACCAAGCACCTCACCTTATGGGTCACCTATCATCATAGTACTCAATAAGGACGAGACTCAAAGGATGTGCATCATCTACAAAGCATTGAATAAGATCACACTCGAGAATCGGTACCCTCTGCCGATGATCAATGATTTGTTTGACTAGTTGCAACATTTTAAAAATCGTGGAGTTCCTGCGGTGAAGGATTAATACTTTCTCAATGTTTCGGGCAGAGTAGTTCAACCCATCTTCAGGAGATACAGTGAAGATGCTCGCCTTGTCTTCTCTTGACCTGAGTTTTTCCTTAAATAGTGGAAGTTGAATTAATAAATTAGGTTTTACTAAGGTCGGCTGATCCAATTTGTTTTGACTAAGGTCGGTTGATCTAATTTGATTTATTAAAAAATATTTTAATTTTATTAAGTGATAATGAATATATTTATATGTGAAATATTAAAAAAATTATTATGTTAGAATTCTAATATCATTTTTATACATTACTTATGAAATTTTTTAATGCTTTAATAAGTGGGGGTATTTATAATGTTTGTAGTAGAATTTTAGAATGAGTCTAGAAAGTATATAATTTAATCATAAAGTTTTAGAATTCTAATTAGATTTTAGAATTATGTCTAAGTATTAGTTAAAGTGTTATTTAATTTATAAAGTTTTGGTTAGTTTTTTAATTATATTTGGTAAAGTTTAAACTAGGTATGAGTTACTTAATGTAACTTATTATTTTGATGAATTAAAATTTTAATCAATTAAATTGACCATTATTTAGGAAGATGTGAGTTTTAAAAACCCATCCCATCTATATACAATGGGAACAAGAACCAATAAATTCCAACAAGACAATGAAGTTTACAATATAGCAAAGGTACTTCCAAATTTACAATATAAACATAAGATCAAAGAAACTGGAAACAATTAGAGGCATACTCTTTATGGATACTAAATATCATATTCTTGAATAAGTTTGCATAGCGACATTACTTGTGAAATAATTGATTTATTTAAATGATATGTTATTTTTAGGAATATGATTATCTTTTGTTATTAACTAAGAAATGTTAGCTCTTACATTGGAAAATGTTGTAATTTGTGGGATAATTACATGTACTAGTAGTGCATCATAAACACATAAGAATATACAAAAACATATACACATAAATAAATGAGGAAGAAAATCGTAATGGTGCTGCTAGCAACAAGCATTCACATGATCTTATATGGCCAAATTGTCCAAGGAATATGAGTGCCAACTACCACGATATGGTTCTTGGGAGGGATCTTGGATTGGGACATGTCGTGGAGCTCTCCCTCACTTCGTTGGTTGAGAAATTTAGTTACAAATCCATGAACAAAGAGGGTATAGCTGGGTGGGAGGAGGAGGTTTGGACACCTCTTTTTGCCTATATCCTAGACATTTTCATCATGTCCCATGGATGGTATGGCTTTACATTATGGGCGGAAAAAAAATGCTACCGAGATTTTATCCAAAACCTGACTAAAGCATCATGGAAGCCCGATGCTGAAACAATGGCATACTAGTTTTTACCCTTGTACTGAAAAAATTCACTTTAGTTATATATGGGTATTACTACCAGGCTTCTTGTTGGCCATACAACATAGAGAGGCTTTTGAAGCAGTTGGGAACCATTTGGACCGTTCTTACATGTTGGAGATGAGGTCCTTAAAGGAATGGATAAATGAATGGGTCGAATGTTGGTTGAGATAGATGTGACCAAAGGGTTCATGGAGGAACTTACTATTGAATGGTGTGATTGGAAGTACCATATAGTTTTGGATTGCTGGGGGACGTTTCATTGCAACAAATGTCGGGATCTAGGTCATTTATGGATGACATGAAAATATTCTAGCCTTGGTTATGTTAGTGAAGATTCCAGCTTCCGTTGAGAATGGTCATATGATATTAGTGATTCAGATGCTACTAAGGGATTCATACCTTCTCAACCTCCTGGGACGTTGACCTCACACACAATGATTACTACTGAGGTACCAGATATCATTGGTAAGATTCAAGCTCTTGATCTAGTCCTTGCCAATTATTTTACTCCTGAAGAAGTTGCTTATATATCTAACAGCTCCTCAGCTGAAAAAATTCTTGGGGGATATTCACCTACTAAGGGGAATTTCGTGGCGGGTATGTGGATTATATCTAATTAATCTGGGGATGAGTTAAATTCAGACTCTTCACGGGATGAGGGCCATATACATCACAATAGGGCCAGGGTTCTTAATACTACTGTGTTGGGGTTACCCAATATCAATAAGGTGGTTGATAAACCCTTAAGGAAAGCCTCGCTTGGGGAATGCTCTACCAAGAAAATCATGGATGATCTCATCATCTCGGTTCAAACGAATATTGATAAATATTTATCCAAACAAGCGTATTGTGATATAGTTAAAAGATGTCCCATTCCCATATACATTGGAACAATTCCAAAGGAAGAAATGAGGGTTCTTCCGGATTGATCATTTAATGTAGACACTCCAATAGACTCAAAGGACTGTAAAGGTAAAAAGATGAGATAGGGAGCCATAGCGAGAGGAATGAAGGTGAAACTATTTTCGTTGAATACTTGTAGTGCGAGGAAGAAGGTTGAAAAGTCTGCTTCAAAGAACTTGGGGGATAGGTCTACGAAAGAGTCCTTCACAAACAAAAATATCAGGGCCCCTAGAGATAACAAATCCTTTGCACGATAAAATAAATGAATATTATCTCTTTCAACATCAAAGGGTACTTAATTTAGCAAATCTTAGGATCCTCAAGCTGGAATGAATTCATTGTGAAAGAAGTTTGAAGGAGAAAGAAGCAATTCAATGTACACTGATCAAACATTCATGGTGAAATTGAACAACTAAGAGACAAAAATTGGTCAGCATAACATTACATCAATGATCATTTTCCTTTGTGTAATACAATGATGATACAATATGGAGAATTAGAATTAGCTATGTATGATTGGAATTCACCAACTTGGACAGACTCTAGTGCTAACTCAATGTGGGAAAATCACCACTAGAAGCTCACTACTATAACTCAATACAACTAAATTAGTTCCCAGTTAGTTAATTGAACAAGGTAGGTAGGAAAAGGTTCCTACCACCTAAAATTAGGAAAATGTGGTGCTAGACTAACTGAAGATGAACTAGTTGATGTCCATAGGAGGGTAACTCAACAGAGGCTATGGTGAACTAATCGTGGGACTCCCATGACTCAGTGTGGGATCCTAAATTTTAGGGATTGGCCTCTGAATCTCCTAAACTCATGCAAACTGGCACATCAAGTGGTAGGTGGGCCCCATATGAGTTCACCATGGAACTAGTGAAGTGGCAATAGACTCCTAAGCTACAAAATGACTTTTAGACTATGGTGGCCAAGGGAGGATTATAATTAATCCTAACAACCCCTCCCCCCCGTCCCTTAATCCAAACTTGGACAACCTGGGGCCTGGAAACTAAGACCAAAGGTCACCCATACAATCTAATGAAAAAAGTAACTGCTCAATAAACCGAAGAAACGGGGAAAACCTCATGGAAACCCTCCCCAACCCCCTCAAAATGAACAATAGGGAACTAGATTAAGCTTTTACACCAGGAGACAAATTTCTCCTGAGTAAAAAAATTTGTTTAAAATTTCTGCAGTCTGCACCTCTGTAGAGAAGTAATGTAGTTTGATGGTCCTTGTTTGCACTAGTTCCTTGGTATAGTGCATGCGAACCTCTCCACCTTCTTCCAATCTGATGACAAATAGGAGAAGAAATATTGCTGGTTTTGCAGCCAATATTGCATCTTTCGAACCTCTTTGATAATATGGAAGAATTGAACTTGGGATGCCATGCCCTAGGGTCTTGATTGATCCCATTCAATGGATTCCTCTGCATGCATGTCAAGAGAGAATAATGCACCCCTTAGGATTTTCCATTTAGATTTTTCCTTCCAATTTGTCATGTAGAAAGTTACTTTTGTCTCTTCTTTCTGGAGGAAGAGTGACATGATCCAATGTCTCATTATTTTTCAGTGAACAAAACTGTTGATCAACCCTCGCCATCATGTAGCATCTCTCTAGTAGTTTGTAGCATCCTTCTTGTCAATCCCACACTGTTTGCACTACATGACAAGGGATTTGCATTTTGAGAATAATTGTTGGATGGTTTTGAAGTTGCTGGGTTGAAGAGAAGTCATCTCATTCTCCAGAATATGGACTCTCATCTCATCCTACTTTCTGAATAGTGATTCAAGCTTCTGCTATACTTCCCTTGGAGTTTTTAATCCATCAAGATGGAACAATAACTCCATGGAGATATGAATGCACATGAAACCAAATGCTTCATCCAACTTGTTCAGATACTTCGATTTTTCAAGAGGCTGCTAGGGTTAGACCTCCTTGCCCATGGTAAACCTGTATATACCTTTGTTGCACACCACTATCTACATATCATCCCTCCAATCAATATAGTTGAAGGGTGTGAATATCCTGGGTGTCAAGGATGCTGAATTCTCCATCTTGCATCTTCAAAGAGCAACTCAATTCTTTAAAATTCTTCAATTTACCTATAAAAACATTTCAATTCGAAGTCAAACCAATTCAATCACTCTCTATATAGACATGTGCACATTCTACGGGTGCATCACACTTGGATAAACTTATTTGGACAAAATCCATAGGGAGTAAGGAAAATATACTAGGAATTATGTAGAATCCAGTTGGTTTTGGTGCATCAATGGAAGTTTCTGAGGATTGAAGTTGGCCCGATTACCTTCTCTGATACCATGTTTAATTTATAAAATCTTAGGATCCTTAGGCTGGAATGAATTCACTCTGAAAGAAGGTTGAAGGAGAAATAAGCAATTCAATGTACACTGATAAAAAATTCATGGTGAAATTGAACAACCAAGAGACAAAAATTGGTTAGTATAACATTACATCAATTATCATTTTCCTCTATGTAATACAATGATGATACAATAGGGAGAATTCAAATTACCTAGGTATGATTCATATTCACCAACTTGGACTGACTCCAGTGCTAACTCAATTTGGGAAAATCACCACTAGAAGCTCACCAATGTAACTTAGGACAACTAAATCAGTTCTCAATTAGTTAACTGAATAAGGTAGGTAGGAAAATGTGCTTACCTCCTAAAATTAGGCAAATGTGGTGCTAGACTAACTAGAGATGAACTAACTGAAGTCCATCAGAGGGTGACTCAACACAAACTAGGGTGAACTGATGATGTGACTCCCATGACTCAGTGTGGGATCCTAAATTATAGGGATTGGCCTTTGGAGCTCCTAAACTCATGAAAACTGGTGCATCAAGTGGTAGGTGGGACCTAGATGAGTTCCACGCGGTACTAGTGAAGTGGAAACATAATCCTAAGTTAGGAATGACTTTTAGACTATGGTAGTCAAGAGAGGATTATAATTAATCCTAACAGAGGGGTGGGGGACAAATCCAAGAAATCATCCCTTAAAAGAATGTTTGCAGTACTTAGACCGAATGTCATTTTTGTACAAGAGACTATGGCCCCGGGAACAAAAACCAATTTTTTTTATCCTTTACTCACATGATGGGAATTAGCTACCATAGATTTGAATGGCCTATCGGGAGGTCTCCTCTTTACTTAGAACCCCAAAAAGGGTATATTTATATCATACCACACCTCAGCGGACATTTTGATGGTTGGAAAATTCATATCCTCTCACTCTCAGCTTCACTTGATCAATTGTTATGCTCCATATTTGAATAGGGAAGCTTATTAAGAAAAAGTGAGAAAATAAGGTATTTTATCATTGGCATCTCTCATCATAGGGGGATATCTAAACTTCATGTTTGGGGCATCTAAAATATGGGGAGAAAAGTCTCATCTTGACCCTAAGGGGGATTTCTTTCAAGATTTATTTTTGAATGAAGGTCTAGTGGATATTGCTCTACCCCCTTATATGCCTACTTGGTGTAGCAATAGGACCAGAGCTGATGCAATAGCGAAAATATTGGATCGTTTTTTGGTATATGAGTCACTTATCAAACACATGGGGAGATATAGAACGCGAGTAGACAAAGTTCCTCCATCTGACCTTTTCCGTATTATGATGTAGCTAGACCCTTCTAGAGAAAAAGTGTTTTATCCTTTTAAATTTAACTATTCAAGGATTCGTGAGCATGGATTCTGTGACATGGTTGGATATGTTTGGAACAACCTGGATTACTTAGGTGAGAGGGTTATAAAAATATTTCACGAGGAATGGAAATGGATTTTTATCTTTTGTGAATTTGCCTTTGGCATTTGGAGAGCTAAGCTTGTCCTTTGCATGGTGAGTGTCCCTGCTAATGAGCCAATTTATCGAGAGTGAGATTCTCATCCAAGTTGGCCATGGGAGAGGCCACTCAGGCCTCTAATTTGGAGTGTCATGGAGTTTTTTATTGCATATAGGAGGCTTATGCTGTTCATGACCCATCTCTCCTCCCATTCTATTAATTTCCACTTTCATATTTCCATGTTTTTCTATGAAGGGGCACTAGTGTGAATGGTGGTTGTGCCCCATTGAGTTCAGTTGATTCCCAAGATCTAATGTATGATGTATGGCTCTATAATATCATGTCCACATGATTTGTAAGTTGAAATAATAATAAATACATATGCAAATGTCCACATTTCAAATCTTTCTTGTGACTAGTTTCCATGTGATTATTTTCCCTTTCAATGGAGATTGTGTATCTGATGCATTTTGCGACTTGGCTCAATTTTATATGCTGTTAGTGAGATATTGAAATGCCGTCAATGTTCTCTATTCATCTTGCTCTGTTTTAAACCATTATATGGACCATTTATGAGTCGAAGTCGAGCTTTATTGTGTCATTTCTCTTAAGCAAAAATCACTGAAATTGTGCATTTGAATATGAACCTTTAATCCTATGTTGTAGAACTATTAAAAACATATAATGACAGTAAATTAAGTCTAATTACAGTCCCCATACTTTGTTCTAAAAGTTGGGAGGGTTTATTAGGAGTTGGAGAGCCATTTCTGCCCACACCCCAGGGGGAATTGCATCATAAATTGCTAGTAATTTTGCCCTTTTTTCCATCATGCCCAATTCGAGTTGCAGATGTCTATGAACTGTCATAAAACTATCAGAGATGCAATTTAAGATTCCTAAGACTCCCCACATCAGTCCCTACCAAATTTGAGACCCTCTTGAGCCATTCGAATCCCCTTGGGTCAAAACTAGTCAAGACATTTTTTCCAAAAATTCTGCCTTTATTGGGAATTTCTGAAATGGGACATTACATAATCAATGTTTAATGATAGTTGTTATAATAAACTTTCACAATTATTATAAATAATTTTTTACCATCCTTTGGATGTAGCTTGAGTCTTGGGAGGAGTGATTGTTTCCTTCTCCACCTAGTTTCAATTTTTGTAAGTGACATGTTGCTCTTGTTGAGCCCTTTACATTAAATGCATGGATTATGTAATCTAGCCATACCTTGATTCTAGTGTTGTAATAACATATATTAAAATATATCGATGGAGTATCCCTCTAATAAATATTAAACTACTTTTTTAAAAGACTTAAAAAAAACCTTACAATAAAAAAACAAACTTTCACCTTAGATGAATTTATGATGACCTATGGTTAGATTGCCTATGTTTACTAACACTCCAAATATACCAGCACATGATGATAAGAAGATATGCTATTTTAAAAAAATCTTTGGTATAATATATGCTTATAAAAGTTTGTGGCCAATGGATACAACTTTTTAAACCTATGAGAATTTTTTTTTTTTTTTTTGCTATAATATATGTTTTTGTAAATAGAATTATTGAATATGAAAGTTTTTGATTTGTATTATGATAGTATAGTAAATATCTCTAACATTAAGCCAAATGCATTTTACATTAAGTAACATGTTAGTATTAAATATATTTTTAATCTTAAGAATGTCATAAGTGGTTTTAGAATAAATGTTCAAATTTAACTACAATAATAATTAGATAAAAAAATAAATTTAAATAATTACAAAAAATAATTATTTAATATAAAACTTTTAAAAGACTTTAACAAAAACATAAATATTTATACTTAAGTAGCAAACTAATTTAAACTAATATTAAATTAATAATGAAATTAACATATTATACCATAATTAAATTAGTGATGAACACAAGAGAGTATACCATGCCTTACTAGCATAGTGGCATTAAGTTAATGACGAATTCAACACAATATACCACAACTTCACAGTGATATAATATTTTATATCTATTTTTCCTATAGATCATAGTTGTGAGACCATGAATGAAAAGTAACCATATCTAAGTAATGGAACTAGGTTCAAATTCTACCATTATAGGGAAAAAAGTTAAAACCTCAATTCCACCATGATGGGAAGAGCAAATAATTAAAACCGCATATTTGTTCATGATGGTCTTGAAGACTAGAGAAACCATGAAGACACGAGAATTATGAAGAATGAAGAAGTCGGAAGGCTGAAATAAACTATCCAACTAACAACTAAGGCACAATCCTCTTGACCCTACATTAAGAAATGCTCACCTAAATCCTTTAAATTAAATGAAGAGGTATCAACGCAAAACATACAATATGATTTTTTAAAATCAATTTTGAAAAGATATGGTAAAATCGGATTAAATTAAGAAAATAAAAAAAAAACACATTTTAAATAATTCAAAGTTAGTTTTATAGAGAATTATTCTTTATATAAATATTTTTGTTTCACATTTAAAAACAAGAACTGCATAGAACTTAATGATCACCTTTAAATTCTTAAAGATAAAATGATAAATATCATCACTTCAAAAATTAACACTAAAAAAATATTATTAAAAAATAAAAAGTCAATAAAAAACACTTTATATTTGGGGTTACCTACACTTGATCCAACAATCTTTTGTTTAAGAAATTTAAATTTTGTATTGTTCAAATCAAGATTTTGAGTTTAGAAATGAATTCAAAGTCCTTAAAAACCCAAAATAACCTATCCTCTATAAAATTTAAATATTTTTTTTATAATTTTTTTCATTTTTTATTAACTTATCTTAAATTATAAATGATTAATTTTCAAATAATATAATTTAAATGGAATAAGAAAGTGTTTAGGTTACAAGTTTATTTTATATATTTAATTATTTTTTATTAATTTTTTAAATAATATAATTTAAATGGAATAATTTTCTTAATAAATAAATAATTATTTTTAGATGATACAATTTGAATGAGATAATTTTTAGCTATATAATTATGATGTTACTGAATTAAGAGTATGTATATATTTTTTTCCTTGAGAAAAAAATCATTTATTCATAGAATAACATGGACTGCTCGTTAGATCTTACATCACTGCACTTAAGTGCTCATTAAGTTCATCATAGCATCTCTATGTGCATTTGCTTGAGCATTGCTCTCAAAAATTACAACAGCACCAGCTCTCAAAGCTTTGGTTCTTTTGGTTCTTCAATCATCAACATGTATGAAAAAAAAACATTGTTCCCCCAGTACAATCGAAAAAAAAACTGTTGGTCCTATAGGTAATTGGCCCAAACTGTCTTATCTTCATCACGCCATCACTGGTTTTTGCATCAAGATACATCATATATCAGATTTTTCATTCATAGTCTTACATATTGATTTATCATCAGATTATTTTCATAATCTTTGATCATCATTAAGCCTGGCGGTAGCATTAATGCTTCTTTGGACAGTTTGCTTGCATCTTCATTCAATTCCCTATAGATGTGTTGGAATGAAGTTGAAATAAAATTCTCCAGTTGACTCCTTATTGCTTTCAGTAGGTGTTGAAGATGAGGTGCATTAATTTGCAGATTGCCATTTGCCCAATCTATGGTTAGTTTGGAATCCCCACAAATTTGAAGATTTCTTACATTTTTTTCAGTAGCAATTTTTAGCACAGACCATAAAGCTGAAAGCTCAGCCTTGTTGTTGGTACCCTGACCTGGGGAAAAGGTAATTTTTGTTTTTGAATATTCGTTCAGGTATAATACACCTCCTGCCCCACCTAAGAGCGGCTCTCCTTGACTTGCTTCGTCAAAAAAATTCCATGGAGTGTTCTTGTCCAAGCTTGGGGGCTTGAGTACCCTCTTTGGTTTTTGTTTTATTTCCTTCTGGTGTTCCTCTGCTTTCTGCACAAGAATGTTAGCAGTTAATTCTAGGCTCGTCAGTGTGTTCTTGAATATGGCTTTGTTTCTTGTTTCCCAAATAGTGTATATAAAGAGAGCAGGCAAAGCTTCAAACTGGCCCACCCTTTCATTTTTCCACCAAGTTTTCATGCACTGCTCTATTGTTTGGTCATCTTCTATTCTTGAGGAAGGATCCAGTTTGGTGACCACTTGCTTCCAAACTTTGCCTGCATACACGCAATGAACAAAGAGATGAGCATGTGTTTCATTCTCTGCTTTGCACAACATGCAAATTCCTGGCCCTTCGAATCCTCGCTTAAGCAACATTTGCCATGTCAGAAGTCTATCATTTAGAGCCAGCCAAAGTGTTATGGTAGTTTTCAAAGGAGCATTTGTTTTCCAAATTTTGGATCCTCATTAGCAATCCGAGACTTGATTATCCAACTGGAAAGTTGCTTCATATCCCAATTTGGTCGTGAATTTCCCATCCCTGGTATTCCAGGTCCATTTTAGGAGATCTTTCTCCTCGCCCAGGTGTATGAAATTTTCTCTCAATTGTTTTATGAAATTATTCTATACTGGTGTATCAGTGACTAAAAGGTCCAGCTCCTGTGTGGTTTTCCAAACCGTACCTCTCCGATTTCTGTCTGTGAATGAGCTTGCATTTGCTAATACTACAAGCCATTTGTCCTTTAGTGTAATGATGAGATGATCTGGTAATTTATAATTATCCCCCGATCCAACCCAAGGGTCTTGTCCTAATCTTGTTCTTCTTCCATCTCCAATCTGCCATGCAACTCAATTTCCTACGAGGGGAAAAGCTTCTACAAATGCCTTCTAGCAAACAAACCCTCCTTTATGGTTTTTTGTAGGTTCCCGAAACCAATCTTCTATTGAGGCATTTGGGCAATTTTTTTTTCTCAACATTCTTCCCCGAAGCGTTTCAGGGTTCTCAACAAATATCCATTGAGATTTAGCTACCAATGCTTTGTAGAAGAGCTCTGGATTCTTCATCCCCCAACCTCCTTTTGACTTTGGGAGAACTAATTTTGTCCATTTCACTAATGGGATCCCTTCTTTTTTTTTCGCTTGATGTCCATAAAAAAGAAAGGCATTTTTTTCCAGATCCCTGTTAGTATGCCCTTAGGAATATAAGCAATGGATGCCCAGTACACTGGGATGCTCTAAAGGACGACTTTGAGCAGTACTAGTCTGCCTCCCCTGGACAGGAATCGATTTGTCTACATAGAAATCCTGCTCTCGATCTTTTTGTAGAGCCACATCTAGTCTCGTGTTGAGTAGGAATTTGGTTTCAATTGGAACCCTAGATATTTGAAACCCTCATCTATTGAGGACATAGTGACTGGGATTAGATTTTTTGCCTGAGTAATAACTTCCTCATCCATGTATTGTGTAGAAGATTTAATTTTCCCAATTTTATCTCCATACCTGTTGCCTCTTGGTATCTTCTCCGCACTTTCTCCAGATTCTGAATATTGCTTATAGTACCCATCCCAAACATTAGTACATCATCCACAAATAGGACGTGGGTGAGCTCTATTTGATTGGCTATTTTGACTCCTTTTATCAATCTGACTTCCTTTTCCTTGTGCAACAGTCTTCTTAGCACTTCGTCTATCAACAAAAACAAGAAGGGAGACAATGGGCATCCCTATCTTAACCCTCTGCTTGGTCTGAAGAAGTACGAGGGAGATCCATTTATCAGCACAACAAAGGAGGCAGAGTTAATACATCCCATTATCCATTCCACCATCTCCATAGGCATTCCAAATTGTATTAGAAGTAGATGAATAAATTTCCAACTTACCCTGTCGTAGGCTTTTGAGAGGTCTATTTTTAGGGAAAATGCAGTCTGCGTGTCCTTTTTCATCGAGTGAAGAGCTTCCTGAGCTAGAGATATCGCATCATGTATCAGTCTATTGAACAAGAAGCCAAATTGTTCCTTTGTGATGAACTGACTTAAAATAGGCTTTAGTCTCTGGGCAATGACCTTCGCAATAATTTTGTACACCATATTGCACAATGAAATAGGTCTGAAGTCTTCAAATGCCTCTCCTTTGTTTTTAATTAGGATTAGAGTGATGAAGGTGGCATTTAGTACTCCTAGCACCTTACCTGACCTTTGTGATTCCTTGATCACCTTCAATAGGTCACCTTTAATAAGCTCATAAAACCCTAAGAAAAATTCAAGTGTGAATCCATCAAGGCCTGGACTCTTCCCTCTTTGGAATGAGGATAAGATAGCGAAGAGTTCTTCTTCTGTTACATCCTTTAGTAGATCCTGCTGCATCTCCTCTATGATTAATTTTGGAAACAAATTTAGCACCTCTAATATCTCACTTATGGGACATCCTGGAGGGGTTGATAATCTTTTTTTGAAGTGGTCTACTGTTGCTTTGGAATTTTCCTTAAATGATTTAGCTGTTCTTCCTTCCCCATCTTTTATCTCCAGTATTGTGTTGATATTTTTATGTGAGAAGCAAACTTGTGAAAATATTTGGTGTTCTTATCCCCTACTTCTAGCCATAGGGATTTACTCTTCAGTCTGCGTAGTTTCTCCTCTTGTAGTAGGAGGAGGTTCCTTTTTTATTCTTCCCCTCTTAGATGTTCCATCTCTTCTTCTGAGACGACCCCTGCTTTGTTAAGACCATATATGTCCCGTATTTCCAGCTCCACTTCCTTTAACTCTTTCTGGTCTAGACCTCTCCTCAATGGACCCCATTCCTTTGATACTTTCTTGATTTTCAACAATGTTTCCTCCATTTGGTACATGCACCCTTCTATTGAATCTATTGTTTTCGAATTTCCCTTAACCAGATCCCTGTACTCTTCATGATCTAACCAGTTTGGGTTGAATCTGAATGGGGCTGGGGGTTTTTCTTCGGGTTTAGTGATTGAAAGAATGATAGGTTTGTGGTATGAGAACCCTCCCGAATCCACCTCCATTTTATAGATTAATTCATCCCTCATCAGTTCCTATGATAACAAAAATCTATCAAGTCTTTTAGAGATTGCTTGATCTCATGTTCTCCTGTTTCTCCAAGTCGGTTCTCCTGATTATGGAGGTGATCTATGAGATTTTTTCGTTCAAACAATGAGTTGAAGAAAGGGGATAAGGCGTCTTGTCGAGAGTTTTTACCCCAAACTTCCCCCATTGTTAGGGTTAGGTTTAGAGCCCATGTCATAACCAAATTTTCATGATCTAAAGCACCACTTTCACTTAATGATTCCCAGAACTCCTTCCTGTTATAAAAGGGGGCATATATATTCAGGAAATAAAACCTTAACCCAATTTCTGGGTCCTCCAACTCTGTTCCTATGGAATCCTTAAATTTTGTTCTATTGTGACACACGATTGCTGGGTTCCAAGCTGTCAATAGCCCTCCTGAGTGGCCTTCTGCATCCAAGATTTCCATATCCCAATCCCTCAGGTGAGTTTTCAGTGTGTATATGGCTCTTCCTCCTTCCATCATTGTCTCCTGTAATGCTAACACTTTTAGTTTTCTTAATTCTAATATCCTACTGAGGGATGCTACTTTTGGGGCCCCTCCTAACCCCCTTACGTTGTAGGATAATAGTAGCATCACGTAATTCCTCTTGGGGCATTTCTTTCTCTAAGTGCCCTTCCTATCGTGTCCTGCTTACCCTCCATAATTTCTTTTGTAACCTTTTTCTCAAGAAACACTTCCATCCCACTGCTGTTTTTAGTGCATGATTAAGAGCTAGGCCACCCACATAGCTCGCAAGGTTTTCTTTCCTAGTTATTGGGCTTAAATCGCAACCTTTTTTACTTTCTGTGACCTTGCGAACGTCTTTAGTAATCTACTTATCCATCTTCCCTTTAAGCATCGAGTTCTGTGTGGTATCTGATTTAAGTTTATTATCTTCATCAGGTAGGCTTTTTGTCTCACTTCTGACAGAGCATCTTACGATTGCGCTCGTTCCTCCTGTCGACCTCTCTTGTTTTCTTCGTCCATTCTGAATAAGGGAGTATGGTCTTTCAAGACTTCTATCCATAATTGTTCTTTCCCCTCGAAATTTTCGTTATCCTCCTTACAACCTTTCACCTAGTTTTGTCTTTCACCCTTCGGTCTCAAAGTCTTATTATCCCTCGGGTTTAAGATGTCATTGAATTTTTCTTTTTTTTAATGGACTTTTGCTTTTGGAGTTTGAAATACCAGAATTTGGGTTACAAGAAAGATTAATACCTTTAGAGGGCAACGCGTGGTTGTCCTTTAGTCCACCACCTTTCTGCTCCTCCATCGTTGCATGACTATCCACCGCTGTCCTTGCATCTACCTTTATACCACATGGTTCTTCATTCCGTCCCAAATTCTCCTCCAGTATCTCCTTTTCTGTGGATTGCGCTATATCTACCGTCTTCCCGTCAACTCCCTGTTTTAGTTTTTTGATCCAGAATTTTTTGTGACTATGGACTTGAGCTTGAAATCCAGGTTTCATGCAGTCTCGTTGCAAGTGTCCTACCTGTCTGCATGTGAAGCACCGGAGCGGGACTTTCCAGTAGTCAAAGCGCTGGGTCCAAATGTTGTCGTGCAATTTGATGACAATTTCCTCAAACAGTCCGTCTCTTAAATCAAGTTTGATGAGGATTTCTGCGCACCTACGATCAGTTTTTTCCTCCCAGTCGTCATCTAGTTTGATGAATTTTTCGATTTTGTTCCCAATTCCTTCCAAAATGTGTTGCTTCCAGAAAATCATGGGTAAACCAGGGAGGATGGCCCAAATATTCTATTTGTTATGAGGTTCCCTTCTCGCGTTGAAGTCCACATGCCATTTCCTCAAGATTAGCCCAGAAGGCCCCCAGTTCCAGTTTCTCTATAATAGCAACACTCTGTCCTCATCCTTGGAGGCTTTTAGCAAAAACCACCCTATGGGAAAAACATGAAAACTGTGGGTATACCCTAGCACTATGCTCCAGTTCGTTTCCATCCAGGTTTTCAAAGAGGACCTGTTCGGTGTTTTTCCACAGAATCTACCAACTAGGGCGAGGTTTAGGTAAGCAGGATCTCTGATATCTGTATGTCCCTAGCTACTGCTAATTTCGGCATTGATTTTTTATCTTTCATTCCCTTCGATTTGGTAGGCATAAGCTTCTTTGGGCCTTCAGTTTGTGCGTGTGAAGATTTGCACGTTCTTGGCATTATTTATTTGTGTGGAGTGACGCACTCATTCTCCTGTTGTCGAAATAATTTCATGTTGATTTCTTCCCATGAGTTCATTCTGTCCTTGAATTTTATGTCTGATTTAAAAATCAAGCAGCAGCTCAACTCGTCACGATAATCCAGCTGCTCCTCCGTCATTGCGTCAAACCGATTCTTTGAAAGGAAAAATGAAGAGAAAAGAAAAACCACCCTCACCCTTTGTTCTGCTACCTTGCCTTCGTCCTTCGTTCTACAACCTTGCCTCCTTATGTCTCTTGTCCTCCTTCGCTCAAAACCACAGAGCTACCCCATCCATATCTGATCCAGAGTATATATATATATATATATATATATATATATATATATATATATATGGTACTAATTAGTTGCATTTAGAAATCCCTATAAATCTGATTGCTTCTTTCATTTGAATGTATTTTTCATTAAGGTTCCATGATATATATGAAATGCTCCTTCACTTTAAATTACATTTTGGTTGAATAATTTGTTTATATATATATATTTGCCCCATTTTAAATTATATTCTTGTGATTTTAAATTATGTTTAAACAAATATTTAGGAATCTCAACTCTTATTTTCTGTGAATTACATTACATGAATTAATTCAACAGTGACATTGATGACATTGAGAAAAATATTTATAAATCTAAATATTCCCAAGGTATGCTAATTTCCTTATAGAATCTTAAATTAATGAACTATTTAGAAGTTAATTCTATATCAAGCTCTGTAAAGTCCCGGGGCCACCGACCCACGTAGGTCTAGTAGCTACTTAACAAATTCCAATGTCTATTGCTAGCCTCATGGACAACGTTGACTTTTTGATAGCTTCTATGGAGCCTCCGCTTTTCACTGAGAGAGGGTTAGAAACCAAGCATGCCGTTCTTTAATAATGCAACCCCTTGTTTCAAATGCTTTTTACTCTTTTAATTAGAATTTCATTAAATTTAATTCAAGCGCTTTGCATTTTAAAGAATAATTAGAAATATGCATGCTTCTTCTATGTAGAGTTGGACATTTACTTACGTGAATTCATGAATTGCATCATAAAGAAACAATTACAAATCCAAATGCATCTCCACTCTAGATTGCAATTTCCTGGAGATTGATGATTGTTTGGTGGTAGTAGGGGCGGGCGAAGGTAAAGGTGAAGGTTTAATGGAGTTTTCTTGATCGATTTACGAGCATTTGGTAGGTAATCGTGGCCGTTGATCTGGCCATCCTCGATTTTGGTGACCTCTGTGTTTATTTGTTCGTGCGACGGTATGATTGTTTGCTCTTTATTGTACTGTCGACGCTTTAAATCATTGGAGCTGTCTTTCTGCCACGTTACTCTGTAGTAATTGCATGGTTTTATGGTGTGAGCGAGTTTTTTTTGTTTTGGTTTATTTTTCTGTTGTTGCGATGAGGGAGCTGCATGGAAAGCTGTGAACCCTTAAGCAGGCAGAGTATCCTATTGATGGCACCTGCTCTTCAGCGGTTTTGGGCTAAGTCTACGGCTTCATTAGCTATTTTCCATCAGATTACTGGTTAGGGCATGTGGTTTCTCTGGCGATAGAGATTTTATTTATAGTGGAGTCGGTTTTCTTGTTGTGGTTTTGGCCTTCGTTGTTACCGTTTTGGTTGGAGATAACTTGTTTCGTTCTGGAGGTTTCTTTGCTCCATTTCCTCGCAGTTTGAGGCTCAGATGATGACCGTCTTGGCTCTCAGCTTTTGCAGGATTTTGAAGCACAGGTGATGGCTGTCTAGGCTCTCACAGATTGTCCTCTGTAGCTGGCGGTACAGGTGCAGACCGTCTTGGCTTTCGCAGGTGGTTTTATTGAGTTTATCTCTGGTGACTTTGGTCCATTTCTTGAGGTGGTGGAAACGACATTTGGTGGGTTTGCATGATTTTGCATTGATGGTTGATTGAGCTTGTGATAGGGTTCCTAGATGATTGTTGGCTGAGTGTGCCTGAGCTAGTTCATGATTGGCGAAGGTGTTGGTGTCTTGACCAGATTATGTCCATCTGGTAATTCATCTTGGCCGTTGATTTGGCCATCCATGATTCTGGTGACCTCAGTGTACTTATTGTTCGTGCTTAGGCGGTTAGTATCAACTGTTGCTGGTGATTTCTTGCTCTTCAGTTTTTGGGCATTGTTGGTTAGGGTATGAGGCTTTTAGCGCTGCTTGAGACGTAGGTGAAGGCCGTAGCTCTTGGCTGTTGTAGCTTGAGAAGCAGGTGAAGGTATCTCGGCTTTTGCAGCATTTGGTGGGTCTGCTTGATTCTGCATTGTGGTTTCCAAGCTTATCTTCAGGTATGCTCGGTTTTTCCTTCGTATTCTTTGCACATGGTTTATCCTGTTAGCGAGCTGTGTTTATCAGTTTCTTGTTTTTGGGAGCGGGGTTATAAGTTTGTTTAGCTTTTTTTGGGTTTGGCTTACTCTGGAGGTTCTTGGCCAGTGGACAAGGCTTTTGCTCGTCAGTTGTGCTTGCTGTGTTATCCATTGCAGTAGTTGCTGTGTAATGCCCATGCTTGATCTAATTGTATGGGTTTTTTGGGTACTCGGGTGATGGGTTATTGATTGAATCTCTGTGGCGAAGGCATGGTTCTCTTTGTGACGCACTTACAGGGGTCTATGCGGGTTCTCATAGCCGATTTCTGGCTCTCAGTTGGTTGTGTTGAGTGACTAAGGTATTGGTGTAGGTGCTTTTGGTGCATCTTGGCCGTTTCTTGACCTTCAGGTTGATTCTTTTTGGATGTTTAGCCGGCTCTCCTTTAGTTTAGGCTGCCTGTGTTTTGAATTGACAGTCATAATTACTGTCGTCATTTGGTGAAGGCTTGTTTTGTTCTGTTTGTACTCTTTATAGGGTTATTGGCTGGGTTGGGTATTGATGATTCTTGGTCTGGGTTGGGGGACCTAACCATCTGTGTACGCATTGTCGCTTCGTGCGATGAAGACTCTGGCTCGTACTCCGCCAGGTTGCCTGCATTGTTACAAGCAGGATTTGGGTTATTCCATTGTAGTAGTTTGCTGTGTAGCCTGATTGTATGGGTTATTCCATTGCAGTAGTTTTGCTGTTTAATGCCCATGCTTGAGTCTGATTGTTTGGGTTTTTTTTGGGTATTCAGGTGATGGGTTATTGATTAAATCTCTGTGGCAAAGGCATGGTTCTCTTTGTGACGCACTTACAGGGGTCTATGCGGGTTCTCATAGCTGATTACTGGCTTTCAGTTGGTTGTGTTGTGTGACTATGGTTTTGGTGTAGGTGCTTTTGGTGCATCTTGGCCGTTTCTTGACCTTCAGGTTGATTCTTTTTGGATGTTTAGCCGGCCCTCCTTCTGTTTAGGCTGCCTGTGCTTCGATATGACAGTTGTAATTACTGTTGTCATTTGGTGAAGGCTTGTTTCGCTCTGTTTGTATTGCTCTTTACAGGGTTATTGGCCGGGTTGGGTATTGATGATTCTTGGTCTGGGTTGGGGGACTTGACCATTTGTGTACGCAATGTCGCTTCGTGCGATGAAGACTCTGGCTCGTACTTCGCTAGGTTGCCTGCATTGTTACAAGTAGGATTCGGGTGTGGAGAAAAGGGTTTCAGCGTCCTTTATGCCTTCTCTGTGTAATTTGGGAGACTTGGGGTCCAAACTGGATTCCTTAGTTAACCCTGTATCGGATAGGTTAAAGCTTGCAGTAGATTGTTTGGATTTGGATGGATGCTCCAAGTCAGATTTTTCTTTGCCTAAGCCGAGTCCTTTACCTGCTTGTCCTTTTGTTTCTTCACCAATGGGACATTTGTCATGTTCCCGGCAGGGTTCTGGTGAGGAATCTCATTTATCTGTGCTATATTCTCCTTTGTGGGAGGATTGTTTGGAGAATGGGTGTCAGGTTTCCTCTTGCTTGGTTGGGGGTTTTAAGAGAGATGGATTTATTAAACCATCCTCTCTTTCTTATGAGGTTAATGCTGTGGAATTGGTATCTTCGGTCTCTGATTCTGTTGATTTGTTGGTCGAAGGGCCTGTTGATTATGGGAATGGTCTTCCAGTTGATTTTTCAGACCCTGTGGGGTTATTATCTAATATTTTTGATGTGGTTGAAACCGGTTCTGATTCATGTCCTGTGGATGTCCTTTATGACCCGAAAGCCATTTCTAATCCATTGGACTTGCTGGTTATTGGACATGGCCCTCTGGGCATTGGGAGTAGTTTTTTAGCTGGGAATTTACTTTCCTCTTTGAGATTGGGGTCCCAATCGGACTCTTTGGGTAATTTGAAGAACGATTTCAAGGGTGCCAATGATTGCTATCCCTTAGGATCAGATTATCTGATCGAAAAAAGAGATTGTTCATTGGTCAGTCCTAAGGCAGGTGGATTGGATCAAGTGGTTAGTGAAGGATTAATTGCGGATATGGGACATATTCCTAAGCCAGATGTAATTCATGGTTCTATTAGATCGCTGGATTCTAATAATGATCAAATGCATGATTCTCTTTCTTTCAGAAAGGGGAATCCTAAGGCTAATAAGAGGCAGCCTAAATCCATTAAGAAGATTAGCCCTGTTTTGATGACTCTGGGGGAAGACATCCTTCTAAATGATATTGTTCTCACCAATGCTTTGACTTTGGTTGCGAGGTTTGGAAGGCGTAATTACAATGCTGATTCTCTGCGTAGGTGGGCTGATAAGGCTTGGTCTGATGGCATTAGTACTAGTCCTGATATTTTTATACTACCAAGGGGATGGATAGCCTTTAAATTCTCTTCTGTGGCTGATGCTGACAAGATTCTGGCAGGTGTTTGGAGATGGGATAAAGATGGGCTTCTCCTTAAGCGTTGGTCTCCTTTATTTGATCCAAGGAAAGGTATGAAAAAGTTCCTATTTGGGTCAAACTTCCAAACTTACCCTTTGAATTCTGGTCTTCTGATTTCTTCAAACTTGTTGGTAATACCTTGGGATCCCATTTGGAAACTGATTTTACTTATTTGACTTCTGGGATTTGCTGCATGGGCCGGGTTCTTGTCCTTTTAGACTATTATTTGGGTTTACCTGCTGAACTGGTTATCAAAAAGGGTAATAGTGATTTTCATCAGCCTCTGGATTACTTGGGTATTCCTTTCAGATGCTACCGTTGTCATGGGTTTGGACATTTGGCAAATGAGTGTTCCCTATCTTTTAATAAATCTCCCAAAGTTTGGAGAGTAAAAAATGGAAGGAATCAGTCCAATGCTAAGGCCGGACCATCTGTTACTGAAAATATGGCTGTGCCTGTTTCTTTTGAGTCTAACTCATTAGACATTCTTAATGGAGGAATTCAGTCTGATGCAAAGATTGGACCATCTGTTAATAAATTTTTGGATGTGCAATCTGGCTCCATTGAGCCTGACTCATTAGCCATCCTTGATCCTTTAGCCAATCTTTCTACATTTAGCATTTTCAATTCTTTGGATAATTCTGGTAACTTCCAAAATCTATCCTCTTCTGCTACTATCTCCTCCCTAAAATATCTGGGTTTTGTTTCTCCTTGCAAGGCCTCTCCTGTTGTTAGCAAGGGCTATTTTCTTCGTTCCTGCTCGAAATCAGTTCAGGAGACTTTTCGGCCTATCAAGGATAAACCTGGGTATCAGATAGTTGATAAGGTTCAGAATGGGGATGTTAAAGATTTACTTTCTGTGACTAGCTGTGTTGGGGCGCTTAGAGCATCAGCCCTTAACAAGGTTTCCTTATGATCCTTTTGACCTTAAATGTTAGGGGTTTGGCTAGTATTCCCAAGAAACTAGCGGTCATAAGACTTATTGAACAAAATTCAGCTGATGTTATATTTTTACAAGAAACTATGATTGAGGGGTATGCTTTGGTACATGATTTGGAACATTTGGTTCATGGTTGGCAATTCATTTCGGTGGATGCCATGGGCAGATCAGGAGGACTTATTTTGGGCTGGAAGTCCTGTAATTTTATTTTTCATAATGCATGGGCAATGAAAGCAGGTTTATGTGCTGTTTTATTTTCATATGATTTACAAAAGGAAATTTCCTTTGTTAATCTTTATGCGCCCTATCTGGACAGGGAATCTTTTTGGTCTAACTTGGTCAAGATGGAAGTTTTCTTGTCACCATTTTTAGTTTTTGGGGGCGATCTTAATTTTTCCTTGGGTCTCTCAGAAATTTGGGGGATCAAAGCTCAGGTTGATCCTTTAACTAACTTTTTTCACAATCTGTTGGATAGCTTGGGGATTGTTGACATTAATCCTCTGGTGTCTTTGCCTACCTGGAGTAACCACAGAGTTGGTTCTGAGAGTATCTGTAAAAGGTTGGATCGTCTATTAGTTTCGGCTGATTTCCTAGATTGTAATTTCCTTCTTAAACAGTGGATTGGGTGTGGAGGTGTATCTGATAATCAACCTGTCTTTTTACAAATTTCTTCTCTATCTCCTATGGCCCACAGTCCTTTCAAGTTTAATGCAGGGTGGTTGGATCATGATGACTTGGTTGATCAATTAAAAGATTCGTGGGTGCCTTTCGTTGCTGAGTCTGCTTTATCTCCTGCGGCTCAATTTAGTGAGAATCTTAAATGAATTAAAAAAATCTCTATTAAGTGGTCACTAAATAAAAATGCTCAGAATATTAAAGATCTGGTTGATATTGAATTTTAGTTGAAAATATTTTATGATAGGCATATTGGCTTTACATCTCTGGCTGATAAAGAATTACTGATTGAGATTGAATCACGCAAGAATTCTATATTACTTTTTCGGGAAAAGGAGGCTCGCCAGAAAAGCAGGGCGTTATGGTTGATTTGTGGTGATGATAATACTCCTTTCTTTCACAAATTTGCTGCTCATAGGAAATGTCGCAATTCTATTTGGAAACTTCATGATGATTCTGGAAATCTAGTGGAAGGATCTGAGGCTATAGCTGAGGCTGGGATTAAGCATTTTGAAATCCTTTTCAAAGAAGAAGCTGACCTCCATCTGCCAGAGATTGTTCAAAGTGCTGGTTATTTCCCATCTTTTGTTACAGAGGATGAAAATGATGAGCTTATGCAGGCTATAACTATTAAATATATCAAGCATGTTTTAGCCATAAGAAAAAATGATAAGAGTCCTAGACCCGATGGTATTCCTGTTGAGGTGTATAGATGCTTGTTTGAGGTTTTGGGCGAGGATATTTTAAGAGTCATTGAAGTGTCTCGGATTAGTGGCAAAATACTAGGTGTTTTTAATTCTACCTTTCTTGCCCTTATTCCTAAGGTCGATAGTCCTTCATCTTTTGAGGACTTTAGACCTATATCTTTATGTAATTTTGTTTACAAAATTATTGGGAAGATTATCTCAATAAGAATCAGAAAGGTTTTGGGTAGATGTATATCTGGGGAACAGTTCGGGTTTTTACCAGGTAGGCAGATTCATGATGCTGTTGGTGTCATTCAGGAAGGTATGCATACTATGCATATCAAATCCTTAAAAGCTGTCATGATTAAGATAGATCTTTCTAAAGCCTATGATCGAGTCAGTTGGACATATCTTCGGGTTATTCTTGCAAAACTTGGATTCGCAGGAAATTTTATTGCGTGGGTTATGAGCAGTCCATCTTCTGTTTCTTTTTCCATGCTCATCAATGGTGTTGCCACTAATTTTTTCAAATCTGGTAGGGGGCTTAGACAAGGGTGTCCCTTGGCACCTCTTCTATTTATTATTGTGGTAGATGGTCTTGGGAGGGCTATTCTTCATGCCAAACATTGTGAGACTTATCATGGTTTACCTTTCGGCAATGATATAGTTTTAACTCATGTTCTTTTTGTGGATGATATTGTCATAGTTAATGATGGTTCTGAACAATCTCTCTCCACTCTTTATGAGATATTACTGCATTTCTGTAAGGCATCTGGGATGCAAATAAATGATAATAAATCCTCCCTTTATTTTTCCTGTATGGAAGAATATGAAGTAATTACTTTACAGAATATATTCAGTTTTCCTGTTGAGAGAATTGCAATGGGCATGAAGTATCTCGGGTTTCATCTTAAACCTTGTAGATATCTTATTAAGGATTGGGATTGGTTGATTATTAAAGTTGAACATAGGATTCAGAATTGGAGTTTCCGATGGCTGTCCAAAGGTGGAAAGTTGACTTTGATAAAAGCTGTTTTAGAGGCTTTACCAGTTTATTGGATGCATTTCTGGGTTCCTATGGGTGTCATAGACAAAATCAGAAAGCTTTGTTTTACTTTTCTTTGGGCTAGTAAACAAAAATCTGCTGGTTATCCTTGGATTTCTTGGAAGATACTTGCTATGCCTAAATCTATGGGTGGTTGGGGTCTTAAGGTTCCAGTTTTATTTGCTAAGGCACTTGCAGCAAAAAATGTCTAGAATATCATTCATGGTTCGTGTTTATGGGTTAAGATTGCATATCAGAAATACATTTATCCAATGAATATCCTGGAGTGGATTAGATCTATTTCTAAAAAGAAAAAGAATATTTCTATTTGTTGGAAAGTTGTTCTCTGGGCATTTGATCTTATAGGTAATTCTCTTGTCTGGAAGATTGGAGCTGGCAGGGATGTCCGTATTGGTTTAGATCCGTGGTCTGGATGTAAATGGAGACATACTCTTCCAGTTCCTATGCTAGATAGATTACATTTGGCTGGTTTTCACTTCATTTCTGATATTGGAATTCCTTGTATGTCTGGTTTGATGTCTCAATCTTGGCTATCTGCAGACTCTATTGGATTTACTGATCCACTTGAGATTGCTGCTTGGAATGGTTATATAGCCATTCTTAAGTCTAGTCATGTTAGACTCTCTTCCGTAGTTGACTGCCTTATCTGGAATTTATCTAAAACTAGCAAATATTCTCCTAAAGAAGGTTATGCTGAGCTTTTGAACAGAGAAGTGGATTCGATCTGGTGGTGGAAGGTCCTCTGGAAGATGAAGTGTCCACTTAAAACTAAAATTCTTAGTTGGTTTCTTCTCTCTGGTAAAGCATTGACCTGGGATGTTCTATGTTCTAGGGGTAGAGAAGGCCCTGGTAGGTGCTTTTTATACAAGCAGAGTTGTGAATCCAATTTTCATATTGCTGTGGAATGCCCTTTTACTCAATCAGTTTGGTCAATTATTGAGGTTCATTTGAAACTTAATAATTTATGGTATGGAGATTCCTTGTCTGATTGTTTTAAAAACTGGTGCTTTATTCCAGATGTGGTTCCTTTCAAATCTTTACCTATTATTGTACTCTGGTTTATCTGGAAAGCAAGAAATAGGTTTTGTTTTGAGGATCTTGTAACTACTCCTGCACAAGTATCAAGTTTCAGTTTAGGTATGATAAAGAACTTTCCACAGATTTTATTTGCGGTGTCTATCAGATCTATTTTTGTGGAAATCATTGATCAATCGTATGCATGGGGATACTTTGATGGATCTGCAGCTGGGGACCCAATGATTTGTGGGGCTGGTGGTATAGTGTTCATATCAGATATCCATTATGTTACTTTCAAAGCAGGATTAGGCTTGGGTACTAATAATTATGCAGAATTATGTGCACTTAAGCTTCTTCTTAGGTTGACTAGGCAGCATAATTTGGATAAAATTCAAGTATTTGGGGATTCTCAGTTAGTCATAAACTGGGCAACTGGTAAATATCGACTTCTAAATACTGAATTAGCCATGTATCTTCAAGATGTTCATTGTTTAGCTGATAGTCTGGATTATGTGTCTTTCAAACACATTTATAGGGAACGAAATATCAAAGCAGATAGTTTGGCTAAAGCAGGTGGCAGCATTCTCGAAGGATCTTGGATTATATGTGAACAGAGAGGTACTTCATTGGTGGAAAATTTTCAGGTTTTCTAAACAGGTTTTGTGAGCATTTCTTCTGCAGGTGTATTATGGCATAATGTTTTTTCTGTTTTTTTTGAACTACCTGCCGGATTGGAGGCTTTATGCTTGGGCATTTCTAGATTTTTATGATGGATTTCATGATGGACTATGATTTCTGGATTTTTTGATGGACTTATTGATGGACTATGATGGATCTTATGATGGACTATGATGGATTTTCTGGATATATGATGTTACGGCTGATTTATGTTTCATTGGTGATTTTCAGCATATTTCCGAGAGCATGACCTGCGGGCTGTTTAGGACTCATATTATTTGATGAATTGGATATGAAAATATCATTGGATGGCTTGGAAGCCAAATTTTTCTGCTGCTGTGTTTTTTTCCAGCATATATTTCAGTACTTTATGCTTGCAGAGACTATTATAGCCAGTTAGTGATGCTCTGGGTTATAATGCTTGTGATCACCTCTTATTTCACAAATCTGACCTGATTTATCAGGAATGATGAAAAAAAGTCTGCTATGATCAGACTTGATGATTATTGAAGAACAGTAATGCCCCTTTTTTTGAGGTATTTCCTGATGTAATAACAACTTTAAACAGTTGGATTTTTTTGACCTGTTAAGGATATTCTGTACTCCTCTTGAGGCAAATATCGATGTATTGACAACTTTATAGTTGGCTATTTTTGTTCAATGGACCTTTTGGACCATCTACTGAAAGTGAATAATATATTTACGAAATTTTTTCTTTGGAAAAAAAAAAAATTTGCAATTTCCTTAAATTAAATCAAAACAATGAGTGCTCATATACTAATCCAAATGCATCTCCACACTAGATTGCAATTTCCTTGAATTAAATCAAAACAATGAGTGCTCATATACTAATGTCAATTCATGAATTGCATCATAAAAAACAATTACAAATCTGAATGCTTCTCCACTTTCAACCCATGAGCTGCATTCTAGATATATAAATTCAATGGTTCTTATCTATTTACTTTAATTATGAGTAGTGTTTTTAAAAAATATTTAAAAATCTGGTTATTCTTGAGTCTTTTATTAATTTTATTTTTTCATCAACATTTATGAGAAATATTTAAATATTTGAGTACTCAACTTTCTTACGTTATAACGTTATAGTTTCATTCATTTCGCGGCATTTTACAACAAATAATAAGCAATCATATGTTTCTTCTCTGTAAATTTTCTTCACAAACTGCATTAAATAATATATATATATAAATCTGAAAGCTCATTTTTAAAGTGAAGTTTCTTCTCTATACATTGAACCTTTATTCAACGAAGTCCATGAACTGCATTAAAAAAAATCTCTCTTAGACTGTCGTAATTTTTGATTAGGGACTTTCGATTGGAAGAATTCATTAAATATATGAATACTACTCTTTTATCGTTACACTTTCATTCATTTTGATGCCTGACCTCTATTCTACAACAAATATTTAGAAATACACATTGTACTGAATAATAAATATTTAAAAATACACATTGCATTAAATAGGAAATATCACTTGCACTTTGATATCCAGAGGCAGAGTAGAAGATTTCACCGGTACTACACCCAGATATTCACCATGACTGTGATCGTTGAAAACCTCATTGGTTTCTCTCTTGTAAACATAAAACCAAGAGACAACGAGGAAGAAAATAATATTTAAAACGCTAAGAACAACTAACAAGACATATCCATTTGCACATAATTATCTTCTTTGGGCAGGTGCCAGCGTAAATAAATGCAGGTGCCACTTTAAATAAATGCCAGGGAGCATATCAAGCTTGACCGTAGGCAGTAGCAGCATGGCGGACTGGACAGCAGCATGGTGGACTGGACTGGACATGAACGATGGAGATGATCCCAATCGTCGGACTAGAATATCGACGGCTGAAAAACAAAAAAGCATTTATGTGGGAGAGTAGACTCCACTTGTTGGATTGGACATGAATGATGGAGATGATCCCAATCGTCGGACTAGAATATTGACGGCTGAAAAACAAAAAAGCATTTATGTGAGAGAGTAGACTCCACTTGTTAAACGCCTTTAGGCGTAAATATTTGTAGTGACAAATTTATGACAGAATGACAATCCACTTACACATAAATATTTCTACGGGCTCTAGTAAGTAATACTACGCCAATGATATTCTATTTTAATTTTTCAATTTTTAGTATTTCGTTCAATGATAAAAAAATTGTCTGATCAATAGCTCTAGTCGAATAAATGTTCAGAAAAAATTTATTAAAAAAAATAAAAATAGCATTATTTTAGTTAACCTTTTAAAATAGATTTATTTCAATCTAATTGTAAAAGGATGAACATATAGTATACCTAGAGAGGAACTAATAAACATGATTTAGGTGACCTTATGAGACGAGTAATGATTTTTAAAAATTTCTTTCTATAATCAAAATACTTTGATAATGATCTTATAAAGAAAGAAATCATATTTGGGTAATGGAGCAACAATAGACCTAGTTTAGTTTTAACCATTTCAGTGAAAAAGCAAAACGCTTAGATTCATTAATAACATTTGTAAACATTAGAGAGCATTGGAATTGGTGTGAAACCATAAAGAAATGAGAATTCCAAGGCGGTTAGAATGTTGGAATAAACTATCCATGTATATATAAGTCATAAGTCATTAGTAGGGGATTGAACATGTTAGAGCGATTGAACCTTAACTAGGGATTTTTTTTTATAGAAACGGTTGGATTTTTTTTGATTATAAGAAAAAGATTGTGAATACAAAATGCAAGGCAAATTGTCCCCTAATCGGGACATCATCCCTTTCTCTTTGGTCTTCCTTCTTTATCCTGAAACAAGCTTGAGAATTTCCCATCCACTGAGAGCTATACCTTTTAACAAATTGCCCAAGCAGTACAATACAAAAACATTGCGTAAAAACAAATAAGAATTTAGGGGATCCAAACATTTTCACTGACGACGCTATCCTTTTCTATAACCACGCAATTTAGGCCAACCCCTTTATTTTCCATGCTATCAGCCTGATGATTATGCCCTCTCAAAATGTGCAAGAAAGTAATGTTTTTAAATTCTTTGACTAAACAGACCAACATATTATGCATCTTGGTGGAAGGAGTTTTCCAATTTTTATAAATTTTTCTTGCTTCTCTGATGACAATTAGAGAGTCTCCGATGACATTAATTTCCTCTATCCCCATTTCTCTAGCAAGCTCCAAGCCTTTAATTAATGCATACCATTCCGCTCCAATGTTTGTTGCCCTTCCTATAACCCAAGCATACTCTTGTTGCTTGATCCCTTTGTGATCAAATATTACTCCATCTGCACCAACAATACTTGGATTTCCTTTGGAGGCACCATCAAAGAACAATGAACTAATTCCTGAATTATTCCTCCATTTACTCAAATCCTCTATGCTCATCCTGTTCTTCCAACACGGAAGGCCCGACTTCAATTTTGGATTGCTTCTAGGGGAGAAATTCCAAAGAATGTCAGCCAACCAAGCTCTTTCTTCCGCCTTTAGAGGTTCATTTATTAAGTTTTTCATTCCTCTTGTGGCTAGCGTGTCCACCCATAAGTTTGTTGCTGTGGCAGAGAATTTTTTAAAACATGCTGCTTTCCCTTCAAATATCTCCTTGTTCCTTGCATTCCATATTTTCTAGCAAACAAACCTTGGGAGAGCATCCCAAGCTCTGGCAAAGTCTGGCTTTTTATTCAATGAGCCTTAGTAGTAATCCTTCCAGCTGAAAAAAAAATCATACCAGTTTGTTGGCAATGTGATATTCATTTTCAGCTCTTTTAACATCTCACTCCAGACTTGCTGTGTGAATTTACACTCTATGAATACATGGATTAAACTTTCCTCTTCCTCTTTGCACAAGATGCATCGGAGCGTGCCTACAATCCCTCTTTTTCTAAGGTTTTATGTTGCCAAAGCTTTCCAGTGAGCCAGGATCTAGAAAAAGAAATTTACCTTCGGCAATCCATCATTATTCCAGATTTTGTTCCACTTGTAATTTTTTATAATTTTGTTTTTCTTATTGTAGACCATGCGGTAGCCTTCTTTTAACACTGTGTATTCTCCATACTTCCCCTAGCCTCGTTTGTCAGCATCATTTAAATGTGTTGGAACCTGCCTATGTAGAAGCAAGAGAAGAGTTTTGAAATAGGCCTGCAGGTGCTCTAGGATCTCCACGAATTTTTAGCCAATCCACCTACCAGATGACGTCCAGACTGAAAGATCATACAACGTTCTGAAATCGTTGTTCTCACACCATATTTTCAAATTTCTAAGCTCCTGGCAATTGTCTGCTGGTGAAATTGGGCCGATTTTATCATACCAGATTCGAATGTTTTTACCGTTCCCAACTATCCAATACAGATTGTCTTTTATTAATGAGTTTGTCTTCTTGCAAAGCTCCCATACTGGCGATCCAACTTTGCTCGAGTTCAAACTGTCCACGCATCTGCTTCTCTTCCTTGCCATGTATTTCTTATGCAAGGATGATTTCCACTAGGATGATTCTCTAGTGCATATACGCCATAAGATTTTTTCCCCAAGAGCTTGATTCATATCATGAGGATCTCTGACACCCATACCACCGAACTGTTTCGGGCTGCACACCATGTACCAGGAGATCAAATTAAATTTTTTGTTGTTGGCCACTTTTCCTCCCTGCCACAGGAAATTCCGCATCACTCCATTGATTTCTTGAATGATACTTTGAGGAGCCAGTGAAATGGAGCATAAATAGATTGGTTGAGTAGAAAGAACAACTTTGATAAGGATGATTTTGCCTGCTGGGTTAAGCCATTTGGATCCCTAGGAATTGATTTTTCTTTTGATTTTCTCTATCAGTCCACACTAGTCAGCCTTCTTTTTTTTCCCTTGAAAATGGGGATGGCCAAATAGTTGAAAGAGTTCTAGAATGTAGTCCCTTCAAAGCCAAGAATCCATGCAATCCTGTCCATGACAATAGGTGTGCAGTTCCAACCATATATTTTGGATTTGTTGACATTAAGCTTACCATCTGTGGCATTTAGAAAGGTGTATATCACATTTTTGAACCTTTTTGCAATGATTGTTGATGCGCCTCCCAACAATATTGTATCATCAACGAATTGTGCATTATTTTCCGCTATAGCGCCTCTTGCAATTTTTAGACCCTTGAGCTCCCCCATCTCTTGCTGTTGCTGCAACTTCCTGCTCAGAGAATAGGCTACCATCAGATAGAGATATGGAGATAATGTGCAACCTTGTCTAATTCCCCTGGTGACTTGAAATAACTTGGTTGGTATGCCATGTACCAGTGGGGCAATCCATGGACTGCTGATGCACGACTTGATCCATCTGATGAACCTTGGGGAGAACCCAAACTTTGCCATGCTTTGAAATAAAAAGAAAAGATTTACTCGGTCAAAGGAATTTTCCTTGTAAAGTTTGAGAGCCATACCTTGCTGCTTTTTCTCCATGCCAGTATGGATTGCTTCCTGCACTATAATAATATTATCAAGGATTTGACATTTGACAATAAACCCTCCCTGAGTATCCGAAATTATCCTTCCAATTACTTTCTTCAGTCTTGTGGCTAAGATTTTTGAGAGGATTTTGTAAGAGGTATTACAAAGGGAAATAGGCCTAAATCAATCTATTGTGATGGTTTTTTTTCTTTTGGAATCAATGTGAGAAATGAGGAATTGGTGGCTCCACCAACCTTGCCTTTTCTTCTCGTCCAATTAAAGATATTTTTCAAATCTCCCTTTATAATATCCCAGGAATCCCTATAGAAATTGGTGGTGAACCCATCTGTCCCGGGAGCCTTATCAACTTTTAGAGACCAAATGGCTGCCTTGATATCAGATTCCATAATGGGGTTTGTCAAGTCCTTATCATCTTGCTCTGTGATAAGGGAGGGTATTCATGAGAGGAGTTTGGCCTGTGCAAGTGGATCAATCTATTCCTTATCCTTATATAGGTCTCTGAAGTGTTGAAAAGTATGTTCTTTGATCTCATCCTGCTCAACAATCCTCTTGCCATCATTGTCCTTAAGTTCTTTGATCATGTTAAAACAAAGTCTTGCCTTTGTTTTCTTATGAAAGTAAGTTCTGTTTCTATCCCCTCCTTTTAACCAGAGCTATCTAGACATTAGCCTCAGATCCTCTTCCTCTCCTCTGGCTTCTTTTAGAATCTTTAAACTTATATCTTTTTCTTGATTGATTAGAGAAGGGTCGATTTCTTCCCTTTCCATCTTGGAGTGAAGAGTTGAAAGTTCGGCTTGAAGCTGACTTTTCTTGCTGCTAGTGCTTGTGTAGTCTAATTTTACCCATGCTTTCAACTCACTTCAAACTCTTCTAAGCTTACTTTCCCAGATGAAGCTAGGAGAGCCTGAGATGTCCGTTCTCCAAGCATCTCTTATAATGGTCATGGATTTTTCCTCTTGTAGCCACGAGGCATTGAAACGAAATGGGATGTCGCCGAGGTTTATAGAGGATGCTAACACCAAGGAGATTGGTTTGTGATTCGATACAACAGATGGAAAAGAAAAAGAAGCAGGAATAAGATCTCTAAGGAGGAAAGTGACACTTACCAGGAAGCAGTCGAGTCTGGCCGCAATGAATCCTGCCCCTGTCCTTCTGTTGTTCCACGTGTATTTCCAATTTTTTAATGGCATGTCAAGCAGATCTAGCTCTGTGATAAGGTCTTCCAAGTTTTTCCCGTAGGGATCACGAACATTGGAACCCCCTCTTTTCTTAGCCTATGCTATAGTTTCATTGAAATCACCAGCTATAATGATTTCCTTTCCTTCCATTTCCTCTTTTAGGGAAGCTAAACTATTCCAGAAGTTTTTATTGTCTCTACAATGTGTTGGTCCATACACATTGCATACATAACTAATATTTGTATAATCCTTTTCCTTGAATTCCGAAAGAAGGAAATGCTGATTCTCCTTTATGGTTTTGATCTCATATTTGCTTGCAAAAAGGTTTCTATTCCTCTTGAGGCCCCTTTGGAGCTGATGGAGAAACCCTAGATGTTTGTCCAAAAGTGTTGTGAAAGCGCCAGAACCTCCACATCACTCATTTTTGTCTCTTGGAGAAGCAAAATGTCTGGCCTTTCAGACTTAATAATGTTTCTTATGGCTTCCACTTTGTTTTCTCCGCCCAGTCCTCTACAATTCCAAGAGACAACTTTCATTATTTCTTATTTTAATGAGGCCTTGCTTTAGGCCTTCCATCCACTTTCCCTGAGCTTTTGTGGTTTTGCAGGAGCTTTGTCTCTTCAATGCTACTCTGTCTTTCGAGTTCTATTTATCTCTCCACTTCTTGTTCTCTATGGTACCTTTGATATTTTATTCCTCTGGTGTTAGGTGCAGTTTCAGGAATCTCCTGTGACCCATTTGAGGATGAGTAAGGAGATCGCACAATGGCAGTAACTTTGGTTTGTTTTACCCTTTCATCCCAAGATCCTCCATGGGATGGAGATCTGACCATATCTGTTTCTAGGCTTTCATTCCTTAGAGAGGTTGGGGGTATGATGCTTCCTGCTAAGTTCTTGTGTTGATTAGATCTTCCTTCATCACTATTTTATTCATTCACTATAATCCCCCCCTCCTCAACAGTCAAAGGATTAAACCGATTACTTGTAATGGCCTCGTTTTCTCCTTGTTTTGCTGCTTTTTCTTTTTCTTCATGCTGATCTTTTGTCTCATGGGTGGCCATAGTCGATTTCCTTCCCATTTTTTCCTGTTGCCACCCTTCTTCATGAATTTTCTCCAAGTTTTCATGGACTGCTTTAGGACAGTTTTTGACAAAATTTCCGTACTCATGACACTTCCTGCATTTGAACGACAACTGTTCATAGTCCAATTTTTTAGCATGTTCCCATCCATCCATGCAGAGACTTACAATTTTCGGTAACCCCTTCTCTAAGTCTACCTCTACACAGATCCGTGCACAAGAAAATACAGGGCCCTTCGGTTCTGCCTTGTCTATGTATTTGCCGAGGGAGTTACCTATTGCCTGTAGCGTTTCATCATTCCAGCAGTGCAACGAGATATGTGGGAGACAAAACCTGACTAGGACTACAGAGGGTACATCCCTTTCTGGGTCAAATTATAGACTCCACTAATTTAAGTACAACCCCCGACGGCCCATGAAATAAGGTCCACTTCTGAATATCAGGTCCTTGTCTTCTTTATTTTCAAGTAGAAATGTGAAAAATTCTTTTTCGCAGAAGCAGTCCTGTAGACCCCCGGAGTTCCAAGTTATCGAGTTTTTTTTCACCCAGCTGTCCATCATTTTTGGTGATGGCCATATGGCAGTGAACTGTCCAATCAACTCACGCTCACTTAGTGCAAGAGCTTTCATCCTTGAAGCTGCCGACAAGATATGAATCTTAGGATCATTTTCCCTTTTTACAAACCCATCTTCTTCTTCTATTGCAGACAACGGAGGGAAGGACGTGGAGTCTACTAGGGCCCTAAATGCCTCATCCAAAGCCTTCCTTCCATCCTCTAGGATTGGATCCAGAGGAGGATCCATTTGAAAAGCCACCCTCCTGATAAGATCTAGATCATTCAATCTAACAAAGATGAGTCTCTAATATTCCTTTGCATGCATATTTGTAGAGAGATTCATTCTACCAAAAGTATGCTTTTTTCTCGATCATCCCACCGGCCAACAAATTCAAATCCATAATGCATGCTACAGGAAGATCGGATCAATCTGTGTCAGGTGATCTTGCATGGTCGGCCTCTCACACCCCTTGACTCCTCACGCACCTCCACTCAAAAAACCCCATGGACTCCTTTTGAACCATAACTAGGGATTACCCAAAATGTTAAGTGAAAAAATGATGGTGAGGGTGGATCCGAAAGCCATAAATTTTGGTGGCAACAAGTGAGGGTATCTTCGACCCTTTGCAATCATGGGAGGTATAGATGCTCAAAGAAGTGGAATATGAGGGCCGATGACCACAATATGGTTCTTGGGAGGGATCTTGGACTGGGACATGTTGTGGAGCTCTCCCTCACTTCGTTGGTCGAGAAATTTAGTTACAAATCCATGAACAAAGAGGGTATAGATGGGTGGGTGGAAGAGGTTTAAACACCTATTTTTGGCTATATCCTGGACATTTTCATCATGTCCCGTGGATGGTATGATTTACATTATGGATGAAAAAACATGCTACTGAGATTTTATCCAAGACCTGAGTAAAGGACCATGGAATCCTGATGCTGAAACAATGGCATGCAAGTTTTGACCCCTGTACTGAAAACATTCACTTTAGGCATATATGGGTATTACTACCATGATTTCTATAGGCCATGTGGAATAGAGAGGATTTTGAAGTAGTTGAGAACCATTTGGGTCATTTCTTTCATGTTGGACATGAGGTCCTTAAAGGAATGGATAAACAAATGGATTGAATGTTGGTTGAGATAGATGTTACCAAAGGGTTCTTGGAGGAACTGGCTATTGAATGGCACGGCTGGAATTTCCATCAAGTTTTGGACTATTGGTGGCTGCCGTTTCATTGCGCCAAATGTTGGGAAGTGGGTCATTTGTGGAGGACATGCAAATATTCTATCTTTGGTTCTATTAGCGAAGATTGGAAACTTCCATGGAGAGTGCTCATATGATGATATTAGTGATTCAAATGCTACTAAGGGATTCATACCTACTCAACCTCCTGGGACATCGAACTCACATACGACAGTTACTATCGATACCATATATCATTGGTAAGATTCAAGCTCTTGTTCCGACCCTTGTTAATTATTTTACTCCTAAAGAAGTTGCTTATATATCTAGTAGTTCCTTAGTTGAAAAAAATTGTTGGGGTATATTCACTGATTGAGGTGAATTTGGTGGGGGGTATGGGGATTATATCTAATTCATCTGAGTATGAATTAAATTCAGACTCTTCAAAATATGAGGACCATAGACATACTAATATGGTTAGGGTTCCTAATACTAATATGTTGGGGTTACTCAATATCAACAAGGTGGTTGATAAACCCCATGGGGAAACCTCGCTTGGAGAATGATCTAACAAGAAAATTATGGACGATATCGTCATCTCGGTTCAGATAAATCTTGATCAAGATGTATCCAAATAGATGTATTGTGATATAGTTAAAATATGTCCCATTTCCATATACATTGGAACAATTCCACAGGAAAAAATTGAGGGTTCTTTCAGACAAATCGTTTAAGGTAGACACCCCAATAGACTCAAAGGACTGTAAAGGTAAAAAAATGAGATAGGGAGCCATTACAGGAGGAATGAGGGTGGAAATATCGTCATTGAATACTTGTAGTGCAAGGAAGGAGGTTGATAAGTCTGCTTCAAAGAACTTTGGGGATATGTCTACGAAAGAGTCCTTCACAAAAAAATATCAAGCTGCTTAGAGATAATAAATCCCTTGCACCGATAAATAAATGAATATTATCTCTTTCAACATTAGAGGATATTTAATTTACAAATCTTAGGATCCTCAGGCTAGCATGAATTCACTGTGAAAGAAGGTTGAAGGAGAAAGAAGCAATTCAATGTACATTGATCAAACATTCATGATGAAATTGAACAACCAAGAGATAAAAATTGGTCAACATAACATTGCATCAATTATAATTTTCCTGTGTAACACAATGATGATACAATAGGGAGAATTCAAATTTCCTATATATAATTCGAATTCACCAACTTGCGTTGACTCCAGTGCTAACTCAATGTGGGAAAATCACGACTAGAAGCTCACTACTCTAACTCAGGACAACTCAATAAGTTCTCAGTTAGTTAATTGAACAAGGTAGGTAGGAAAAGGTGCATACCTCCTTAAATTAGGCAAATGTGGTGCTAAAATAACTGAAGATGAACTAATTGATGTCCATCGGAGGGTAACTCAACACAGACTAGGGTGAACTGATGATGACAATCCCATGACTTAGTGTGGGCTCCTAAATTATATGGATTGGCCTATGGAGCTACTAAACTTATGTAAACTAGTGCATCAAGTGGTAGGTGGGCCCCCGATGAGTTCCCTATGGAACTAGTGAAGTGGAAATATAATCCTAAGCTAGGAAATGACTTTTAGACTATGGTGGTCAAGGGAGGATTATAATTAATCCTAACACCCCCCTTTATTCCAAACTTGGAAAACCCGGGCCTTGGAAACTAAGACCAAAGGTCACCCATACAATTTAATGCAAAAATTATCTACTCAATAAACCAGATAAATGGGGAAAACCTCATGGGAACCCCCCCTCAAAATGAAAAGTAGGGAATTAGGAATTGGATAAAGATTTCACGCTAGGAGACAATCTTCTCCCGAGTAAAAAATGTTTTTTAAAATTTATGCAGTCTTCACCTCTGTAGAGAAATAATGTAGTGTGATGGTCCTTGTGTGCACTAGTTCCTTGGTATAGTGCATGTGAACCTCTCCACCTTCTTCCAATATGATGACATATAGGAGAAGAAATATTGTTGCTTTTGCAGCCAATCTTGCATATTTTGAACCTATTTGACAATATCAGAAGAATTGAACTCGGTATGCCATGCCCTAGGGCCTTACTTGAGGAAGAGTGACATGATCCAATGTATCATTGTTCTTTAGTGAGAAGAAATGTTGATTAACTGTCACCATCATGTAGCATCTCTCTTGGAGTTTGTAGCATCTCTCTGGGAGAAGTGGATTTTCTTGACATAGCGTAAGGATCTCATCTTGAAACTGATATCTATTTATCCTTTTGTCATATGACTCTCCAGTCAGGTTCCCAAAAACCTCAATGAAATTTTGAGCCCATTTATGGATAGGATTAGGAGTAGGGTTTGGATATGGATTTGGATCTGATTGAACTTCTTCTTCAATTCCAAAAATTGATTCAACTTAGTCCTCTGTTTCAGATCTAAATCTAAAACATTAATGGAGACATTATCATATGCAAAATGTTTAGGTAGAATTAATTTACCTTCCCTTTTAAATGGAAGCTAAGATTGCACTGGATCTAAGTATGACAAAAAGTGTCGGAATTCATATGCCTTGGAGGCATGGCTTGCAACACATTTCACTATTAGCTTCCCAGTTGAGATATACAAAATCTCTACTAAGTCAGGATCAAATAAAAATCACTTTGGTGAGCTTTTATGAGTCATATGATACACATACAACAAATTTTCTTCGAAGGAGGGCACATAGAGGAAATTCTTGAGCACTCCATGCTCTAATTTGATTGAACCCTTCCCTTCAGCTTGGATTTGAGTGTCATCTCCCACGTGAATACTTCCACCATCGGTAAGTTTTAACGAAGAGAATGATGTTTTGGATGCAACCATGTGATTGGAGGATCCTGAATCAATGCGGAACACATGAGATTTTGAAAATCCAACCTTCAGTGCATGGCATCTCTCATGATATTCAACCTTGTCTCTAGAGTCATCCTTCCTTGCGCCTTCTGGAAGGGAAATATTGTGTTGTTCAAGGAGTCTTGAAATATGATCTATGATCTTCTTCATACAACCTTTCTCTATATGGTTTCCTTTCTTAGAGTAGGAGCACTTTGCCTTGTCAAACCTATGATGTTTGTCCTTCTTAAAGCCCGAGGCTTCATCTGATGGATCAAACTCATCAATAGGTTCAAATTCAGTTTTCCTCTTATCCTTTCCTTTTTGCTTCCTCCTTGCTTGTGCATTAATTGTCTCCCCAACCAAGAGATATGTTTTGTGGAGGATATGAGGGATCCCATATGTATAATCTTGTCTTGTTCTTGAATAAGATATTCTGTGAAGGCATCAAGTGATTTCATTAACCAATTAGAATTTGTCAGTATCCCAGAGTGAAAGTTGGATACGAACAATGAGAATTATGGGCCAAGTTTGCTCAGAATTGAGAGCACGAATTGTTCATCCTTCTTGTCAATCCCACACTTCTTGCACTGGATGACAAAGGATTTGAATTTTGAGAATAATTGTTGGATGGTTTTGAAGTTGATGAGATGAAGATAAATCATCTCATTCTCTAGGATATGGCCTCTTAGTTCATCTTACTTTCGAAACAACGATTCAAGCTTCTGCCATACTTCCCTTGGAGTTTTTAATCCATGAAGATGTAAGAGTAAATCCCATAAGAGACCGAAGCACATATATCAACAATTTACCCACTAAATATCATAAACTTTGGCACAATCGAGGTCATAAATCGTACTGAAAACCTCTCACCACTATAAACAGGCGGAGTGGTGACCTTGCAAGCTATTGACATGGCTAGGGATCATTTCTAGTTGATGGGTTTCCTGAACGGATTATTAGGGGTAAACATATTGCACAGACACATACCATTGAACATTCCAAGGGATTCCATTAGTCATAGGCTTAGTAACCAATGAAAGTGTGGAAGTTGGCTGCATAGGCGAAGCATTGTCTGAAAAATGATTTATGGTGTGATCGTGGAATTTTGAGATAGCTTCATGTTTAAGAAAAGGCTAAATGATAGCATATGGAGTGATCTAGTAATTATGAGATAACTTCATGGATAATAAAATATGAAATGAAAAAAACTATCAATGGTTGACAATTACTGAAAAATTTATGACGGAATCACAATCCACTTGCACATAAATATTTCTATAGATATGGTAAGTAATACTACGCCAACAGTATTTTATTTTAATTTTTCAATTTGTGGTATTTAGTGCAATGATAAAAAAATGTTTAATCAATAGCTCTAGTCTAATAATTATTAAGGAAAAACGTTTAAAAAAATAACATTATTATAGTTAACCTGAATAAATATGATGTTTTAGGAGAAATAAATTTGTTTTAGGTGACCTTATGAAACGAGTAATGATCTTTTATTTTTTCTTTTATATAATAAAAATGCTTTGATAATTATCTTATAAAGAAAGCAATCATATTTGGGTAATGGAGCAACAACATACCTAGTTTAATTTTAACCATTGCAGGGGAAAATAAAAAGGCTCAATTTCATTAATGATGTTTGTAAACATTAGAGATTATTGGAATTGGTGTGAAACCATGAAGAAATGAGAATTCAAAGGTGGTTGTAATGTTGGAATAAACCGTCCATGCATATAGGAGTCACTAGTAGCAGATTGAAGATGTTAGAGTGACTGAACCTTCACTGGGGATTACCTAAAATGTTGAGTGGAAGAATGATGGGGAGGGTGGATCCGAAATCCAGAAATTTTGGCGACAACAAGTGGGGGTATATTTGACTATTTGCAGTCGTGGGAGTTATAGGCGCTCAAAGAAGTGGAATATAAGGGCCGATGACCATGATATGGTTCTCGAGAGGGATCTTGGACTGGAACATGTTGTGGATCTCTCCCTAACTTCGTTGGTTGGGAAATTTAGTTACAAATCCATGAACAAACAGGGTATACCTGGGTGGGTGGAGGAGGTTTGGACACCTCTTTTTGTCTATATCCTAGACATTTACATCATATCCCATGGATGGTATGATTTACATTATGGGTGATAAAACATGCTACTGAGATTTTATCCAAGACCTGACTAAAGGACCATGGAAGCCTAATGCTGAAACAATGGCATGCAAGTTTTGACCCCTGTACTGAAAACATTCACTTCAAGCATATATGGGTATTACTGCCATGATTTCTATTAGCCATGTGGCATAGAGAGGGTTTTGAAGCAGTTGGAAACCATTTGGGCTGTTTCTTGCATGTTAGACATGAGGTCCTTAAAGGAATGGATAAACAGATGGATCAAATATTGGTTGAGATAGATGTGACCAAAGGGTTCCCGGAGGAACTGACTATTGAATGGTGTGACCGGAAGTACCATCAAGTTTTGGATTACTGGGGGCTGCCTTTTCGTAGCACCAAATATCAGGAAGTGGGTCATCTGTGGAGGAAATGCAAATATTCTAGTTTTGGTTCTGTTAGCGAAGATTCCAGTTTCCTTGGAGAGTGGTCATTTGATGATATTAGTGATTCAGATGCTACTAAGAGATTCAGACCTACTCAACCTCTTGGTACATCGAACTCACATACGACAGTTACTACCGATACCATATATCATTGGTAATATTCAAGCTCTTGATCCGATCCTTGTCAATTATTTTACTCCTAAAGAAGTTTCTTATATATCTAGTAGTTCCTTAGCTGAAAAAATTATTGCGGGATATTCACTGGCTGAGGTGAATTTGGAGGGGGATATGGGGATTTTATCTAATTCATCTGGGTATGAATTAAATTCATAATATTCACAGGATGAGGGCCACATACATCCTAATATGGTTATGGTTCCTAATACTACTATGTTGTGGTTTTCCAATATCAACAAGGTGGTTGATAAACCCCTAGGGGAAATCTCGCTTGGGGAATGATATAACAAGAAAATTGTGGAAGATCCCATCATCTCGGTTCAGATAAATCTTGATAAATATGTATCCAAATAGACGTATTGTGATATATTTAAAAGATGTCCCATTCCCATATACATTGGAACAATTCCAGAGGAAGAACCGAGGGTTCTTCCAGAAGGATCATTTAAGGTAGACACCCAAATAGACTCAGAAGACTATTAAGATAAAAAGATGAGATATGGATCCATAACATGAGTAATGAGGGTGGAACTATCGTCGTTGAATAATTGCAGTGTGAGGACGGAGGTTGATAAGTACGCTTCAAAGAACTTTGGGGGATATGTCTACGAAAGAGTCTTTCACAAACAAAAATATCAAGGTGCTTAGAGATAATAAATACATTGCACTGGAAAAGAAATGAATTTTATGTCTTTCAACATCATAGGATGTTTAATTTAGAAAATCTTAGGATCCTCAGGATGGAATGAATTCACTGTGAAATAAGGTTGAAGGAGAAATAAACAATTCAATGTACACTGATCAAACATTCATGGTGAAATTGAACAAACAAGAGACAAAAAATGGTCAACATAACATTGCATCAATTATAATTTTCCTCTATGTAATACAATGATGATACAATAGGGAGAATTCGAATTACATAAATATGATTCGAATTCACCAACTTGGACTAACTCCAGTGCTAACTCAATGTGGGAAAATCACCACTAGAAGCTCACTACTATAACTCAGGACAACTAAATTAGTTCTAAGTTAGCTAATTGAATAAGGCAGGTAGGAAAATGTGCCTACCTCCTAAAATTAGGAAAATATGGTGCTAGACTAACTGGAGATGAACTAATTGATGTCCGTCGGAGGGTAACTCAACACAGACTATAGTGAATTGATGACACGAGGCCTTTACTTAGTGAAACCATTCCATATCACGTTTCTTCGTGGCATATGAAACAATACCCCTATTTTAAAAAAATATTGGAAAACACCTCCCAAAATCATTTTTTTAAACCCCCTCCCAATATGCCTTCCCAATTTAAAAAACCCCTATTTTCACTATATATTGCATGTATCTATTTTTTCATTTACATTTTTTATACCCCTTTCTATTTCTACCTATTATATTGACATGATACCCCACATGCATTCTATGATGCACCTTTCTTATTTCGATGTATATTGTGGATGCACATTACTTCCCCCACAATGATAAACATCACAAAGATCACATTCCTTTCCTAAATCCACACTAGTTTGTCACTATTCCTTTGACCTTTTTCTTTGCAACAATGGACAGTCACATAAAGGTTTTACATGATGTCCAAAACATGGCTAAACACTCACTACTTGAAACTACTTGACTATTTTTCAAAACTAAGAGAAAAACACCAAACGCTTGATAAAACTCATAGTATACGTACACAAATATTGGTAAATTCAATTAACAAATAGAGATATTTTTTTGACCTTTTTCCTCTCAACAATGGACAGTCACATCAAGGTTATACATGATGTCCAAAACATGGCTAAACACTCAATATTAAAATAAAAAACCCTAAAACCATGCCCAATAACATAAGAAACTCTCAACTTGTAGTCTAAATGTTTTCCATCCCATTTAGTGAGTGGTGTGGCCACTATGATATTTTGACAACAAGAAAGTGAAAAATCTCCAAAGAAATTTATAAAGGCAGCTGGACAATTGAGCTTGTAGTTGAAAACTGCACATGGATGGGGAATACATAGAGTTTTGGCTGTAGTTTTTTCCTAACAAAGGAAAATGGGTATGTTTCATGTAACATGCATTAGATACCAGGGGAAATAAAATACCTGAAGCATTAAAACCATTAACAAAGAGTATCAAATAATGGGAGATATGTCTATGTTTGTAAAGTGGATAGGAAACAACATGTCAAAAATTTCATTCTAATATCATGATCAAAATGAAAATGAAATAACTTTGTAGGTCTACCACTAGATGTGATACCAGATGTGCCTCCCTTGTGTGTAGGATCTGTGGCTCTGATCCAAATCCACCAAGATCCACCTAGAATCCACCATGGAAGCAGATCCCCTGGAGAAGGAAATGGAGCATGAGCCTATGAAATAGATCTCATGAAAAATGAAGTGGATCCTAAAATTTTGAAACAGATCCCATGAAAAATGAAGTGGATCTTGAAATTTTCAAACAGATCCCAAAAATTCTAGTTCTTTATTGATCATTGATCCCCCAAGAATTTTTTTTAATGAAAAGACATCCAAAAACCTATAGTCCTAAAGGTTAAAACCCTAAACCCTAAAGACTACAGTACCTTCTTAAAAAATGGTGGCAAAGAAAATGCAACTGCATGAATCCGCAATCAAGATGATCATATTAGTCTTTAATACACCAGATATAGAGTCTCTAAATTATATTTTCCAGAATTACTAGCCTTGTCATATGAGGACAAGGAATTGCAAGGATTTTGGTTTGTAAGCTCTTGATAATGCTCATTTACTTCTTGTAAATCCCCCCTAAGTCTTCTATTTGCTAGGATCTGACAATCATTCACTTCCTGCATGCAATCCATTTGATGCTTGTATTGTTTGATGGTTCTCTGCAGGTTCTCCCTTTCTGAGTCAAAATCCTTCCCTATTGTGGTATCCTGCATCTCACTAGGCAACCATGGGATATCTAGCCTTCTGAAAAATGTCTTCATCCTCTTGTAGCATCCTTGAAGACACACCATGAACAATAGGGTTTTCCTGACTCACTGCTTCAGCAGGTGTAGATTAATCCATCAAGTGCCGGTCCTCAGAATAAGAAACTTCACTTTCCTTTTTCTATTGTTCTTTTATCATTTCACCCCTTAATTCCAAAAATACATCTGAGAGTTTAGTCTCAGTGAGACTAGATTGTTTTTCTGTCTTCAATGGCTTTTCATCTGAAGAATCATCATCAAGCACAATTATTTCTTTTGAATTTAACCTAGGGTTCAATAGCTTTTTCATATTCAGCCTTAGTTTGTTTTTAGGTCTGGTTTTTGGTATCCATTCTGAAGCAAGTTCTTTCACCATCTTCAAAGTTTTTTCTTGATGTCTAACTGTGGCTAACTCCATAGCTTTAACCCTGATCTTCTTTTTCTTAGGTCTAATTGTCTTATTTTCTAAACTGGATAATTTCCTGCATGAACCAACCCTAGTTTCAGTTTTGACAATGGATTCATCTTCTTCTAACAGATACCCTTCATCCTCTGATAGAATAGTGATAGGGCTTCTTTGTTGGACTTGAATGTTTTCTTCCTTTACAGCACTCTTCTCCGTGACAACAATTTTCTCCTCCATGAAAGTTTCTGTTGTTTCCCTATCTTGCATAGGCTGATCTTCTTCTTTTAGAAACAGTGAACCTTTGCCCTTACTATCAGCTGAAGGCTACTGATGTTCATAGTATTCCTTTGAAGGATTTGTCTCTTCTTCAAGCTTAAATTCCTTTTTATCTTCAGACTTGGCCTTCTGACCTAGTTTCCTAACTAGGGTTTTCCCTTTGTCTACCTGTTTTTTGGTTTGTTGCTCTTCTTGCTTAATTTGAAAACCAGACCAGAAGAGGAAATAATCCCATGTTTTTCCCTCACTTTGCAGTACAGTACTAATAATCGATTTGATTAGTCCATGATGGAAAATGGACTGTGTAGTGTGATCCTAATGCCCCTTGACTCTACTTGACATCTTTTGCAAACTTTTAAACAAAAAGAAAGGAAGACTCATTCTGGATTCACCAACCAGATGCTGTAAGAACCTAAAATGATATTTGAAGACATAGGCATATCTTTCTTCATAGGTGATATATCTTTGTATGAATTTAATGGGATCCACCCACTCATCTCTGAAATTCTGAATTAATACTCCTTTGCTCCAGTCTGGAGTAATGCCAGGTAAAAGGTACATCTGGGCATTAAAGGTGAAAGGAAACTTTTTGAACCACATTTCACCTTCATTTATGACTTCTGTAGCTTCAGCAACTAACTCCACAGTCATCTTAAACTTTAAAGTATCAAATACTACCATGTCCTGGTTATAGCATTGGGCAAATTTATAAGAGACGTCAGTGTTATAGCTATCAATCTTCTTGAAAAAATCCAACCAACCAGCATTCTGAAAAAGCTTTGCACAACCAGGAAATTGGTCAATCCATTCCAACTCAGTGGGCTCAACCCTATTTGTTTTTCAACTTTTTCCCATCTTCTTTCAATGACTGAAACCTGTGTAATTTTAAAGCCCTCTGAATGATCTAACAGCTCCTTTTTTCTCCTCAAGCTTCTAGGGTTTTTATAGTTAGCTTTCTTCGATTATCCTTGACTATTTTCTCTTGATTTTTTAACAGTCTGTTTTTGTTTTCAATGCAGGACAACCTTTACATCAGGATTGAGTAATTTAGGTCAACAGAGTGCCACAAACTCTTCAATAAAACTACTACTGAAATTAACTATCATCTAAGCTGTTTATTTCGATGCTAGACCATCTCTAGAATGTATGAAAACATCCGTGTGTTATGGCTCTTCTCAAATAGTACACTTGGCTCCTTTTAATGCCACTTATGAGCTATCTATTTGCAAAAAAGGACTTTGCATTAGAGCTCTCAAATGCCTGCTTCTTAAATCAACTTGTGAATGTTTAACTAGTGTATGGAAAGATATGAGGGAAATCTGATATCTGCTAAATTTCTGTTTCAAATTACATTCAGCACAATCCAGTCAGCTTCTAGCACCTATTCAGACAAGGTCTGCATGCACTTGACATGCACAACTCATTTAGTGCATTGGTTACAAGTAACCAGTAGATTTGTGAAACCCTGGTCGCCACAAACTGAACAGAGCTTCACCTTACAACATTTTCATATCTTGACAGGGTAATTGTTCAATGAAACTGCTATTTTTCAACTTATCACTTGCCAAAGCATTCCAAACCCTTTTAGATTGATATTTGATCGTAGGGAGTTTGTTAACAACATAAATTACAGCTTTCCTCAATCAATTTTATCATAACAAGCTTTAAAGAAGAAACCCCCAATTTTAGCTGCCACTATCAGGTTAACGCGGAATACCTTATTGCTGTCTTGTTGCAGATGTTTAAAATCAATCCTCGAGCTGTCTGATTATCAAATTTAACTATACAAGTGTCTTCGGGTGTCAAATTTTCTTCCAGCTGGCGCAATAAGAAAGCCCTAAATATTCTCTGTAACTGTGAAAGCCATAAATCTTCTCTGTAACTGTGACTTCCGGATTCTAAGCAAATGTCCTCGCTCCACTTAGTCTCCAGTTTCGTAATGCATGTATGGGGTACCTCTTTCACCTCAATCTAGGCTCATTTGTCTACCTGTCACAATTCGCCCAACTCTAACTAATGATTTGCCACGATCTCCTTCATGCTGTAAAACACACCTGTTTGCATGATCATTACTGAAGAAACACGTATCAAAACCCTTTAAGCATGTGATTAGTCATCTAAAAACCAAAATCGTGGGAGAAATTTGCTTAAAAATCGGCGATTTCGGCGGCCGCGATATTCTTGTAGCGCCGCTGTGTAAACTTTTGGCAGTTGCGCTACAAGAATAATTTAAAATCAATTTTTGGCGCTTTTTAGTCATTATTTCCAATTTGAATGAGGTTTAAATGATAAACTATGATCATCATGTTTTTTGTGAACTAATTAATCCATATAATGTCCTATAAAACCCCTCAGAACCTAAGGAAACAAACCATAATGAAAATCTAAAGCAAAAAACAAAATTTCATTTAAAACCAAAAAATTTCCTAAAGTAAGTGAAAGAGAAAACTTAAGCAAATAAGCAAACTTGAAATAAAAATGACAATCAAAATATAAATTGAAGGAAACAAGTTCATGACTTAACATCTGGCTCTAGCTGCGGGATGAAGTCCTCCCTGTGAGGATTCAAGAACCTGTAGACCAGTGCCTTCTTTTTTACTACCTACTAGTCTGCAAAATTTCCATTGGGTTATGGAGTCCTTATTATGCTTCACTCACACCGGTATATACAATGAAAAGTGAAAATCTCCTCAAAGACTGTAGAAATGTTTGAGGAATCGTCCATTGAATGGACTAGACAATTCCTCACCTTCTAAAGACTGCAGGACAAAAGTGTTATTCTCCAAAATCTTAGATACTAGGAAAGGGCCAAACTAGAGGTTTTCAAACTTACCATGCTTCCCTTTTTCTCTTTCCTTGCATCCCAACTTAAAACCATATCACCAACTGAGAAAGTGTTTTCTTTGATGTTCCTGTCAAATCTGCTTTTAATCTTCAATCTATACGACTATGCACTTTCTTCTACCTTTTCCCTATTCTGCTACAACTCTATCATCTCATAAATCCTTCTCTGCATATCATTGGGCTCTTCTTGACAATGTTGAAGAAACTTCATCATTGGGATTCCCAATTGAACAGGAAAAACTGCCTTTGTGCCATACACTAATTGGAAGGGAGAAGTTCCAATTGCTTGTTTGACTGTTATTCTATCAGCCCACAATGCATATTTCAGCATTGAATCCCAGGATCTCTTGTTATGTTTGAGCAACTTTTTGATACTCTGGATGATGTTTTTATTAGAGGATTCAACCAAACCATTACCCTGGGGATAGTAAGGAGTGAAATGTTTCAGCAAGATACCATTCTTTTCACAAAAGGCTTCCATTTCCTTGGACTTGAAAGCCTTTGCATTATTTGTTACCAATTTCTGAGGACAGCCAAACCTACTCAGGATATTCTCCTCAATAAATTCCATGATGACTTTGTCTGTAGCATTCCTAGTAGGGATGGCTTCCACCCATTTGGTAAAAAAGTCTGTTGCAGTTAAGATCCACCTATGTTGCCTTGAGGAGGCTGGATTTATTTCTCCAATAAAATCCGGACCCCATTGCTGGAAAGGAGCACTTACTGTAATAGGTTTTAGGGGCAATGACAACAATTTTTGTTTACCAGCAAACTTCTGACAAGGAATATAGGCTCTTACCTACTGATAAACATATGCAAACAAAGAAGGCCAATAATATCCAGCTCTTAAAATCCTATATGCTGTTGTCTTCCAGTACTTATGCCCTCCACAAGCACCCTCATGAGATTCAGAGATTACTCCTTCAATTTCAGATTTGTCCAAACATCTGAGTAGAATACCACCTGGGTCCTTCCAGAACAACTGCTCTTCTACTAGACAATACTTAGTAGCTTTAAGCTTTAAGGATCTAGCAGATTTCCTATCTAGATGGTCAGGACATTGCAAAAATAACAGAAAATACACAATGTCTACATACCATGTGGATGTTGAATAATAGTCCATGATCTTCTCTTTTTACAGTATTGCTTGATCTTCTTCCTGAGCTAATTCTTCAGCCATGACATGCAATCCTAGAGCCTGACAATTTGATTCAGCCAGCAGCTTGGCTAAACCTTGTCCCTTGACAAGTTTGGTAGGTCTGATATCTACATCATACTCCATGTTTTTAGCAATCCACCTGCCTCTTTTCCCTTCACTATCAGGCTGTGTCAAAACATCTTTTACAGCAACATTAGGCACAAATGAAATAACTTTAGAATGCAGAACATAGATTCTGAAAAACTTTAAAGATTTTACTAGAGCATAGGCTTGTTTTTCTAAGATACTGTATTTCAGTTCAGAATCGCTGAGAGTTTTACTGAAAAATGCAATAGGCTGCTCCAATCCTTCCTTATTCTTCTGCAACAGAACAATTGCTATTGTATCCTTTGATGCAAATGATAATGTAAGAAATTCTCTAGTAAAATCTGGGCTTACTAATATGGGAGCTTCATTAAGAGCCATTTTAATCTTCTCAAATGCATTTTTTGCCTCAGTGGTCCATCTGACTTCCTGATCCTTTTTCAGCATGATAGTGATCTGTTTAATAGTCTCAGCAAAGTTTGGTATAAACCAATGCAGAAAGTTGATTTTACCAATGAATGATTGGACATCTTTTTTACTCCCGGGTAAACTTATTTTCAATATAGATTTTACCCTTTTAGGATCGATCCTTATACCATCAGCAGACACTAAATGACCAACCAATTTACCTTCTTGTACAACAAAGTGTGACTTCTTCAGATTCAAGGACAAGCCAAACTTTCTACACTTCAGGAAAGTCTGTTTCAAATGCTTCAAATGTTCATCATCTGATTGTGAGAAAACAGTAATATCATCCAAGTAGATTACCACAAACTTGTCGTTTTCTCCGACAAAAGCAATATCCATAGCCCTCTGGAAGGTGGCTCCAACATTCATTAGAACAAAGGGCATCTTATCATACATGAAAGTTCCCCAAGGAGTAGTGAAATCTGTCTTCTCCTTATCATCAGGATGCATAGAGATTTTATTGTACCCTGAGAAACCATCAACCATTGAGATCCTCTGTGCCCCAACTACTTTCTGCAATATTTGTTCAATTTTAGGCAGGGGATAATTATCCTTTAAGGAGGACCTGTTCAGATTTTTGAAGTCAACACACAGCCTGATCTCTCCATTCTTTTTTCTAACAGGAACCATATTAGCCACCCATGAAGAATACCTGAGGGGCACTATGATCTTGGCATCTAACAGCTTCTTCACTTCTTTTTCAATTACAGGAAACAATGCTGGATTAATCCTTCTTAATTTCTAACGAAAAGGTTTGACATTTGGTTTTAAAGGGACTTTATGCTGTATGATTCCTGTGTCATAAGTTCTCAATTCCTCATAAGACCATGCAAAAACATCTACATGCTCTTTTAACAGTTTAATATACTTGTTTCTTTGTTCATCTGTGAGTGCTTTAGAAATTTTGACTATTCTTGGATGTTCTGCTGAGCCAATGTTACAATCCACCACATTCTCTTCTGAGGACTGTACTACAAGTTTCAAGAGTGTATCATATTTTGAAAAAATCCTTTCCAAAGGTACCAATCCCTTAGGAATGAAATTACTTTTTAATTCAATAATTTTGTGTCCAACAATCTCATTTTCAGCAATCTCTTCCTGCTCTTCATCCCCCTCATCTTCCTCTTGATCAATCATGGAATTTGAAAACTCATGGGTAAGCTCTGGAAACCTCTTAATCTCAATGTCATCTTCAAACACTCTCCACTACTTTACATTGACACGTACAGATGGTTTGTACCTCACTTCAATGGGATATCTCAACTGAGTGGTCTTGGGGATTCTAAAGTGTGTAGCAGCCAAGGCCAATGAATCTGCAGTCTGATTATGGTCTCTTGCAATATGAGTAATGTTAAAAGCTACAAAATAATTCTCAAGCATGTCCCATACCTCATTTCGATAGACTTTCAACAAAACCTGCATCACTTGATAGTTGCTCTTCACCTGCTGAACAACTAATTCGGAGTCACCAAATGTAGCAATCTGCTGAATGCCCAAATCTTTAGCAGCTTTTAATCCTAACAGCAAAGCTTCATATTTAGCAGTATTATTAGTAGTAACAAACTCCAATTTATACATTAGCTTTACTGTTTCACCTCTAGGGGATATAAGAAGAACCCCTGCACCTGCACCTTCTTTACAAGAGGACCCATCAAAGTATAACTGCCACAGCTCATCTTCCTGCTCTCTGCTGCATTTTACTGGTTGCTCTTTTTCAACCTGTAACAAACCAGTAGTATTGTCCTCCTCACTAAAATGTAACATGCAAGTACCTAGGTCTTTATCAACAACATACAGTGGGTGATTGGTAGGGTTCTTGTCATGTGTCACAATGTAAGCAAACTGAATCTCTCTGTACAGCCTTCTATTTTCTCCTCCAAACATAGGAATAGTAGCATATGATAAATCCATTTGTAATGTCCCACCAACCTTCTTTTCCCAAGACCTAGAGAGAAGTAACCCAAACTTCGGTGTAATATCAGCTACCACAACATCCATGATCACACTTTTCATAGGTAACTGAACCAGGCTGACAACCATGTCCTTTATTACCCCTAAACACTTCACTTCTCGGGAATCAAAGGCATACAGATCATGGTAGGGTTTGGTAATACTCTGCCCTAAAGCTTCCATAACAGCCTTTGGCATTAAGTTGTGTGAGGCTCTCGAATCTAACAAGCAATTATGAATCATCTGTTCATGGACTGTCAGGGTGATGTAGAATGGAGGTGAAGCACCTGCTTCATTTTTAGTCTTTTCAGCTAGGGCTGATCCAATGAAAATCCTGGGGTTTTCTTCTTGCAAATATACTGTATTTGAAATAGGCTGATTGCTTGTTGAATTAAGCATTTTAAGGACTGATTCTTTATATGAAGGGTTTTTTATCAATTCAGTTAAAGGTACAGGAATCTTTAACTTGCCTAATTCATTTTCCAGGATGAAATTCTGAACAGCTTTACTTACCTCTTCAACCTCTGTAGTCTTCTTTGGTTTCTCTGAAACTTGTCTCTTCTCGGTCACAGGTTCAGATGATTGCTTAGCAGGGACAGCTGCCTTCTTCTTCGGGACTTGTACCACCTGTTTTGGACCTGACCTCAGGTTCACAGTCTGCTTAAGTTCATTCTGATAGAAAACAACAGTTACAGTAGTCTTTTCCAGACCTGGATCATTCTCTGTTTCGAACATGTCAGCATCATAATATTCTGCATTTAGAAATTATTCCTCAGTGACAAAACCCCCAGACAATCCTTCTCCAAAATGATTCATATCTTGATCAGTCTCTTCAAAGATTAGTTCATCATCAACTTCTTCTTCATCAACCACATTGTTCTGAAGAGGTGGTGGCACTCTTTGGTCCTCATTTTGTCTCCTTTCTCGCTGGATATCATTATTCCTTCGTTCTCTAGGCATGAAACGGGGAGCAAATTGCCTTCTAAACTGATTCTGATTATTAGGATTTCGTTCACCTTCTGGAGCAGGCTTGCTGGAATTTTTCTCAAGCTCTAGTTTGTTCAACTTTGCAGTTAGAATCTTCACCAACTTATCCATTTCATCAATTTTCTTTTCAGCAAAAAGGGAAGATGAACCTCCTGGAGCTGCTTCCTTCTTTCCTTTTCTGTCATATAGCTGCTGAGCTGTTTCTTCCTTCAATCTATTGGAAGCCAGTATATTAGATTCTACCTCCAATGCTGCATCCTACATATTCAGTAAAGAAATAGGTCTCCTTTCTCTCAGTAGTAAGGAAAATTCATGGTCAAAAGCATTTGCATATGTCAGTTTTGTAGATGTTTCTGTAGGCTTTATTTATGTAGGAATTCTACTGTACATCTTGTTAAACCTCTTTGAAAAGTATGCAATTGTTTCATCCTTTTTCCTCCTAAGAGCTCCAAACTCAGTTATGTAGTATGTATGGTCTTTTGTGTCACCCCATTGTCTCATGAAGATATCACTAAGTTCTTCAATGATAGTGATGGAATTAGCAGGCAACTCCCTGAACCATTTCCTTACATCTCCATCAAGGAACTGCACAAACATTCTCATCCATACATCCTTGGCTTCAATATTTTGGTTATCAACATAACTAAGGAAAGCTTCCCAATGTTCTTCAGCTGTGGTTTCCCCCTATCCATTAAACCTAGGAAGCTATTTTTGATAGTCACCCCCAGGCAGTGCATTCAAGGGCTGAGGCAAGACCAATGGTGCATATCTGGCTACAACCATCCTGTCCATCATGTCTATGGGCTGATTTTGGGCTGCCATTTTTGGACTGACTGATTTTGGTGATGAAGAGGTTTGGCTAGAACTTGGCTGAAAGGGGTTTTTACCTACTTTCAATTGAAAGAGAGGTATCTTACAAGGAGAGGCAGTTTTATCTTTTCTGAAGGATTGAGGATTGGTAAAAATTTGGAAACTGCTGTCAGGAATTGTTGGTTTTACCCAAGGTGAAATGTCTTCTTCTTTTCTTGACACGGATGAAGCTAATGAACCATCTAACTGGTCAGGGTCATATAGGGAGGGTAATGATTGAGATCTTCTAATCTTTCTTGCTGTCCTCAATATCTGTTCAGGGTCTGTAACACCCAACTGCAATGGTGAGGTAGGTCTATTCCTAGTTCCCACTCGTCTAGTAGCCACTGTGACAAATCTGGTGAAAAATAGCCTTAAAGATATGCTGGTTTAAGTTCACCTCTTAAAACCAGAAAAAGATAAGTATCCCAGGGAAAAATATGTTTTCAACTTCGTTCCCCGGTAATGGCGCCAAAGATGTTTGTGCCAGAAATTGTTTCCAAGGCTATAAAGAAACAAGCCAACACAATCTCAAAAATTCAATCAAGTAAAACTAGGGTTTAGGATTTTTTTGTAAGGTTTTTGTGGTTGTAAAGTTTAGTGACTGAAGGGAATACATTCATAAGCTAAGCAGGAACTGAATCATAAATAAATAAGAACAGAGATGCATAATATAATCACCAAGTACCAATCAGAATATAATCTTAAAGTTCATTCATAACTGACAAGCATTACAAGCAAAGAAACCATAAATCAGCACTGAATATCTCAGTCAAGTAACTAAACAAGCCAAAGATGAAGCTAAAACACAGTCTGAAGGGCAATATAGATCATATATTTCATAATTCTGCTCAAGAAATACAGATGAGAGTTATGTACTTAGCTCATAAACAAGTCACAGACCTCCTTAAGCCAGCCAAAAAATAGAACCCTTTTCTCTCTTTCTCATCTACCTAAATACTGTTTCTAAAAAAAAAAATCAGTTAGGGTCTAAACCCTAACTGTCTTCAGCCAAGTCATCGATGGGATAATTGTCATATTACAATTTACAAAATAAAGTATTTCTTCCAAAAACTTAACAAAAGACTGACTAACTAAAATATTGCTCTAAAAGACATAATAAGTAACTTACTAACTAACAAACTCAAAGGTCTTTAGCAGCTTTAGCTAGTAAGGCTATTCCATCCAAAGCTTGGGCCTTCTTCCTGGCTTTCTTCTGCTCAGCTTCCATATCTGCTAACCTTGTTGTAAGTTCTTCATTCTGTTGCTGCAAGCCTTTGACAGTCTGCTTCAATTCAGCACATTGTAAATCTGTGCTTCTCTTCCTCTTCAGGGTCTCCTTGGACACAACAGTAAGCTCTTGATAATGCTCATTTACTTCTTGTAAATCCTCCCTAAGTCTTCTATTTGCTAGGATTAGACCATCATTCACTTCCTGCATGTAATCCATTTGATGCTTGTATTGTTTGATGGTTCTCTGCAGGTTCTCCCTTTCTGAGTCAAAATCCTTCCCTGTTGTGGTATCCTGCATCTCACTGGGAAACCATGGGATATCTAGCTTTTTGAAAATGTCTTCATCCTCCTATAGCAGCCTTGAAGACACACCATGAACAATAGGGTTTTCCTGACTCACTGCTTTAGCAGGTGTAGATTCATCCATCAAGTGCTGGTCCTCAGAATAAGAAACTTCAGTTTCCTTTTTATGTTGTTCTTTTATCATTTCACCCCTTAATTCCAAAAATACAGCTAAGAGTTTACTCTCGGTGAGACTAGATTGTTTTTCTGTCTTCAATGGATTTTCATCTGAAGAATCATCATCAAGCACAGTTATTTCTTTTGAATTTAACCTAGGGTACAATAGATTTTTCATATTCAGCCTTAGTTTGTTTTTAGGTCTGGTTTTTGGTCTCCATTCTGAAGCAAGTTCTTTCACCATCTTCAAAGTTTTTTCTTGATGTCTAACTGTGGCTAACTCCATAGCTTTAACCCTGATCTTCTTTTTCTTAGGTCTGATTGTCTTATTTTCTAAACTAGATAATTTCCTGCATGAACCAACCCTAGTTTCAGTTTTGACAATGAATTCATCTTCTTCTAACAGATATCCTTCATCCTCTGATAGAATAGTGATAGGGCTTCTTTGTTGGACCTGAATGTTTTCTTCCTTTACAGCACTCTTTTCTGTGACAACAATTTTCTCCTCCATGAAAGTTTCTGCTATTGCCCTATCTTGCACAGGATGATCTTCTTCTTTTAGAAACAGTGAACCTTTGCCCTTACTATCAGCTGAAGTCTGCTAATGTTCATAGTCTTCCTTTGAAGGCTTTGTCTCTTCTTCAAGCTTAACTTCCTTTTTATCTTCAGACTTGGCCTTCTGACCTAGTTTCCTAACTAGGGTTTTCCCTTTGTCTACCTGTTTTTTGGTTTGCTGCTCTTCCTGCTTAATTTGAAAACCAGACCAGAAGAGGAAATCATCCCATGTTTTTCCCTCACTTTGCAGGACAGTACTAATAATCAATTTGATCAGTCCATGATGGAAAATGGACTGTGTAGTGTGATCCTGATGCCCCTTGACTCTACTTGACATCTTTTGCAAACTTTTAAACAAAAAGAAAGGAAGACTCATTCTGGATTCACCAACCAGATGCTGTAAGAACCTAAAATGATATTTGAAGACATAGGCATATCTTCCTTCACAGGTGATATAGATTTGTATGACTTTAATGTGCTCCACCCACTCATCTCTGAAATTCTGAATTAATACTCCTTTGCTCCAGTCTGGAGTAATGCCAGGTAAAAGGTACCTCTGGGCATTAAAGGTGAAAGGAAACTTTTTGAACCACATTTCACCTTCATTTATGACTCCTGTAGCTTCAGCAACTAACTCCATAGTCATCTTAAAATTTAAAGTATCAAATACTACCATGTCCTGGTTATAGCATTGGGAAAATTTATAAGAGACCTCAGTGTTATAGCTATCAATCTTCTTGAAAAAATCCAACCAACCAGCATTCTGAAAAAACTCTGCGCAACTAGGAAATTGGTCAATCCATTCCAACCTAGTGGGCTCAGCCCTATTTGTTTTGCCACTTTTTCCCATCTGCTTTCAATGACTGAACCCTGTGTAATTTTAAAGCCCTCTGAATGACCTAACAACTCCTTTTTTCTCCTCAAGCTTCTAGGGTTTTTATTGTTAGCTTTCTTCAATTATCCTTGATTGTTTTCTCTTGATTTTTAAAAGTCTATTTTTTTTTCAATGTAGGACAAGCTTTACATCAGGATTGAGTAATTTAGGTCAACAGAGTGCCACAAACTCTTCAATAAAACTGCTGCTGAAATTAACTATCATCCAAGCTGTTTATTTCAATGCTAGACCATCTCTAGAATGTATGAAAACATCTGTGTGTTATGGTTCTACTCAAATAGTACACTTGGATCCTTTTAATGCCACTTATGAGCTATCTATTTGCAAAAAAGGACTTTGCATTAGAGCTCTCAAATGCCTGCTTCTTAAATCAACTTGTGAATGTTTAACCAGTGGATGGAAAGATATGAGGGCAATATGATATCTGCTAACTTTCTGTTTCAAATTACATTTAACACAATCCAGTCAGCTTCTACAACCTATTCAGACAAGGTTTGCATGCACTTGACATGCTCAGCTCATTTAGTGCATTGGTTACAAGTAACCAGTAGATCTGTGAAACCCTGGTCGCCACAAACTGAACAGAGCTTCACCTTACGACATTTTCAGATCTTGACAGGGTAATTGTTCAATGAAACTGCTATTTTTCAACTTATCACTTGCCAAAGCCTCCCAACCCTTTTAGATTGACATTTGATCGTAGGGAGTTTGTTAACAACATAAATTATAACTTTCCTCAATCAATTTTATCATAACAAGCTTTAAAGAAGAAACCCCAATTTTAGCTGCCACTATCAGGTTAACACGGAATACCTTATTGCTTTCTTGTTGCATATGTTTAAAATCAATCCTCGAGCTATCTGATTATCAAATTTAACTATACAAGTGTCTTCGGGTGTCAAATTTGCTTCCAGTTGGCGCAACAAGAAAGCCCTAAATCTTCTCTGTAACTGTGACTTCCGGATTCTAAGCAAATGTCCTCACTCCACTTAGTCTCCAGTTTCGTAATGCATGTATGGAGCACCTCTTTCACCTCAATCTAGGCTCGTTTGTCTACCTGTCACAATTCGCCCAACTCTAACTAATGATTTGCCACGATCTCCTTCATGCTGTAAAACACACCTATTTGCATGATCATTACTGAAGAAACACGTATCAAAACCCTTTAAGCATGTGATTAGTCATATAAAAACCAAAATCGTGGGAGAAATTTGCTTAAAAATCGGCGATTTCGGTGGCCGCGATATTCTTGTAGCGCCGCTGTGTAAACTTTTGGCAGTTGCGCTACAAGAATAATTTAAAATCAAATTTGGACCACAAAATTTCCTAAAGTATGTGAAAGAGAAAACTTAAGCAAATAAGCAAACTTGAAATAAAAATGACAATCAAAATATAAAATTGAAGGAAACAAGTTCATGACTTAACACTTCCAAAATAAAATCGTCATAAATAGGATATAGTCTAAAGATTCTAGGAATATTACCTCTGAGTTATACTACTTAGTTGCAACCTTTTGCTCTTCAATGGGATTGACGAGATTTCTGAGATCTACTGTCGGTTCTTCAGTTGAGAAAATAACAAAACCAATTTCCCTGCTAAGTATTACATTATAAGGAAAGGAATTGATAAATCTATTATCTGACAACATAATAGTAATAAATACATTCAACAAGACATCTAAACTCCACAAACATATTTGATTGCAATATTAGCTGTGTGACCATCCACATGAAATAGTATTACAATGTCACTCTTAAAAAAATGGATTCTCAACAATCCAATCCCATGGTTTTTGTTTGTTGATTTCATTTTTCTATGGCTTCTTTTGTAGTGGTTTCTATGCTCCTACTGACGTTCTGGCATTCACCTCTGAGTTGAAAAATAAGTTGTCAGCCAAATGTCGAGGAAAGGATTAAATTGACTTTACTAGGGAAGTGAAGAGTTATGTGAGAAGTATGATGATAAAGGTACAAAGAAAGAGGACTTTATGCCAGATATTGATGATGGGAAATCCAGATCATGTATTGATTAAAGCTTAAAGGATTATGCAGAGAAAGTACAGTTTACAAAAAATGATAAAATTCGAGAAGCAACTGATGAGTAAGAGGAAATGTTGAAAATGAAAAAGATACATCTAATCAAATGCATCATGAGACTTTTTCCAAGAAACATGATATTAAGAGGAAAGTACATAGGCAGGAAAACTATAAAAAGACACATCGGGTAGGTGAGAATATGAAAAAGCCTGCTACAACCCCGATATCGTCTAATAAGAAAGTAAGGAAGATGCTCAATTCAGTTCAGGTTGGGCTTAAAAAGCACAGTTCATTATCAACATCTAAATACGACAATATTAGGTCCATACTAAAGATAAAGAAGCCTACAAACCATATTGAGGACCATTTGAGGTCTGATGTTGTTGGTGCAATGCCTACAAGCAATTTTGAGAACCATTTGAGGTTTGATGTTTCTGGTGCAATATCTTTAATAATTGAGCTAGAGTTGAAGACAACAAAAAGAGATTTTTAAAGGTCATCAAAGAGTGAGAAATATTCATAATGATGGAGATAATATTTTGAATTTTTCTTCTTATCTTGAAGAAATTAGGATACAATCACCAGATATAAGCATGATTTCAGAGCAGACCATGAGTGGAAAGCAGTTTGGTTAGAAAAGACAAAGCATGGAAAAAGAAATTAGAGGTTCTTGATTGGTGCCTGAAAGTGAGTTCCTAGATCATAGAAAAACAGTGACATATAACATTGTCAGCAATTTTGAATCTTTTAAACATGGAAACACTCAAGAGAGCATTCAGGTTTCAAACTGTAAATAAAATTTGAGGGGTGAAAAAGATTTTGAAAATATTGATGAAAATTATGTTCCTAATGTCAAAGATCATGTGATTTCTACATTTGTGACTAAATACAATGAAGTTAGGGTAGTTCCAAACACTTCTTTGCATCATAATTCCATTCTGAAGAAAAAAAGAAAGCTCTCAAAGAAACATAATTCAGGGTTATCAACTCTACCAAAGAGATCAGATAATCAAATAAAGATAAATATTTGCATAGAAGAAGAAAATTTTCTTCAAGTATTATCTGGAGTATATCATCGAAAGAAAAGGAAACATATCAAGGAAAGGAAACTTAACTTTGATGAACATTTGCATTTGGTAAAAAGGGCAAGAATTGAAGCTGAAGATGAAACCAAGAAAAATGTAGAAGGCCCGAATAAAGGAGGCATAGCAAGTGCCAATGACAATAATGGAGAAAATATGACATCTGATAATTCTTGTGTGTTAAATGAATTCCATCTGAGAACTAATAATATCTTAAGTTCTAATAGTCTTGAAACTGAAGGTGATTTTCCACATGGGTGGATGTCTTCGATTTTTATGGAAATGCCTATGCGTTTGCCACCAAAGGATGATAAATATGTTTTGTGAAGTAGCCTACCGAGTGATGAAGTTGCCCTGAATCATTCTAAATGAAGTAACCGGGCTCAGGAAGCTATGTCTGCATGTGTTGCAGAGGTTGCAATTGCTTTAGTGAAGTCGACGGAAATTGGTGTGACTAGACAGGATGATGCATACGCTATTTCTGCAGATGAAAAATATTATACTAAATGCTTTGATAATGATAAGAAGTCAGTTAAGGGAAATGAGGAATGTGTCAAAGTAGACACATTGATCCAAAAGGAAGAAACAAAAACATGAGGTAGTAAGAAACATGTGGTGTCTTCAGATTCATATCAATCCTTTATAATGTTTTCTTCAGAACCTGCTAAATGGATATAGGAGAAGCATATGGATCCATGGTTTGAAGATTCAATGTCCTCTAAGCGTATGGAGAAATGAAAGACCAGAGATAAGGATGAGAGGAGTGCACATGCTAAAATTTCTACTGAATATACTGACCGAGACTTCTTAGTCAACAAACACATTCATACCCAGTATAGTCATGCTGACAAATGACACACAATCATGATGGGTAAGGATGCACTCACATAATGCAGAGACACACATGCATACTTTCCAAAGTCATGCTTGAAAAAAAACAGTCCACCTATAAACTGAAACTCACTGTCATGCTAGGGAAGACCCCACAGTCCACACAAGAAAATAGGCTCATGGTCACCTCATGGTCACGCTAGGGAAGGACCCACAGTCCAACCAAGAAAACATATCATGGTCATGCTAGAGAAGGACACACAGTCCACCAAGAAAACATATCATGGTCACACCGGGGAAGGACCCACATTCCACTCAAGAAAACAGATCATAGTCATGCTGGTGAAGGACCCACAATCCACCAAGAAACATATCACGGTCACGCTGGTGAAGGACTCACATTCCACCCAAGAAAATAGATCACGGTCATGCTGGAGAAGGACCTCTCAAGGTATCACCAAGGCACAAGTTTTTTGGCCATGTTGAAGGACCCACAATCCACCAAGAAAGTGAAAAGAAACAAATGACGATCACGCTGGTGAAGGACCCACATTCCACCAAGAAATTGACTCGCAATTACACTGTGGAAGAACCCATAGTCCACCTAAGAAACAGGCCACATCCACACTGGGGAAGGACCCACAATCCAACCAAATCACGGTCACACTGGTGCAAAGTGACCATGTCAAATGTGTAACAAGGAAATCCCAGTCACGAGGGTGGTGCAACAAGAGATCACACGGAGCAACAACAAAGATCATGCAAAGATCATGCAGAGGGAGAGAGCTCAATCACGTTGAGCAACAGACCACGAACTAGATCCATCTCTCATGTTAAATTAAAAATTTAATTTATAATCTAGATACTCTTTAAGATAGGGTATCAAAACATTAATAAATATAACCTATGGACCAAGTAAGATAAATGATCACGAGTCAACCAAGGGGGGCACAACAAAGTAAACCGCAAACCCAAAAGGTCAAGGTGAACTATATAAGGTGGACATGCAACTCCTTTATACGACCAACAAGATCAATAATATTTTCTCTCTCTCAAGGTACACTGTTTTATATATTTTTGTCATCATTTTATACGATTCATTAGTTATAGAAAGTAGAACCAAATAAACACCTTATACAAGGAAGAGAAGTGAAATCCATAAAAAATAACTAGCTTGGAAACTGCAACTGGAACTGCAACTGAATACATAAATAGGCATCAAAGAAACTGCAAACCATCTAAAACATACATAAACCATGACAAACGAAGAAAAAAATACTACTAGAAACAAAATAGTATCGTTTTAACTGGACAAGATAAGTTTAGAGCATAATTTTCATTTCTTTTAACTTTAACACTCCCCAAGGTCCCTTTGTTAAAGTTGAAAATCATACAAAGACAATAAATAACAATAGTAGTAAATCTAACTCAAAGTACAAAGAAAACTAACATGATAATCGACTGTGAGAGTTGAAAATCTTAGCACACCCAAACATTGTAGCAAAGATATCAACCCACACAAGTCCGAACACATAGTGTTCATCTCTTTCAACTTTAACACTCCCAAAGGGTGCCCAAACGTCCACATTCACGAGTATAAAATTTGAACGAGATGAAAATTATGCTTTGAACTTATCTTTTCTGACTCTTCTCTAGTTATAGCTGAAAAGCATACAAAGACAATAAATAACATCAACAATAAATCTAACCCGTGTCTAACTCAAAGTACAAAGAAAACAATTAATAACCCACTAGGAGAGTTGAAACATGGTTGAAACCTTCCTTATACTCAACAATATTTTTTTAGATCAGATCGTGTCTATTAAGAGACAAGTCACTACAGGAAAAAAGGACATGTCTGAGATAGAATAAATTCAATTACCTAGTCGACAAGCAAGGAATCCCTAATTACTGGAGCAACAGGGAAAGGGATCCCTGTGATTTAAGCAGGTTTAAGTGGAATAAGATCTCTGTTGTACTATATGAGTGTTTGGGTCCGATTAAAGTGAACCATAATTTAACCCCAAATACTGGAGCAACAAACCCAAATATAACAATATATAAAATAATAGGCAATGATGAAATTTCACACACAAAACATGCAAATACCAAATCTCTGTTTGTATCCCATACAAAGCCCATGGATTTCTTATAACTTAGCACACTCAAACAGTGCAACAATGATATTAGACCACTCAACTATGAAACCACGGGGGTGTCGTTGACGGACCAATACCATATCACCTCCGTTCATATTGGGGGCTTCATAATTATTAATTTTTTTTTATTATATTGGAGTCATATTAAGGGTCTAGGGGTTTTTTTATGGGTTAAAAAAATATAATATGTTGGGGATTTTATTATAAAAGAGGGTGGAGCAGCAGCACTAGCGGGGTGTGGAGAAGTAGCGCAAGCACAACAAAAGTGGGGGAGCGCTGTCATAAAGAATGGTCAAGGGTTGGATTGGTGTTTTCAGCTGTGTTGGAGCATTGGGGTTCCAGGCTCAGACTGCACTGTGGATGGACATAAGATCAAGATTCAACAAGAGGGGTCAAGAAGATGAAGGTGTCAAAATTGTGGTTAAACTATTATATTATCTCTCAAGGTACCACCAAGGCACTGGTTTTTCGGCCGTGTTGGAGGAGCACCAAGGCACATGGTTTTTTTGTTTTTGGCCATGTTGGAGGAGCACCAAAACATAGGGTTTAAATCACTAGAAAAGATAAGTTGGAGGAGCACCAAGGCACAAGGTTTTCAGTCATGTTAGAGGAACACCAAGGAATAGGGTTTAAAGCACTAGACAAGATAAGTTTAAGCCGTGTTGGAGCATTGGGGTTCTAGGCTCGAACTGCGTCGTGGGTCAACATAAGATCAAGAGTCAACAAGAGGGGTCAAGAAGATGAAGCTGTCAAACTCGTGGTCAGACTGTTATATTCTCTCTCAAGGTATCACCAAGGTATATAGTCCATAACTTATAAGTGTTCCAAACCAAATCAATAATTTTTATCATCACCGTAGTAGGAAGGTCCCTACCACATCCATACCCACTCCATAGCACAACATGTGCACAACAATGAGTTTTATAACAAGATATTTCCACACCCTAGCCATCTTTCAAATCAACAATAGTCACAATTTCCTAATGAGTTAATATGCACTCCACACAAACATGATGAAATTAAAGAACATTTACACTGTAAAATTTGAAAATTTGAAACCATAAACATTGAATGGACTATCAAGATTTAAGCTTGAAAATTTCTCTAATTTCTCAACTTTGTTTTCAACTTCTGAACTATTACTATCAACAATGTTGCCAATAATATCTGAAAATACATTTTTTCCAATTCTTGTACAACATGAGACTACAAAAGAGAGTGAAAAGAGATACCTTTGCTTTTAGCAATCATACAAAACTTGGACTGTGCTATGTAGCTTCCATGAGCTAATAACAGAAAGTAAGCTAATAAGCTTTAAAAGCATAAGCAAAAGTGAAGCAAAACTGTAAGGCATGCTAAATAATGTGTAAATAATGAGCACACCAAAATTAAGTGTGAATTAAGTCTGAGTATCCCAAGTTCTGGATCCATACTAACTTAACATCAAATGAAAACCAAAAAATATTTGATATAGTTGTAGATTGAAATTAGCAAATCACACAACCCTAATCAATTTGATAGCAACCCAATTCAAGCAAAATCCACACAAACCCATTTAATACCAATGCAAGCACACAACCCTAACCAATTTTAATACAAATGCAAATCTAGCACATAGACCCATATACAGTTCATATAATTATGGAAGTATTGCAACATGATTTATAACTCTTTAATTGCCAAACATCCAACACTTATTAAGAGGTGGAAAACCGTGTCACAGTTATGGCATGTGACCTTTTGTGTGAACAATAAAATGTAACAATTATAATATGTAACTTGGAAAGCAATAACAAACACTTTCATCGAGAGGCTTGCAAAAGTTTTGAAATTACCTTTGCTTTAACTCTTTCTAGAGTGAGATCATGTATGCTTTGATTCTCTTGCAAGGAAAGTGCAGCATGGAATTCTTGCAAAAACATGAAAAAGAGAGAATTAATGACCTTGCTTGTAAATTTTTTGGCAAAAAGAAACATGCCATCAAGTGAATACTTGATAAAACATACCTGAGTAGTTGTTGGCAGTTGAGGGAAAGTAAAGTGGCCTTGGGGACGATCCATTTTGCAGCACTGATGATCATCAATCCTAGCTGATATTTATTACTGCTGATATTTACTACTTATGTTATTTATATGTACATATGTTATTTACTACTGTTGAAATTCCATTTAAGAAAAATTTTAGAAAACACATTTCAAGAAACACACATTAAGTATTGAAGTATCAAAAGAAAGTATATGAAAACTCTAACATGGGCATGGGCACCAAAATTTGACAAACAAAAACTTGTTTCATCCTTTTAAAAGTAATATTAAACATAATTGTTGAACTAGCCAACAATTCAATAACCCTCAAGAACCATGCTTCAAGAATGCATACATAAATATTTGATAATCGATAACTTCACATAGATTTATCCCAACCGTTCGACATCCGAACCATTCATTGCACCTGAAGATAAGAGAAATTAAAATCAGTATAAAATTAGTATGAAATTGATAAAAACGAATCAACAATAATACTTTATAAATAAACTATAAGATAGTAGTACAAAAGATAAGATAAATTAGAATGGTTTGAAAACTTCACCCTATTTAAATTTTTAATGAAATCCTCAAAAGTTCTGTGGTCACTTTCTTCTAACTTGTATGTGTCATTATTGATATTGTATGATAGGTTTGACGTTGCTATAATTGATTCAAGTTGTATGAATAGATGATCTGTTGAATCATACTTGTACATGCATTTCCCCTTTATTCTATTGTACCAACAACATTGAATCTCAAAACCTTCAGGCATATCCAAAAGATTAATGTCATTATGGTAATAAAAAACCCTATTACCATCCTTCTTTATTATTCTTTGAACTCTTCCAATGTACCAAGTACTAGAAGAAATGTCGTGCTTTGTAGTTTGAGATACACCTTTTCTTGTAGTACGTTTAACTACAACTATCGACTCGCTCTCAAACAACACCACACAATTTGATCCAATTCCAAAACCAATTGCAACACCCTTTTTGGGGTCGCTCTCATCTTGCCTGAAGTATACTCCATTCCTCACTTTAGTCTATCTATCTTTTGATAATGTCAGGTTTCCATTCAATTGACTAACAAAACAAGATTTGTACATGTCCTTCCCATCGATATCCACCACTGGTTTGGTAGTTATGTTTACATTTTCATCAACGTAATCTAAAATTCCATACAACTCGTGCCTCCACTCACTTTCCATCGTTTGCAATTCACTATCATTTAGTACCATAAAAGACGAAGATTGAAATATGGATGTGTAATGACCCAGTGGAGAATTATTAACTACTTCATCCACATCTTTGAATGTTGGAACATTGTGATCCTCTATCCATAGTTTAAGCCACCAAGAATAATCTGTGTGTCTTTTTGGTTGCATGTTAAGACCTTGTAAAATTCCTTGTGCATCCTCCAATCCTATCTTGAGAGCTTCTCAGAATTTTATTATCTGTGGATATTGAATCATATTGTGACAAGACATCACCTTCCTTTACTGTTTGTTGATGTAATTTATTCCAGATACTCATTTTTTTCTTCTGATATTTATTGAATCGAAGCCCTTGGGGATTCGATTCTTATTCAACAACTCTATTAAGGGTTCCAATAGCATGAAGTAAGTTAGAAAAATCATATGCCCTCTCTACTCCAACCATGCCACTGAATTTGCTAAAGAATTTCTCACATACATCTGAACCAGTGAGGTGCAATGCACATGGCAAGTTAGAGTATTGATCATGAAATAATCTCATAAAAAAACTGCAAAGTAGCAAGAAATTTTTACAACTTGATATGCCTCTCTGCTAATGAAATTAATGTTGAAATTAGTATTTTCTTGTTCTCTGACCCAACATAACCATAATGTGAATAAATGATGGACTCTAGAATAATTTCACACTATTTCCCAAAGAGTCAAACTAGGAGACAAAACAATATCAATATAGTCAGCAATGATTGCAAGATAGGTCTCTATACCCGATGTCCTCTTTGTCGTGACACCTGTACTTCTCATTTCCTTCAAGCACCTTGGACATGCTTTGAAGCAATGCGTTGTGCTGAACCCCAATTTTGAAGATCAATCCTGTCTATATCCTCAATTTTAAGCTTGTGTTCATCCACTTTAAAACTGTTATAATCCATTTTTACATGGTTAAAACTAATCAAATATTTTCCAACAATCAGATCTCCTCGACCACTAAACAAAGGATTCACTAGTTTTTTTCCATTGTGGATGTAATCCTGGTCATGAAGTCCTGTTACTTTAAATCCATCATACAACCTAGTTAGCCTCCACCCTTCCCAGGGAATTTGATATCTCATGCATGTCGTTGAGTAATAATCCTTCAGCATAAGCATTCTTCTCCTACTATCCCCATCCGATTTATGACCAATAATAGGTCCTAAAAAATTTTCCACATGTTTCTTCCACAGGTCTTCTAGTTTTTCCCATTGTCGATGGACAAAATTTGCATCAAATATGTTGCACGTTGGATGAACAACCACAACCAAATGAGGAAGCTTCTCATGTAAAGGGTTTGCAATAATAACACATGCATAATGGCCAATCAAACAATTCTTGAAGGCATCTATAATAATCTCATAGCCTGCAACACCCTCACCAACTATCACCAATAAATGTGATTGGCACTTATGCTCTTCTTTCTTAATACAAAAACCCACCAATGTATCACTTTTTTCTACCCACCTGACATATTTTTTCACAACAGTTTCATGTTCAGCAAGGGATACGAGAATTGGGTCCTCTATACCATGTTTGGATTTATAGGAATATAATTTTTTTTGATTGTCTAAAAAATGTACTCTTGCTCCCCTGGGATATATGTCAATGATTTTCTAACTTGCCTTAAAGTCTTAGATATAGAAGGGCCATTTAGATTCAAGCTAATACAACTATGTAATCTAGGACCTCCCACTAACTTAATCATCTCATAAATGGATTGAGTGGATGCACTATAACTTCTACTCGACTTTGAATGAACTAGGTTGTGAAATATATCTTGAACAAATTCCCAAACTACATCTTTACCTTGTAATTTTCCTTGCTTATGATCCTCACACACATCCTTGCAAAACCTGAACACATCCTTCCTTCTTGCAGATTCAAACAACGTTTCCCTTAGAGACCTTGTTATAATAGACAGTGTAGCAACCTTTGTCCTCTCCCACCAAAGAGATCACATTGTTAACCTATGTGTAGCATTTGTGTCTCTTGCAACAATTTTAAGTTCCGTTTGAGTCAAATGGTCCAACCTTATCCCTTCCCCTGTATCTCTCGTATGTCTTTTCATGTTGCTCCTTGATTCGTGATATAAACACATTCAAAAGTCATCACAATCAGGTATCATCTTACAAAACTTGTATGTCAATGAATCAAAAGGTATTCTTGCTTCAGAAACTATCTTGCAATGAATATGTCTGTATGTACCATTAATATGACATTCAATACCATGATAATATAGTGTTCTCCTGGTATGTTTCTCTATGGCCCACATTTTTCCACCACGTTGGTCATCCGTTAGAACCGTTGTGTCCAATCTCTTCCCTCTTCTCTCAATATAGGGATCCCAATACCCCAACATAATAGTATTGGGGGAGGCATTTGTCCTAGAAAAAGATGAAAAAACACATTGGTTAATGATCTACTAACTACTACTAAGAAGTAATAACAAATAAAGTAATGTGCAAATTCAAATTCAAATTAAATTAAAACTTGGGTAACTAACTCACTTGAAGTAGAAGCATGTGAACTAGTAGAATCCCCATGTAATGGTTATGGTAGTGATGGGATCAAGAACTTAGTCAAACTTTTTTGGGACTTTTCATTGGTAGGCTTCCTTCGGTCTCCCAAATGTTCCACTCCTCAACACAACTATATCATGTGAATCCTCAACCGTAGTAGTAATAGTGTGCTTCTTTGATTTCATGTGTTCATTTACAGAACTGACAATATTACCACTTGCTGACACCAAAGAGAACCATCTATTGCATCATGTACATTCCACTCTTACTTTTTTCTTGTCCTCATAGTTTGCAAGTGTTTCTTCCACCACCTTAAACAAATTAGGCTCTTGCTTTTGGTTGCAATCATGTAGAAGTTTGATTGTTTGATCAATCTCAAGTTGATCTCTAGCCACTATTGTCTTCTTTTCTTTGTTACATGAAGGAATTTCATTAATTCCCAACATTAAAATGTGACGTTGATGGGACCCTATTTTCATATGATTGTTTTTGAATTTACGAACTGTTTGCGCTGCCAAAAATACTTCCCCCATTCCATAATAAATGCCATAAATTTCATAACTGATATTTATATTAGGTTTTCCATTCTGAATATACCTTGAGTGTTAGCTTCTCCTTGAAAAAATATTCCATTAAACTATTCACTTTATGTTCCCAAGATTCCAATACATTAGGATCAACCATAACTTGTTCCAATGACTCGAACACATTATCAACTCTTGGTTGTTTATGCATAGGTTCCTCCAAATTCCCTTCAATGTTTTCAGATATTGATGTTCCTTCCATTACATGTGATTCCAATATTTCAACAAACATCGTTCCTACTTTCCTCTTAGTGCCTACATTTGTTGTTGTAGGTTTCCTTTTTTTCTCTTGCTTTGCATTTAAAGGAAATCCAGTAGGGCCAATAATAAAATCAAAAGGACATTCAACGATTTCATCATTCACAATTTCACAACGGATATCAACACGTGTACAACCTTTTTGACACTGGATTGTGCCAAGGGCACAATTCTTTTCACCAATTAAAAATTCAAAAGTCCACATCATCACTTGGATCCATCTACATTTCCATCCATCTGTACCTTTTAGTTGGTTAAGAAATGAATAGTATTATAACAATTTTTTCAAAAGTTTGGATATAACATGGCTACGAAATGAGGTGAGTGCATCCATAAATAAATGAAAAAAAGTAATTCAAATTTACACATGCATATTAGTTCATTAATAAAACAAAGATCTAGGAATGCCAAAAAAAGGGATTATCAGACTTCATATAAGTACAATTAGTAGTACATATAATGTTGGAATTCATCTTCTTCTATTACAAAAGGTTAACATAGGTCTTGTAAATGTTCTTACAAGCTATATAGTATGGCAAAAAATGAATTCAGAATTCATATAAGGACAATTAGTAGTACATACAATGCTGGAATTACTCTTCTTATATTACACAAGGTTTTAGATATGTAGAAGATATGTGATGACACATCCTTTGTTAACATTGGACTGGTCACCTTTTAGGTTGTATGCAAGGAACATATACTATAAGAGGCATAAAATGTTTCTCAAATGTTATATAATATGAAAAAAAGGAATTATCAAACTTCAATAAGGATAATTGGATAATTAGTAGTACATATAGTGCTGGATGTAACACCCTGGTTTTGACCCCGTTGCATTAGATGTATATGATGTATATATTGTAAATGATCATGGTGTGGAGCTAAAGGCCAAGGCCCCACCATTGATTGGTTATGCTATGTTTCGGGTTGAAATTGTCACCGATGGTATATCGGGGCATGCGGCATACATATCATTTTTTGTCATCACGTAAACATGCATCTTTAATTAAATGAACCCAACCAACTACGTTCGCGGCAACTAAATTGAGAAGGGGCATGATTTTCACAAGGATAAGGGGGGGGGATGTCAAACCTTGAACCAATGGGGAAAAATCCATGTGTCACCACCTTGTCTTATCCAACTACCACCATTAAAAACCACTGCTGTTAGTTTGGGAAGTTATGGCTAGCCTAGTGGAGTGTGGCAGGACTGCCAGTCCTTTCCCACACACACACTCCACCAGCGGATTGAACCCCACGATGGGCAGGAGAATGACGACGCCCCTCATTCCATCCTCTCCACTCTCTCTCCATGACTACGTATCCTCACCATTGTCTGTTCATTTCTCACGCACAGGCTTCTTTCCTGTTTTGGTCTCACGCAGCCAGGGGAGGGAACCATTTCGGATGTCACTCACGTTTCCATAGAGTGGTATCTAGCATGTTTTCCATTTGAGTTCCAGAGGTCTGGTGTAAAATTTCCTCACACACAGGTTGAGAGTCTGTATGTCTTCCCCAGTGTGGTCTGCGTAAGTCTTTTCAGATTGCTTCGTTGTCCAGGAGGAACTATTGTTTTTCCCACATTGTGAACTGTGTTTGCTGATACATTTTGGGACTACTGTCATGTTGTTTTGGAGTTGTTTTGGCCATGATAGGGCCAAGAATGAATTAGGAGTTGTTTTCCTTAACCAAGCAGTGAATTGCTTGTGTGACTGCGTGTATGTAGTGGTTGGTCTTCGGACTGTGTTGGGAGTAGGGATGGGGGCTTGGTTTGCTTGATAAACCTGGTGTGTTTGGAAACCACACAGATAGAGCTAGAGGGTTGTCTTTCTTCTCCACAACCCCTGAATAACAATGGAAGGGAAGTCAGGGCCTGAGGGACTGTGTAGCAGAGAAGGGACTGATTCCTTGTGTTGGGTGTGTGTGGGTGTCTTAGAAGTCAGGCTAGTTCTGGTGTAGGTGTTCCTAGCTCAGTAATGGGCTCACCAGCTTAGCATTTAGCCTTTCCCAACTCCTAGATGGCTTGATAAACCCAACTATGTTGGCTTGGCTGTGTTTTGTGTATCCTTGGCTATGGGTAAGCCTGCTTATTCCTTATTCCTTGGAGAATCATGCCCAGCTCGGGGGTGGCAGCGTTGCTGAGAGATTAAGGAGCACATTGGCCTATGGTTGGGTGGAATGTTGCAACGACATAGCTGGTTGCGGAATGAGTTCTTTATAAGATAAGTAATCTTATCTATTTTACTTCTGAAATCCTATTTACTGTTAATGATTATGATGAACATGTTGAATTCTTGTATGAACGTTTGTTTGCTTTCGCTGTATGATGAATAATCATGTAGGCATGTTCCCATTCAAAGCATTTTGTTTTCAGCATTTCAACATTTTATGAATGTACATGTTCATGGGGCCCTTAGCCCGGATGGTTAACGCCATGGTAGCGTCCTCTTTGTCGGTCAGAGGGCCGGGGATGTTACACTGGAATTACTCTTACACAAGTTTTTAGCTATGTAGAAGATATGTGATGACACATCCTCTGTTAACATAACATTGGACTGGTCTCCTTTTGGTAAACAAGGCACATACACTATAGAACACATAACATCTTTTATAAAGGTTATATAATATGAAAAAAATGAATTATCAAACTTCATATAAGGACAATTAGTATTAAATATAGTTCTATAATTACGATTCTTCTATTAATTAATTTAGCTATGTAGAAGATATGCTATGGAATATTCTCTCTCAACATTGGATTGGTCACCTTTTAGGTTGTAAGCAAGGGGCATATAATAGGATGCATAAAATGTTATTTTAAGGTTATAATATGCCAAAAATGAATTATCAAACTTCATATAAAGACATCTAGTAAGAATACAATTTTAGAGTTACTCTTCTTCTAAATTACCTAAATTAAAAGCTATGCAAAAGATATGTAATAATAGGTAACCCTCTAAAGAGGGACTAATAAATGGGAAAATAGGTGACCTTTTCTCATTTAATATATATTTTTAATCAAGCATCCCTACAAAATATTCTACATTGCAATGGTATACTGTTCAACCATTTGTATGCTCTCATTTTTTGAAAACTTCAATTTTAATATAACACAACATGATTCACGGCTACACTCTTGACACATTTCACAACTGCTCATTCATGTAGGGCTATGGTGAAACTTAATTCCAGGGGCCACTAAAAACATACCAACTTTCACAAGGTATTGTTTTCTTCATGCATATGAGTTTTAAACGTAACCGTCCTTTCAAACCTAGATTTAAATTATGTATTATATATTGGATTTTGTTTTTTTCACAAATGATATGTTCTAATTTTAAGTTGGGATATATTATGATTTTATTTGAATGTTTGCATGCATTTATTTATGAAACCAACTTTGTCTTCCCGATGATTTCATTGTAGTGTTTGGATTGAATCACTTAATTTTCCTTGTCTAGAATGGGCAAAACATTCTTAAAACAAGCTATATTACTAGAATTCAATTTATCTCTTAGAGAGAATGATTAGAATTGGAAACCAATTCAACCATAATTTTTTTGTAGTTTTTACTTTTCCAAACATAGAAAAAATAGATTTCAAATAATCCTTTCAAAATGAGTTAGATATCATACTATGGCCATAGTTGGCATGGAAAGTATGAACCTTGGACATATACTTAGATCATTATACTGATGACTCTGGTTTATAGAGCATTAATCAGTCAATGCGTACCATATTTCCTAGCCTTGGCTAGTATTCCGGAGTTTGGTGAGTATCACAATTCTAGAATAAACACTTGTCATACTTATTAGTACTTCTTCATGTATTGAAATGATTTTTTGTGTTTCCTTATACCATTGAGTATGCCAAGTCACCTTCTTTGTAATCATCCTGGGGAGTTTTAGAAAACCAGGACAATTTGTAAAGAAGCAGTGGCTAAGGACTAAACTAACAAAGAGAAGCAGTGGCTAAGTTTCATGCAATAAAAGCATGAAAAAGGTCTATGGATTCCCAGTTCTGCTTCCTTGGGAAAACTATAAAGGGTATTGTTGTGAACAGGTTTGGCACAATTAACAAGAATTTCCCCTCAATCATCAATATCTTTTCAGAATGATACAAACATGAATCCAACAATTGTTTAATAGATGAACATGTACATCACACTTTTTTTTCTTCTAAACATTTAATCATTCAATGGTTCAAAACCTCTACAACTATTTTTTTTAATGACAAAACTGATTTTGTTATAAATGTGTAAAGAGTCATTTATCAAGAGGAAATGCCTATGGCTTGAGGCTTTTTTGATAGCTCAAGCCAGAATAATAGTATTGCAGAGAGTGTTTTATATTTTGATATTCATTTTATTAGAATGAAGGTAGTTGTATGTAAGGGTTAAAACAATTATGCTGAGCTAATGCATAAGGGTTAAAACAATTATGCTGATCTAATGGCTAAGGGGTAAAACAATTATGCTTCAAAGGGGACTTGGATGTTTTTGCAGCTTGAAAAACTACCACATGACAGACAAGAAAAATTCTATAGAATACCATCTCTCGGATATAGGTTTGGTGTCAATGAAGACTTTCAAAAGTGATTCTTGGTCATTTAGGCAGCTTGTGAGTGAGAGAAGGGCACTTGGGTGTATGGTGTTGAACTATTTCTCAAGGCCTTTGGCATTCCACTTTCCTAGGAGGACAAGCATAAAGGAAGCATGAGATGAAGAAAGAGGGTTTTGACGGAGGAGAAGCAAGAGGAGGTTGGACTTGGGGTTCAATAGAGGAAAGAAACAATGGATGAACCCACGGGTTGGGTTGTTGTTGTACTACATAGTTTATAGAGAACATAGAGAACTACCAGACATAGGTTGAAGTATGGATTTGTGGGAGATGTTACTATTTGTATTTCCCTTGAGATTTTGTCATCCAAAAAGCCTTGTGACTATAAAAGAACCATTAGTAGCTAGAGCAAGATATCCATTTCAAAGATAGAGTTTTCCTAAATCAGTTTTCTCCATGATATCTCTTGTGTTATATGTGTATGCATAATTGAGTATTCCCCTTATGGTCTGCTGGTCTATATGAATCATAAGGAATGATCTTATTTTTTAGAACAAAAAGGCCCATCCTATTGCAACTCTCTACATATTCAAATGTGACATAGGGATCAATGTAAAAAATCCAAAGGAGAAAAGAGTAAATCAACCACTAGTTTTTTATCGCATGCAACAATACAGTTTTTGTGATGGTTCCTCACAAGGGAACCCCGGGCCATCTAGATCAGGAGGTTTCATCATTCTACAGAATAAAAAAATCACTTTCAAAAGGGGTGCATGCATTAACACAAACAATTACACAAAATTGTTGAGCATACTTAGAGCCTTGTTGGTTCCTGCAAACAAAGAGATTAAAATTTAAAGTACTACATATCCTCTCAGACTCCAAGTTGTATATCGACTAGACTATAAGAAATAGTGCCTGCACAAACATTTTTTATCACATATTCTCAGGAGGATATGGGTTCTCATGGGACACCTCAACAGTTTCACTTATTAGCACAAATACAGGGAATGCAACAATGAGGTAGATTTGTTGGCAAAACAAGCATGTGGACTTCAAGATGGAGAAATTATTTTGTAGACCAATAGGGCCTCATATCTACTAGAGAGATCTCATATAGGTAATAATTTCATGTGGATATCCTCTCAGTCTCACTGATGATGGATATAAATGTACTAGTGAGATATTTAAGGTATCCTTTTAAAAAACCTCAGAAATATACAAGAAGGGTGGAACACTCCCCAACATGAAAACAGTTTTGAACTGAACTAGTTCAATTACTTTTTTTATGATATGCTTTCTCAATGATGGATGAAATACACTGTTAAATACTATTTTATAGTACAAGTTTGTAAGGGTGAGAACGCTCCCCATTTTTATAGTTTATTTTCTTTTCTTTTCTGAATCATGAACAGAGTCAATTTATGGCTTTTTTGATTTTACTAATCAAGCTCAAAGGCTTATAACAGTTATAACTTTTAACCAATGAGGAATAAAGTTGCCAATATTTTTTCTTTGGAAAAAATGTGTGATTGAGTATTTTTTATTCTATTAGCATAGACTTGTTAAAGAAAACAACCACTGTAAATGCACAGCAGGTTATTCTGGATAGGTTTTCATAGCCTTTAAGTTTATTTTCTACATATAAAGATTTGTATTCATGTTTTTCTGGGCCATAGGCCTACAATTGCAGATCATATTGGTATTTGAGCATAGTTTCTAATCTTAGGGGGAAGTTACAAGTGAATGCTGTCCACACTGAGAGAACAACAGGAAGGTGAAGAGTTGGTTTCCTTTATCCCTGAAATTGGTATTAGACAAGGAAGAAAACAAATTCATGACTTGACCAATGGTGATGAAATAGAATCCATTGAGACCCAACATAGGATAACCTATTTGGCAAATCAGACAACTCAAATGGTTATGGATATGTTTTAGATGGTGCGAGGAGTGACTCAAATAAACAACACTGTTCCTGACTTGGTTTCCACATGGGTACAAGAGAAGGAAAATAAAAACAAGCTTTAGTAGAACCATAGTTTAGATGAAAAAAATGGAGGTGATGAAAAACCTAAAGTGGAGAAACTAGAGATGGAGACGGGGAAATGTAGCAAGACACAAGCACCATTCAAGGTAAAGGAAATGATTGACATGAAGACAAATACAAGTGAGATATGTGCCTTGTATATTAATCAATGGTTGAAAGCGTGCATGAGGTTAGTGAAACATAGGGAATCTCCTTTGCTTATTTGAAGTTAGTTCATGCTTTGACATGGTGAGAAAGTGATGCCACTGCTAGAAGTCTAGGAAATGAACCACTGGTGAAAAAATGGGAGGTGTTTTTAGACATGATTCAGTCACAGTTCTATCCTATTGGATACGAAGAGGAAAAACATATAAGTTGTCTTTAAGTTCTTATTTACACTAATCAACGTCCTAGCCTTGTGTGCAGTTATCAGTGAGAGCTTTGATTTTCCAAGTTGGGCAGGTTGTGTATACCATGAGGAAGGAAACTTCAGTTGATGAGGCAAGTTTATACTTATCAAATTGTTGGATACATTGGTGTTGGAAATACCATTGCAAGAACAAGTTTCCAAGCTTATCATAGGTTCCATTCTATGTAACACTAGTAATCCAAATAATAGGAGACTTCAATTTTACATGCCATTACCTACTGTCAATAAAACTTTGGAAAAGTATCTCCATGGATTATGTTGGAGATTTTCCAAAATCAAGGAGAGGCCATGACCACCTGTTTGTGGATCTGGACCAGTTCAACAAGTTTTGTGTGCTTATTCCTTGTAAGGAGACCGTCTTAACTCATGAAGCAATTGATTTGTTATTTGTCAATGTATGAGTACATTTTGGTTTTCCAAGTTCAATAGTGTTTGATTATGACTTCAAAATTATAGGAAATTTTTGGACAATATTGTGGGAACGGATGAATACAAAGCTGAAGCATTCAACTGCTTTTCATCCTTAAACTGATGGGAAAACTTAAGTTATGAACAAAACTTTGGTCCAATTGTTGAAAGGATATACCAACAAACATCCAATGACATGGGATGACCATGTAGTTTATATTCAATACTCTTACAATAGGGCATTTCATTCTTCCATCCAAAAATATCCTTTTCAGACCTGTTTCAGTTATTTGCCACCCTCACCTTTTGATGTGGACATGAGAAAGAAGACACAACAAATGCAAGATGAGGCAAATAAAGTAGATAGGATCATTGATAAAATCAAACAAGTTAATTTTGAAAGTGAGGGAGAAACATGAGAAGAGTTAATCGAAATGCAAGCTTAGACATGACCAACATAGGATTTGTGACAAATTCTATGTTGAAGATCAAGTGTGGGTTTATCTCATATTCTCAGCAAAGAATGATTGCAAGGGGAAACCAAGGAGTTGAGGCTTATGGGATATAGACCTTTCCAGATTACTGAGCAAGTCAATGCCAATTATTTTTTGGAAAACCTACATTCGTACATGAGAATGTATTCAGTGATTGATGTGGAGAACTTATGATTGTTTAACTGTCTTCACTAGATGGGAAAGAGGAACAATAGTTCTGTCTACATTGGAAAATGTTTTACTAGATGTACTTAAAGATTTGGAGGAAACACTGGGTGACTAGAAGAAGACAACAATAATTTTGGAAAATTTTCCTCAAGGGACAAACTCTGAGTAAAGTCAAGTGGTATAAGCAAAACTGAGCTGCAAATAGGTTTCTTCATCTTTCCTTAGAAATATTTTAGGGACAAAAATCCTCCAATTGGGGAGGTGTCATCTAAATGGATCTTTGAAGAATTGAAATAGCTATGTTATTAATATTTGGTTAATATTGCGCTCAAGAACTTGCATTTTTCATGTTTGGCATATGTCGGATGACATGACATAGTGATCAGGTGGATGATGATTACATGAATTCTAATGTGGGGTATCCCCTTACCCAACCCAACACTATTGGAGGCTTAGCCTTATTAATAGGGGCTCAACATAGTTACCCAACTCCACATTGGGGAGGTCCATCAAAATACTTGATGGCATTTGAGACCTAGATTTAGGGTAAGGGGTTTTATGGAGTTACCTCAAGCCTGGTTGGGGTAATCCTAGTTGAGGCCAAGTTGTATTGGAGTTTTCTAGGACCATTATATATTATGTTCCAACATTCATATTTACATAATATATTTCACTATGGTAATCCTAATAAATGATGGCATATAAGTATATTTACATCAATTACACATGGGGTATTTATCTAGGTGCACATGGATTAACTCCCATCATTATAGTCAAACATTTATATTTTATACATAATATTATCTAATATGTTCTAGGGGTCAAAACCAAGGTATTATTACAAAGGAAGTATAAAACAAAGTGGACAACGAACCATTACTCCAAGTATGTGCTTGTAAAAGCTTAAACGAGGGAAACCAAGGGATGGTTTGTCATCCAAAATTGCACAAACACTTAGAGGACCAAGTAAACAAGCCAACAAGCATAATAAAAAATAAAAGAGGTATAGAAAAGAACCCCTTGTTTGTTTATACTGTAAAAAGGAAAGATTACAAGGTTGATAATTATTGTCCCTCTAATGCATGCTGTTTTTGTGGTATGAGAGGTCATTGAATGAGCACTTGTTGGAATTCTAACGGTGTTAAAAAAATTCCTAGATTGTATTCAAATGAGGGAGGATCCTATAACCAATCATTTGAGACAATATAATTAAAAGAGAATGACAAGAAACCCATGTAGTAGTAGGAATATTTGCCAATATTTAGTGTTAACTAGACATTGGGGAGGCATCTGTTGGAGGTTTCATCTAGAGATTCATCTTGAGAATCGCACATCCAAGATAAAATTTTGGGGAGTCAAGGTTCAAGGAAAGAAGATATTCCCACACTTGAAGTCCAATGAACAACAATTGTTCAAGTCAATACACTATGAAATACATTTATTCAATCCTATATGGAATTTCTATTGCTAAAACAAGTTTTTTGCAAATTTGTATTGAAAAGGGACATTATTAACTATAAAGTTTCATTGTCTGTCCAAAAATTGACTACCCACATTAAATCTATACATAAAAATAAAAAATACAATCTTCTCATATTGCAAATTGTTGAAGCCACAACAGTCCAACACAGGGTCATAGTATATCACAACCACAAAAGACCACAGTTGTAAAAAATGACGATATCACAACCACCAAAGAGTATATCACAACAAAAAAGACCTAGTGCATCATAGGGTTTGAGTTCCTTCCTTACTTGGAGAAGCTCTGATGCAACTACCATGTCTCTTGCAGAGAAAATTCCCCACGTCTTGCAGAGAAAATGCCCCTTCGTGGTCGGCTTGTTCTCCACACCCTGAATTGCTTACTGCGGCTATCCAGGATGCTTCGTTATGATAAATCTTCAGGTTATAGGGAGAGAGGATTAAAGGGATACAGATAAAAATATAGAAGGAGAGGGGAGCAAAGGCTCAACCTATGTATCACAAATAAATGGATCATTACAAAACACAGACACACCCGCTAGTCTGGATTGCTTTATGGCTGTGCCTTTACTCTTTGTGCTACTGACTAAGCAGAATCACAAGAATCTATTACTAGACTCTCTTTCGAACTGCCAGAATGTGATATATGGTTTGTAGTAAGGGAATAATAAGTGAATACTGAAATCCCTAGTTACCCAATCTCTATTACCAACTGACCATGGTAAACCAACCAGTGATCATTCCCATTGGAACCTGCAAGAATTTAGGTCTAACTTCGGCTATGTATCACAAATACAAAACACAGACACACCGAGAATTTCGGTCCTCCCACCCCTATTTTTCGCACCATTTTTCGCTTTAGTAGGGATAAACAAACCCCCATCATATTGCATATTTTTTATTAACATTAAAAACCCCTTTAACCCCAATATATGCCTAATATAATTTTTGAAGTTTTGACCATTTTTAAGCCCCTAATGTGAACAAACATGATATCGTATTGTTATGTCGGTGAAGCCCCCGTGACTGATGATGGGAATCCCATGACTTAGTGTGGGCTCCTAAATTATATGGATTGGCATTTGGAGATCCTAAATTCATGTAAACTAGTGCATCAAGTGGTAGGTGGGCCCTCGATGAGTTCCCTATGGCACCAGTGAAGTGGTAACATAATCCTAATCTAGGAAATGACTTTTAGATTATGGTAGTCAAGGGAGGATCATAATTAAACCTACCACCCCCTTTAATCCAAACTTGGACAACTCGGGCCTTGGAAAATAAGACCAAAGGCCACCCATACAATCTAACGCAAAAATTAACTACTCAATAAACCAGATAAATGGGGAAAACCTCATGGGAAATCCCCCCTCAAAATGAAAAGTAGGGAATTGGGAATTGGATCAAGATTTTACACTAGGAGAGAAACTTGTCCTCTTTAGAGCAATAATACAGTGTGATGGTCCTTGTGTGCAATAGTTCCTTGGTACAGTGCATGTGAACCTCTCCATCTTCTTCCAATATGATGACATATATGACAAGAAATAGTGTTTCTTTTGCAGTCAATCTTTTATCTTTCAAACCTCTTTGACAATATCAGAAGAATTGAACTTGGGATGCGATTCCATGGGGCCTTACTTGATCCCAACAATGGATTCCTCAGCTTACATGTCAAGAGAGAATCAGTGTGCCCCTTAGGATTTTCCATGTAGATTTCTCCTTCCAATTTGTCATGTAGAAAGTCATTTGTGTCTCTCCTTTCTTGAGGAAGAGTGACATGATCCAATCTCTCATTGTTCTTTAGCAAAAAGAACAGTTGATTAACCCTCACCATCATGTAGCATCTCTCCGGGACTTTGTAGCACCTCTTTGGGAGAAGTGAATTTTCCTCTGTGCAATACAATGATGATACAATAGGAAGAATTCAAATTACCTAGGTATGATTCGAATTCACCAACTTGGACTTACTCCAGTGCTAACTCAATGTGGGAAAATCACCACTAGAAGCTCACTGATGTAACTTAGGACAACTAAATCAGTTCTCAGTCAATTAACTGAACAAGGTAGGTAGGAAAATGTGTCTACCTCCTAAAATTAGGAAAATGTGGTGCTAGACTAACTAGAGATGAACTAACTAATGTCCATCGAAGGGAAACTCAACACAGACTAGGGTGAAAGGATGATGGGACTCCATGAATCAGTGCGGGTTCATAAATTATAGGGATTGGCCTCTGGAGCTCCTAAACTCATGCAAATTGGTTCATCAAGTGGTAGTTGGGCCCTACATGAGTTCTCCATGGTGTTAGTGAAGTGGCAACGAAATCCTAAGCCAGGAATTGAATTTTTGACTATGGTGGTCAAGGGAGGATTATAATTAATTCTAAGAGAGGGGTGGGGGACAACTCCAAGGAATTGTCCCTTAAAATAATTTTTGTAGCAATTAGACTGGATATCATTTTTTATAGGAGACTATGGCCTTGGGAAAAAAATCCAATTTTTTTTGTTCCTTTACTCCTGAGATGGGAGTTAGCTACCATAGATTCAGATGGATTATTGTGAGGTATCCTCTCTACCTAGAACCCCAAAAATGGTATATTTACATCATATGACACCTCAACGAGCATTTTGATGGCTGGAGAATTCATCAGCTTTCACTCTCAACTTCACTTGATCAATTGTTATGCTCCATATTAAAATAGGGAATCTTATTGGGAAAATGTGAGAAAATAAGGTATTTTATCATTTCCATCTCTCATATAGGGGGAGATTCAAACTTGACGTTTGAGGGAGATAAAATATGGGGAGAAAATGATTAACTTGAACCTAAGGGGGATTTCTCTCAGATTTCTTTTTGAATGAAGGTCTAGTGGATATTTCTCTACCCCCTTATATGCCTACTTGGGGTAACAATAGGAGTAAATCTGATGCAATAGCGAAAATATTGGATCATTTTTTGGTATCTGAGTCACTGGTCGAAGGCATGGGGAGATATAGAACATAGGTAGACAAATTTCCTATGTTTGACCATTTCCCTATTATGATGCAACTAGACCCTTCCCAAGAAAACATATTTATCCTTTTAAATTTAACCATTCATGGATCTGTGAGAATGACATCGTGTCATTATGGATAAATATTTAAATAATATCACGATTGAGATTTGGATTAGGTACTCAAAGAAATGAAATAAATGTATTTCATATGCATGGAACAATATCTCCTCAGCTTTCGACACCATGTGGAAATAACTAGCCTTGTTTCCAAGTAGGGGGGATCACATTCGAGTTGGTATCGAATGGATAGGAAAGAGGTGCCATCATTGTCTAGGAAAGAGGTGAATCACAATTGATAGCTACCCATTTAATTGTTTGGAAGTAGAAAGTAGCTAATCTTATTCAAATATTTCCAGGTCTCGGTTTTGATCATGTCTACAGGGACTATAATTCGTTAGTAGACACCCTGTCAAATGAACAATTCATGGGATCGAGATTGATTGATCAAGGGAATATTTATATATATGTTTGAGTCCAACTACTTACAACCCTTAGGCACATATCTGCCACATATCCTTTCATAGAATTCTCTTGGCGAATTCTTCAGGGTTTTCTCTGTTTATATTTATATTTGTAGTTTATTATAGATGTTTTTGTTTTAGTTATATCTTTATGTGTGTGGGATCAGAGTTTTTTAGTACAAGCAAGGTTTGATCTAGGGTGTTGCATTAGTGCGTTGAACATTAATTTGAATAGTCACCACTTATCGGATCACAGATTATATGATCGAGTATTTCGAGGCTTTATTTTGGAAACATATTTCATATTTTGAGAGATTCAAATTTCCATACAAGCATATTTTGTACCTTATGGTCTGTTTATTTATCTAGTTAGCTTGGATAGATATATGGTTCGCTTATTGACCAACATCACATGTTTTCTGTATTGTCATATTGCTTCCCATATTATTTTAAATAGAAGAGACTATGTGCATGGTTCTTTATGGTCTAGACATGACTATGTATGAAACTTATTTTGGTACATCCAGACATATATTTCAATATAATGTAGTTTTTCTTGTGTTGAAAAAAAATTCATGTTGATGTATTTGTAACTTCAGAAAGTATTCACTTGTATATCCTATATTGTACCCCGATGTTCCTATTGGGAGAATCATTTGTATTTCATTATATCCTGATGTTTTTATCGGGAGAGTCATTATTATAATAAAGTCATGTAAAGCCATTGAGGTTAACCCTCTGTTGTAAGTTGGGGCAATAGTCCCCACATTTGAGTTAAGGTTAACCCTCTTTATTGATCGAAGGGAAAAGTCCCCACAGTTGAGGGGCACTAGGGTTATTAGACTCTCCTAGAGATGTTAGACCTGGTAAGTAATTGTAAAAGTCAGAAACTACTATAAATAGAGAGTGAGACTCTCTATTTGTCACACACACTCACTCACTGGGGCACATGAGTGAGAGAGGAGAAACTCTCTCAAGTGAGAGAGAGAACAGTTGTTGGAGATAATATTTTCTGTCTTTGGGTTTTACTATCACCATTGGTGCTCATTCTAACTCTGATCAAGTTGCGAGGTTTTCTCCTTTATGGTTTCCTCGAGGAAAATTCTTTGTGTCTCTTGTCTCTTGTGATTTTTTTTGTGCATGTTATTCTCTCAGATAAGATCCTAGAGCATATTGTTAAATGATAAAAATATAACATGGTATCAGAGCTAACTTGAGAAGAGGACACTGTGTAGCTTCAGAAGCTATGGATTCTTAATTTTTGGGTCTCTCTCCACAATCCATCAGCAAAAGGAGGCTAGAATGAACCTCCATTGAAGGACGCATCTTTAGAAGCTAGGGATTCTTACTTTTTGGGTCTCTTCATAATCCATCAGTGTCCTCTTGAGAAGAGGACACTGTGTAGCTTCAGAATCTAGGGATTCTTAATTTTTGGGTCTCTCTCCACAATCCATCAGCAAAAGGAGGCTAGGATGTACCTCCATTGAAGGACGCATCTTTCAGTCGAAGCAAAATTTGATTTCGGGCATTTTCAGTTTTTGGCGTGGGAAATTAGGGCTTTTTATAGAAGAGGAATTTTTGAGTGAGCCCGACATATGATTGATATCCTCATAAAAATCAAACTTTAGAGACCCAGGTTGATATTTTTGGTTGGATAAAACTCTAGGAAAGTCAAAGCCTAGTTTGACCCCCGTCTTGAAAAACCCTAAAATACTAAAATTGATAAGTTTTGGTACATTATATATATATCAGGATTGAATAAGTATTAGGGGCCAAAAATTTCACAATCAGAAGATAAATTCCTAATTTACAATGTGTAAAATTTTCAGCCTCATATTTGCTATATTCTGGGAGATATGATTCCTCCAATTCAGGGTTCCAGCCTCTTCCATGATTCATCCCTAAACATGACACCTAGGGAGAATTGCTATATCTCGGTCTAAAAAGGTCCAAATAGAATTTCACAAGATGTTCCAGATATAGTACAGACTTTAATTTCCATGGTAAAAGTTTTAGACTCTGATGAGGAAACAGTGAGACGTGGCAGTCCGTACAAGTTCGCTATGATGAACAGTCCTGAAACAATTCACCTTGGAAAAAATATCATAAGTCTAAATTGGTCAAACCAATCCTAATGAAACCTATGGTGTTTGAACAAGGAAAGACGAGGATACCTCTGTCAAAATTTCTGACACATAGGGGTAGTAATTTTAGAGATACCGCGGAAACAGTATCAGGAATTTCTGTAGAAGAAATTGGAAAAATAGGGCTTCCTGTTCTGAGAGCTTCCCTCCATTGTTTTCAGTAAAGGAGTACATTAGATAGCTCGCCTTGAAGAGGTATATATTTCTATCCAATCAGATCTAAAATATTCCAAGTTTTGAAAATTAGGGTTTCTCTGACAAACCTTAGATCAGCCAGCTTCGAAACCAGGACGGACAACTCAAATCGGTAAGATCTAATCTTTTTCTATTTACATTTGAGGTTCTCATTTCTAAATGACTAGTCACACCAGATTGATGACAAGCTTGGTGAAACTAACAAATTCCAAGCATGGAAATATTGGATCTCACTGGTTCTTGAAGGAAATGAATTGGACACCTACATAAGTGGAGATGTTCCAGTTCCAGAGGGAGATGAGGCTAAAAGCCTTACACAAGAAGAACTTGGTCAAGGCTAAGAAGATCATTACTGATTTAATCACGGATCACCTTATACCACAAGTGTCTTCCCTAAAGACACCAAAAGAGATGTTTGATTCCTTGACCAATATATTTGAAGGGAAGAACATAAATCGAAAGATGACTTCGAGAAACCATTTGAAGAAGATGAAGAATGCGGAGACCATGCAGAACAACTTGAAGCAGTAGAAGAAGAAGTGGAGAATGCAGAAGTTGTGATAACTACCTTGAATGGCCTCCCAAGATCATGGGATTCATTCATTCGAGGAATGTGTGCCAGAAGGAAGTGATTAATTTCAACAGACTCTACGAAGAAGAAGAATCTCGACTCCTAATAAGAGAAAAGAAGATGGGAGCAATTGAAGATCAAGCTCTCATGATTCAAAGAAGATCCCTCAAGCAATGAGGAATATAAAGAACTCAATTCTTGAAGAACCTCTTATCCATATTAGCGTTTGGATAAGAAATGATGAATGAAGAAGATGATGAAGCTGAAGGCTCAAGAAGGATTCTACCCACTAAAGAAATAAAGATAAGTATTCAGTTGTGTTATCTCTCTAGGAAACTCTTCTAGGTTGCAGCTCAAAGATGCTTGGTAACTTCAATATTTTTAAGGGGTTTACTCAATGGATCAAGTCAGTTGACCAAAAATACCTCACACACTCAAGACATGCATAATACTCAATCAAATAGACAAGTCTTCTAACTATCAATGTTCAAAGGGTTTGTAATAAAGGTGAATAGATGAAGAACTCACTATGCTAGCAGATTCACACATAAGACACTCACATATGAATGGCTGATCATAACAAGGAAAATATACTTGTAATTCCAACAACCCACACAGAGATAGGATGATAGATTTCTTGCATTAAGTAAATAGAATAAACATGAATGAAAAATCCAAGCACAAGTACAGAACAAAAAGAAGATGAAAGTTGAACATGTAATGGAAAAAGAGCTTGTATTAGGTGACAAAGCACATGAGAAGATTGAATACAATAAGTGTCTAAAAGTCTCTGAAAGTTGAACCTTTTCTTCTACATTAGTCATAGGCTTTATAGCCTTTACAAAATTTATTTCAGATCCTGAAACATTGGATTGAATTTACTAAAAATAGATAATCATAACTATTTGCAAAAATTAGGTCAAAACCCTATCTTAACTGCCAATCTACCTAACTCCAAAACCTTCCTACTCGAACTCTTTAATAGCTGTAGTGGACAATGAAGTAGAACTTGAACTTGCCATTTGGTAGACAAGTCACCCTTTGTTAGAGTAGGTAGGGTTTGTGACCTACTTCACCTCGTTGGCACCTTCAAAACTGAAATAGAGCCAAAATACTGGTGCCTTTAATTAATTTCCAACCTTATAAATCATCCCTGAGGTGCTTGGATCAACAAAAGTTGGTTCTGTGTGAAACTATGCCTTCCTGCACTATTCTGCGCTTTCGGTGGCTAAGAAAGCAAAATTTTGGGCCTCTAAGCTACCGAAAGCTCTGTTTTCAGTCGTTAATGAACAACTACGGTGTTCGCCTGTTGTAAAGGAAAGTGTCCTATGGCTAGGGTTTAAGAGGCCATCAACGTACTAGGGTTGAAAGAGAGATGCACAATGTTCAGCAAGTATATATAAACAAGATTCAGAGATGAGAAAGGTCCACACCTGAATAACTGAAGGCTGGTCCAAGCTTTCTCTTCAATCCTCTTCTTGCTCCTCTTGCTCCAAGAGACCTGCAAAACAAGTTATACCTTCCTCAAACCATTATGATCACATATAAAACAATGATAATCAAATAAACATGAAACAATGAGCTGAACAACATCATCATATGATCATAAACAGAGATTCAATCACACATTGAACAATGATTTGGGAAGAAGAAGGACATCACATCTTTATTAATCTTGAAAACAAGTACAAGTATACCTTCTCTTCAAGTTTGGCACCTCACGAAACCTTGATTTGGTTCTGCTGCTTCTCTTCTCCAAAGAACTCAGCCTCCAAGCTCTGTAACACAAGGGGAAGACCTCCAGGCAAAGGTGTGGGCAAAGAGAGTCCCGATTCCTCCAGCATAACAATGCATAAATTCCAAGTCCCCTCTCATGGCCTTTCCTACCTCTATTTATATGGGTGAAATAAGGTAGTTTCGCAAGTTAAAGAGGTTACAGCAGTTAAAGAAATTAAGTTAAATGACTTAACTAACTTCAAATTAACGCGTGTTTTTTTGTTTAAATGCTAAGAGACACATTCGCGGGTATGTAGTAGAGCAACCCGCGAATGATTTGTGACTATGTATAAGGGCAACCCGCGAATACATAGATTCGCGACTTGCTACAAAGGAGACCCGCGAATGACTCGCGAGTTGTATAGAAGGATAGTCGTGAATACATCCTAACATGTCAAAAATGGCAAAGTAATTAGCTGGATAGAGGCAGAATGTATTTCATAATAAGCCAAGCTATAGTGTTCTGGGCAAACCTCAATCCATAGATGTCCTTTTGTGTGCCAACATGAGGAATGTCAGCACTCGAATGGAGAGGTGCCAATTTGGTGTATAACAGATGCCCCCTAATGTGTGAGGTGAGAGGGGAAGACGATAGCCAAAATACATTATAAAGGAAACAGCTGAGTATGGAGAGAGCAGAGAATCCAAGATCGAAAGGCTCGAGTGAAGGTACCTGAAAGAGAGATAAATGTCAGAAAAACTTATCGCTGGCACATACAAGTCCATATACAAAACATCGCCATAAAGATAGGCGGATCCAACATATGTATAACTGATGAAACTATCATGGTCGCTCAATATGAAAAAAGGCGCCATATCAAATCTAAAGGAGCCATGGCCACAAATGAACAAGGTGGATCCATACTCAACAATCGATCATAGCCACAAAAAATACAAGGTGGATCTATGTCTCAGCAAAATGTCATATAAAATGTAACAAGGTCTTGCGCAACTTGGGCAATAGCAAAAGATGACAATGCTCCTGTCAGCCCAAGGTCTTCAATCCAAACCACCCAAAAAAAGGTACGAATCCTAACCATGTGAATAAAGGAGTTGAAGTCGAACATGGAGGAAACTGTTTGATTACCGGTCAATAATTAAAACCATTAACAAACACGAGGGAAACCACCATTAATGAAAATGGTCCCCAAGGTACCTAGTACATTCTAACAAGTGTGAGTATAAGGATTTGAAGTCGAAAACTGGAAGAATCCATTGAGTAGGAGACATTAAGGTATCCCCACTACCCAATAGCGAGGGAAATTGCCATTGAGGACAACAATTCCCAAGGTACTGTCATAAAACTCTAAATCTCGTTCCTAGAGCAAGAGGTGTTGCAGTCGATAGGAAGAGATCCATTGGAAGGAAGGCATTAAGGCATCCTTCATCATCCAACATGAGGTAAGTCAAAAAATAATTGGATTTGGAATTGGTACTGAATATCACAAAAAGGACCGCTGAAAACATGATGTAATGAACTGATACCAAGGAATGGCTGACACAAAAGGTCAAGGCAACTGCAGAATGGCCAACAATGGTTTAATCCTTGAACAGTGAGCACGACACAAAAGTGACTTAGGCAGCTTTTGACACGAATGGACCAACGAAAAAAATCTGCAATGTAGGAGACATTGACAGATTGCCCATATAATTGGAAAAGAGACCAACTGGAGGAGTAAGAAAACTCTGAATCAGGATAAAGTCAAAAGTCTAGGACCCAACGGTTGATAGACTCAAAACTGGTGCTTTGTTCAAGGAAACAAGACTTGCTGCCAAGATGTAACAAAAATATGGAATTACCTTCCCTTTCCCTTCTTTCTTGTAAAGGTTTAACAAGTCCAAGAAAGCAAACTTGGGACCATCTTCATTTTTTGACAAGCTCGAAGAAAAGAAAGAAGAATGCTTGATAAGGCACTAATTCGTGGATTTTACGAGCCCGAACTAGTACATGCTCGACGGTGTTTTCATAGTTTAGAGAGTTTGAAAACTCCAAGGAAGACTCCAGGGGGGTCCTTTTTTGTACATTTAGTCTCCTAAGGCCAAAAAAGTATAAAACATACCAGAGAAGAACTCTCTTAACTTCTGAAGAAGAAAAGGTGCACCTTTTTCGTACTTAGTCAGGAAGGTCCAAAAAAGGTTAAATTACTACCTACCCAACGCTCCTTCAAAAGCAGCATATAAAGCCTAAGTTTTACGAGTGCGAAGGAAGGAAAGATCACTCGGAAAGATCCATTTGATTACGAGAAATGGAGCTTACAACAATAAACTCGATGCTTTGTTCTTTAGGGTTTAACGAGCATTAGAAAGACATAAAGGACACTCAAAATATTTTTCATGTTTTGGTCTATAGCACGAAAAAGAGAAAACTAAGCTCATACCGGGGGTTCCTTTTTCGTATGTTTAGTCCCTCAGGTCTGGAAAAGAGATAAACCTATGCCTGAGAATACTCTTCTCAATTCAGTAGAAAAGAGAAGGATCCTTTCTCGTATTATTCCACATGGTTCGAGAAAGAGATAACCTACCACCAATGTGGATGCCCGTTCACATATTCTTAACGAGCCTGAACGAACAAGTTTACTTGGAAATCAAGTCTATTTTGAGGAGTCAGACTTGGGCCTAAAGAAACTCAATATCTTTCCCGTGAAGTTTTAATGAGTCTGAAAAAGTCAAATCGCGGCCTCCTTACTATTTTTAATGAGCTCGAAGGAGAGCAGAAAGAATGTTCTAAATGCGAGGAGACGAGTGTCATAGGCAGGTGAAACTAATTCCAAGCGCAAGGAACAGACCTATGCATAATGCAAGGAAAGTGAGCAAGATAAGGACACTCGGGAAACGTCTCCTTGGGGTAAAGGTTGTCAAGTTGCAAAGGCAAAATGATACAAGGCTAAGCGACGATGAGAACAAAGATGAGGGCTTATACAATGAGCTAAAAGCGTGGAAGCCGGCATCAGGCTCATAAGCGCGAGCAGGGCATATGAAAATGCAATTACAACTTGAACAACAAGGTGAGACCAATAAACAATTGTGAATCCAACTAAGAATCCTGTCTCCAAGAAACAACAACATTAGAATCATATTCAAAAGAAAAGATCCGATGCGGGTCACTTTGGCAGAAACACATGTGACTTTGCTATCTTCTATAAAAGGTAAAGTCAAGGTAGAATCAATTGAAGGAGATTCTATAGAACCAAGGCTTGAGGATTTATAATCAATAAGATCGACCTCAGAAGGAGAGCAAAAATCAATAAGGGAGATAGAGTCTGTAGAAACAAACTCAATATCCAAGGAGTCGAAAAATTCATTAAAAAAATCGAACTCATCAGAATCACTGACTTGCTATTCAAAGGAAGAGTCAAAAGACTCAACAAGACCAACATAAGAAGAAAGGTCAGGCTTACTAGGCAAATCAGGGTTAGACTTAATCACAACTGAACCAACATCCAAAAAAGGTCAGACTGTATCAAAGACTCTAGGAAGACTTCATCCAAAGGAAGGAGATCATCCGAGATAGGACACATATCTAAAATTGCAAATGGATTGACAGAGTGGAGATTAGGCCCCACAGTATGTATAGGATGACTCACCCGTTCAACTACTGGGACCAAGTCCCGAGAAGATAAGCGTGAAAACAGAGGCTGCTTCTTAGTAGCAATTGAACACAAAGGACAAGAGGCCACATAGTTCACCTATGGTGGGGTGGTGTCTACAGAAACACTGGGAATCAATAAAGGAAAGACCTGGTCTCTAGTTGGGTCAGGAGACGGATCAAGAAAATCCAACTGATCGATAGTGACAATTTCTTCGCCATGATTAAAGTACATCACACGAAATAATGTTGACACCACAACTTGCATGGCATAGACATAATCACGTCCAAGGAGCATATTAAATTCCAAGGGGTCTTCTATCACCATGAAGTCAACTAAGACAGTCTTCCCACCCAAAGTAACAGGTGTTTGAGCAAGAATTCCCAAGGCTAAACAAGTTCTTCTATCAAACGCCAGTAACTGACTAGCAGTCGACACAAGGCTGGGAGATCCCATACCTCGCCAAGCACGAGCAGACAAAATACTAACATAGGCTCCTTCATTAACAATACAACGAGTAATCGTATAGGGTTCAACTTTGACCTTTATCTGGAAAGGTGTAACAGAAGGAAGGCGCGGCTCAACTAGGCTATCCCAATCAAAGGAAGCAATCCGAGGGCTTGGTGGGGGTTGATCCGAAACAAGTTCAGTGCCCCCTTGTTCAGTAAGATGTGAACGGGTAGTGAAGAAAATGTGACTAGTAGACACTTCACTCTCCAAAGGAAGAGTGGGATTGATCGATAATGGAATCGATTCAACCGCTCCATGAAAATCACTCTCCAAAGGGAGAGTGGGATTGAACAAAGATGACATTGGTTCAATCACATTAGGATCACTCTCCGTAAGAAGAGTGGGATCGACCAACTCTGAGATTGGTTCGACCACTTGATCAATCGAAGGTTGAGTAGGTTGTTGAGAAACTATACGGTGTTCAAGAGAAGGAAATATTTGAGTCTTGGACCACACTCTTCGTACCTCTAGGATAACAGGGCATAGATGAATAAGATGATCTCCCTTGCATAGCACACAAGGGAACTTAAGATGATGCTTTGAATGACCAGTTTTCTCAACTGAGTCAACATGACTAGCAGTGGCTGATTGTTTTCTCTCAACATAACAAGCAGAGGATGAGAGTTTGCCCCCAGCGTAAACTACAGAGGCTGAGTGACTGGATCCAACCTCACTATGAGAGGCTGGTTGTTGAGAGACTTTAGAATGTTCAAAAACTGGAGGACCATGAGCCCAAACTCTTCGCACCTCAGCAATAGAAGGGCATTTATAAGTAAGGTGGTCTCCCTCACAAAGCTTACAAGGAAACTTGGGCTTATGTTTTGAACGGATAGTCTTTTCAATAGTGTCAACATGACTCGCAATGGTTGACATATTTTTTTCAGTGTGTACTACAGAGGCTGAAAGACTGCCCCCAGCGTAACTTGCAGAGGCCGAGAGACTGGGTCCAACATGACTTGCAGAGGTTGGACGGGCACCATCAACATGAACAACAGAGGCTGAATGGTTAGGATCAACATGCTTTGCAACAGTTGAGTGTGTGCCCCCAGCGTGAACAAGAGAGGCTGGGTGGACGGATCCAACTTGAACAACAGAGGTTGGATGGGGAGGTTCAACTTGAAAACCAGAGGTTGAATGAGTGTCTTCAGCATAAACAACAGAGGCTGAGAGACTGGATCCGACATGACCTGGAAAGGTTGGAAGGATCCTACCATCATGATCAACATATGCTAGATGGTGAAGATCAACTTGAATTGCAGAGGTTGAATGTAGAGGTTCAACTTGAACACCAGAGGTTGAATGGATGCCTTCAGTGTGAACAACAGAGGCTGAAAGACTAGATCCGACATGACCTGGAAAGGTTGGAAGGATCCTACCATCATGATGAACAGATGCTAGATGGTGAAGATCAACTTGACTTGCAGAGGTTGAGTGCTTAGATCCAACATGACCTACAGAGGTTGGATAGGTGCCCCCAGCATGAACAACAGAGGCTGGGT
>LPNX010251688.1:0-18964 GCA_001517045.1 Pseudotsuga menziesii | reverse complement strand
AGGAGCTATGAACCAAGCCTTCTCCATGACAGATTTGGGGCTCTTAAGTCAGTTTCTGGGGCTTGAGATTGCTCAAACAAAAGCTGGAATCAAGGTGCACCATTCCAAATATGCCTTGGATTTGCTGATGAAATTCAAAATGCAAGATTGCAAAGCAAGAAAAACTCCTTTCCTTTCAGGAGTGAAGCTGGAGGAAGATGATTCTCCACCAATGGTAAACAACACTTTGTATAGACAGTTGATTGGATGTTTATTGTATTTGACACATACTCAACCTGATCTTTTTTATGCAGTCAGTGTTGCTTCTAGATTCATGGATCAGCCCCATGAGATCCATTGGAAAGTAGCAAAGAGGATCCTTAGCTTTGTTCAGGGAACAAGGACACATGGGATTTGATATAAGGCCAATTCTGACCTTGAGTTAATTGGTTTTACTGACAGTGATTGGGCAGGTGATAGCACTGACAGGAAGTCCACCTCAGTTTATGTGTTCATGCTTGTAGAAGGGCCAATCAACTGGTCAAGCAAGAAATAGAGTGCCATTGCACTCTCATCTACAGAAGCTGAGTATAGAGGAGTTGTCAATGCAGCAACTCAGTGTTTATGGTTGCAGGGTTTACTTGGAGAGTGTGGTTTCGAACCTGAGTACTCAACTACCATCTACTGTGATAACCAGAGTACCATTCGAATCTGCAAGGATCCAGTTTAGAAGCAGAGAACCAGACACATTGAGATTCACATGCACTACATCAGAGAGCTTGTGCATGATGGCACCATTCATCTACTCTTCTGTTCATCTTCAGAACAAGTAGCTGACATCTTCACAAAATCATTTTGTGAGAAGACCTTCAGCAATCTCAAATCATTGCCAGGGATTGCTGATCATGCTGTCAAAGCATGAGTGGAGACAAGATTCTACAATTTTGTTTTACAGTCCATGTTTAAGGGAGGATTTTCCCAAGTTGGTTTTGCCTCTTTCCTTGGTTGTATGGACATTGCAGTATGTAAAGGGTGACTAAGCCTTGTTGCCAGGCCCTATATTTTTTATTTATTACTCATAAACTCAGGCTTAAGGGGGGGTGTTAGAATAATCAACCCATAGTATTTACCCACTTAGACATTATTTCATTTATTTTGTCTTATTTGCCTAGTCCATGAGTCCCACCATGTGCAAGTTGCTAATTGCCTATCCATAGAGGTCAAACTTTCCATTATTGCCTCATGGAGCGCTTGGGAAATCCCTAGGAATCAAATTTGCTTTATTCCTAGCCTCCTAGACGCCCTTCTTCTTTTTCTACTTTATTGCCTCCTTTTTCAGTGTTTTAAGGCACATATGAAAGCAAGACTAGGTGAGGTGAATCAGCTTTGTTGCCTCTTCCTCCTCCACTCTTTCCTCCATGCAAAAGCATGTATGAGCTGCCATTTTACCACTCTTTAGCTTGTCCATGCGCCCTTGCTAATTCGTGGGGTCCTTGATAGATTTGGGATCAACTTTTTACACCTATGGGGGATTTGCCTATTTTTGGGTAAGCCTGATTTATGCTAGATTTGGATGATTCCTTATGCATTCGATTTGCTCATGTATTCTATATATTCAGTAGCCCATGATATTACAGGGTTGGCTATTGTACACTCAGTTAATATAATTTTGTGTTACAGCTCCATATTCAGTCTCCATTGTTGATAATTTGCATGATCAATTGTTAATTGCTGTGAGTTAAATTAATCTACTGCAGGCCTAAATTTATACACTCGTCTGGTGGGAGTGATGGGGTGACTGGGTGTGTTATTGGGGATGTATAAAATGCTATACATACCTGTAAATTCACGACAACCAAGTCGACAGCTTAGCTCTGCATAATCTTTTAAAGGAAATAGAAATTACAGAGACACTGAAGCATAGAATTGGAGAGTTGAGAGTCTGATTCCTGACCTCCGACTGTCCTATACTCGTAAACCCAAAATAGTGTTTTTTTTTCACGAGATTTCACCAATCTCTTTAAGTTCAGGGAAGCTCAATCCAGCCTACCCAACGTTTTACCTTTGCTTCTCTTATTCTTACCTATGAAAAACGTGGAATCTTCAAGTTTCCCACTGTAGAAGACAATGAGGAATTAGAGTGTGCAACTGTTTACTTCTATAGAAAGATGATTGGAAGCAACGCCATGTCAATTCCACAATATCCCGACACTCTTGAGTTGGTTTACCTTGCCCGAGGTAGGTGAATGCATGTTTATGTGTTTCACATGATTACAATAAAAATAATTTTATAATTGCTTATACATAACATAGATATATCTGTGCAGGTGAGGGAAAACTGGGTATTGTTTTCTCGAGGTTTCTAGAAACTTTCAGTGATAATTCTTCGTAACGAGGGCACTCAGGGCGTAAATCAGAGAGCCCAGAGAAGGAAGAAGAAGAAGAAGAAGAGGACTCAAGTGAAAAGGTGAGGTGAGTGAGGAGGGGAGACGTAATAGTGATATTTGCAAGAGAAACCCACTAGTTCTATAATGATGGGAACGAGCCTCTCTAAATCGTAGCCATTATAGATCATAGCATGTTCTTGTACGTTGTTCCCTCCAGAAATAGCATCAAAAATGAAAAAAAAGACAAATGCGGAGAAAACAGACGTACGACCATAAATAAATATCATATAAAGAATCATATCCAACCACCTAATCCATTTTCCCTCGAGGCAACCACCATTCTCTATCACAAATAGATGCAGGAAGAGATGCCTACTCTCGAGACTCAAACACTGACATCCAGATTCAAGAAAGACACAACACACCAAACGAGAAGATATGATCCATCTTGAAAGGAGAGAAGATGGACCAGCAAGCGGAAATTACATGGCCATGGAAAGAGGAGAGGAAATTGCAGAAGCAGAAATGCCATAAATGCTGAAATGAAAAGATTGTGATTGTGATTTCCCTCCTACCATTGTTGGTTCTCTCCATTTGTTGGTTCTCTCCATTCCCTATTCAACCCAAAGTGTACAAAAGTATTAAAAGGAAATAACATAAAGCAATTCAATCTGAAGCTTAAAAAGGAAACAACCTAAAGCACGGGTTAAACAAGAAAAATGGAAACAAATTTATACATAAAAATATATATTATATATTTGTCAAAATAGGTTGTTTTAAATTGTGTTCACTTTGAATCTCTCCGGCTGGTCACTACAAGATCCTGAACCGACTTATTGTCTACAAAAATAGGGTATCAAGTGCAAAAACAGGGGAGCGGGGGTCGAACGATACCTTCAGCCTAGAAATACGAAGTTGATGTGTTTTTTTGGCCATGCATTGGATGCATTTGGTAAGTCTACGTGGAGGAGGTGAATTCGAATGTCCTGTTCTCGAGGGGATGTAGGGCTTTGATGCTTCTATCTAGGTAATGATAAGGTACTAGTTCTAGTACCTAATTCATAATTGACATAGGAACATAATTTTCCTTTGGAACGTGCTTAACCGAGTTTGCTTCAATGATGCAGCAGGGATAAAGATGGTCAAGAGAAAATTCATGCAATTGCTTTGTTGGATCTTTGAAGATCAAGGTGCATGGCACTAATATTACTAATAGAAGGTAGACAACTTACAAAAATTACACTTCATTTCCAAATTTGCAATTTTCCATGACATAATTAAAAATGACTAACATAAATGACTAATTCATATTCTTCTAGCTAGTCATTTTTTATGTCGTGACTAAATTAGTCATTTATTTTAGTCATGTTTAACTCTATCACTTATTATCTAGTCATATTTGTTAATTGGTGACTAAATTAGTCATTAATTTTAGTCGTTTATAGTTGGGTCAATCAAAATTGCTCATATTTAGTAGTAAATCACTTGGAAAACCTGTGGTGACTAGAAATTTTAGTCACCTAGTAGCTAATTCCTCATTTTGTACTAGTGAAGTCATCCATACACTTCAAAGGATATATTTTCAAAATATGAAAGTGGAAAGTAATTTGAATCAAAATACAACAATTTTTGTTTTGAATTGCATTTTCTTAGACAAACCAGGTGGACTCTCCTTGGGATAAGTTTTGTGTCCACTGGATTTTGTCTAACTTTCATTTGTAATTTCAATAATTAAACATCATAATAGAATCTTGGAAAGGAGAAAATTGTACATTACATTACAACTTCCATAAGCACTATCCAATGATTTTTAAAATTGATGTCTCCTCAGGGTTGAATATGATGTTTCCCCATGCTCTATTGGTATCCCTCCTAGTGAATTTATTTGCACTCATGAACCACACATGCTTATCCCCCCTCATTTATGTTGTTTCTTTCTAAAGGGGAAATTTCCCTTCATGCTTCCCAAATAAAAATTGGTTGTGTTGTTGGAATGAAATCATCCTTGTCCTTTTCCCATTCGTTTTCCTTTTTATTTTGAGTACCGGTTTAAGAGGGGTAGGATTTAGGGTTAGGTTTTAAGGGATTAGGGTGTTAGGGGAATAAGGGGTTAATGGTATAAGGAGGTTTAGGTTTTAGGGTTTTAGGGGGGTTAATTAAGGTTAGGGGGTTAAGGGCTTAATTACCCCTAGTTGACCCATAATTGACCCCTAATTATGCCTAATTACCCCTTAATCACCCCTAATTACCCATTAATTACCCCTAGTTAACCCATAATTGACCCATAATTACCACTAATTAACCACTAACTACCCCATAATTGACCCCTTATTTAACCCTAATTACCACAACTCATTACCAAATAAATACCCCTAAATGACCCTTATTTACCTGTAATTGACCACAAATTACCGTTAAATGATTACTAATAAACTCTTAACTATCCTTCATTTACCCATAATTACAAATAAATGACTCGTAACTCTGCGCAGGGCACGAGTCCATCACATGGGCCTTACAGAGGGAATTTTTTGGCTTGTGAGAGGGAAATGGTGGCCATTTTGGGATGTATAACACCGTGAATTATTTTTTACTACTGGTTTGGGATAAACCTCTAGGGTCTAAGTTCAAATAGTTTCCTCTAGGTCTCATGGGTCATGTGTAGCACCCCAAACAAGCACACATGACCTACATAGGAAATATTTAGCATATGAGTGATATATGTCCGTGATTTTGAGAATTAACAAACCAAGGATGGTTCATGATTCCCATGCCAAGGTATCGGGATAAAGGAAAGGCACTAGGCCATAAGATATATTTCTATGGGGCTCACATGCCATGTTTTGTCACTTGAGGCATCACACATGCCCATAATACATAACCTTTGGCCTCCAAGTTTGATATGATGGTGATTTCAAGGTTTGAAAGGAATACATTTCTTAGGGATAAGCGCATAGTTTGGTGCGCAAACCTAGATTCTAAATCCATGGAATCTATCTCTAAGCCTTACATGCCATTTGTGGGGTCTTAAGCCACATCATAGGCCATGCATAGGAAATATTTAGCATACGAGTAAGATGTGGTTTCACATTTATTGGCTTAGTACACCGAGGATGGTTCTCATAACCCAAGTCATGGTCCATGGTGAAGACCCAAAGTTTTAATCCATAACATGAGGTTTTTGGGTTCTACATAGGCCATCCATGAGGCCCTAGACCATCCTTTCCTCATGACATGGATATCATGTCCATTTTGAGGTTTCTCACATCATGGATTCTTCTTAGTCACCAATCCATGGTTTGATACCAAAACCCATGTTGTTGGGATATAAAATTTATATATGGGGCTCATATTCTTTGGATAGTAACCCACATCATGGAATAGGGCCCTTGTATGGATTCCTTAGCCTACATGTGAGATATGGACACCATGTTGAGGAGGGGCACACTAAGGATATACTTTGAGAACTATACCATGCTATAATGAAAAATTTAGGACCTTACATTGTAGCATTTAACTATGGAGCTCATGTTCCATGTGTGTAGTTCCAAACCACCATATTGGCCTTCCATGGGGAATGGTTGGCCTATAAATGGGATATGGTGCTAATTTTAAAGTTTAAAACACTAGACATGGTTATTAGTGCATGTGATGTGGTTCAATGCCAAAATGTATGGTATTATACCATAATATTTGTCTATGGGGCTCATGAGACATCGTTTTGTCCCTTGGACACCACAAAGGTTTTGCAAAGGCAATATTTGCAATGTGATCAAGATATGATGGACATTTTTAGTTTGACAGATTAAGGATGGTTATCATGACTTTAGACACAGTATAAGGTCAAAATATAAAATAAAATGATTATAGAATTTAGTAACCTAACACTGAATAACCTAATGGAAAGTATATAAATTTCACAGCCAGTCCATGAGGGTCATAACTATTTTTTCTGTCATACCATTTATGGTTTCAACAATAGTGGCCATATTCTAGCTGGCATATTTCCCTCTAGTTTGCAATCCTTCATTTTTTTCGGCTTTGTTTCCCTATTATTACAACATAAACCAATAATATATCTATGTTGTGAGATTTATCTCTTTGACATTGTAGCATCTTCCACTGATCATCCCCCCACCAAGCCCTTTCCAATTGCACTTTTTGTTGAACCCTCCTATTCATGGAACTGGCCTCCATTAACACCCCTATTATCGATTCCTTATTCCCCATGATTATCCACACCCAATAAACAATGCCTTCCTCATTTTGGAGGTACTCCTATAATTGTTTCCCTCCTTGGTACCTACATCCCCTCTTTAACTGATACTTTAACTAAGAGTTATGATTCAATGTAGAACCACCATATAGAAACACGTCATTCATGCGGTAGATCCCTTTCCACATGGATACCACCTTGTCACCATGTTGGAAACACCTCCAATAGTATAATCCTTATTTTGAAAGTTTTCATGAGGGTAATAAATTCAAGTTGTCTCAGTTTTGAGTTCCTTTTTTTATTAGCACTAATTTTCAATATTTTCTTAATAGCATACCTTATTTAAGACCATTCTACTTTATATTTTTTATTTGCATAATGGCTACAAATATTAATGAGATTCATTGGACAAGAACCAATTGTTTATCCTATATATCATATACGTATTCCTTACTCATGTGTAAAGATCTTTATTTATCATAATTAAGCTAGATCCCACATCAACAAATAATAAGAGGCTTGTGGAATAGTCAAATCACAATGATGGAGCAAGAGACCTCATTAGCATGTCCATCGTGAGGATTTGAAATTTAATATTAAGACATTTGGTACACCTCAAGGACCATGGTTTACATCTTAGTAACACTTAGAAAAAAACAATTTAATTCATGCTCATCAATTGGAAAATTAGCTCATTTCACTTGATTTGGAAAAATTGTCCAAAATTAAAGGCTACATTTCTATATTCAATCTCTTTATACTTAACTTGGCTATTGTGAAATTACTAATCTATATGACCAAGCAAATCAAAACCTTTCTTTTCAAGCTCAAATCTCCTTTGAGATTTTCGGTAAACAATTATCATGTGAACAAAATAATCTCTTGCACATGGATGCACCTGACATATCTTCCAAAAAGATTTGTTTTTTTCAGAGTAACAATGACACAAAACCCTTCAACAAGTATTATAAAGGATCCAAACATGAAGATTTTTTTTTCCAGAGTAACAATGACACCAAACCCTTCGAGAAGTATTATAAAGGATCCAAATTGTCAAATACCGTACAAATACCACTAACTCTCCTAGAGTGACTTATCCTCCATAGGAATTCAAGTGAGACAAATTAAAAGAGAAGGGGCCAACTAAATATTATTCCTTTAGGGACAAATATACATTATTGGAAGAAGATGCAAATGTTGCATGTAGTGATCTAAATTTTTCTCATGAAACCCAATATCATTCTACCATATTCCCTAAGACAACCTTTACTAATGTTAATGAATTGTCATTAATGGATGATGATGATGCTCTATCCCTTTTCTTATTTTTGTATTTTGGATACAGGTCAATTCCAAGTACTACAAATGGATATCTTGTCAAGTAGGTATATCTCTTATAGTAGTGGAATTCTATTTATATGCAATATGTTCTTGTATTGATTTTTCTAGTGATAGCAATATACACCACAACTCTACATTCCCTCTCATTACAAACCATTATTATAGTGCCATATTTATACTATGGGATTTCTTTCCACACTAATACTTCTTCCAAAATAATAAAATCAATGTTCCAATAAAAGAAAATCCCAACATGTACTCAATATTTATTTAATAAAATGTCTTTTCAACAAAAAAAGTACTTTTGTAGCCATAACCACTTGAGTACCATGGACATTTGTATCCCTATTTTAGCTTGTATTTGACCTATTTGCGAGTTTAGACCCCCCTTCACTTTCAGGTTATGTTATACCATTTTGTGCACCCATGGGTGACATTACTTCAAAATAAGTATGATATATAAGGAAGAACAATTTATATGGTATCTCATGACATGGCTCCATATGTGCCATTTCACTTTTTCATGGCCCCATATTATACTTGATTATTGCACAAGCATGGGTATCCATGCCTCATATTAAGATATACATATGCCCCCCCTTACTATGTTTGTAGGTGGTCTCATTCATCTCTTCAATATAAAATTTCATCATTTAAACTCTCTCTCATTATTTTTATATCATGATGTATTTCAAACTTTATTTCCCTCCAAGCCTCATACATCAAGGGGCATGTGTTAAAATGCCACTTATGTCCTTATGTGACACTAATGTTTGATGTTCAATACATCCTAAACTGATCCATTCAGAACAAATTACCACAAAAATGAAGTAATGCAACCCAAAACTCATATGACGAAGGTGTATTATTAATGCTTGAGATCAATTCTCATAAAAGTCAAACAATGTTCATTTCCTAGTCAAACTAGTGATATAATTTACCTTTCCCTTTAAAATTGAACCGATCAATGTATAAAACCATAAAAAATAACCACTACCCTATAAAATAGGTCAAAATATAATATTTTACGACGTATTTAATTCCAATTGGCTCATGATGACATTTTATCTAGGTGGTATCAACTTAGGTTGAATTAACAACTTTTTTTGGAGGCTTAAACATCTGTGGAGTTATTGCATTCCCATGTGAAGAGGTTCTCAACCTAAGCTCCAAATTTTTATATAAATAAAGTCATCCTCCTCCATTTTCAAAAGAATTTAGAGTGATAATTGCTGCTAGAGCTTCCATTGGATTGAATTACCTACTTGCACAAATCCCCATTCCTTCATTGTCATATTGTTATGTTTTTTTCGGCGAAATATAAATCATAGGAAACCATGAAACTACTTACCCTAGTTTCAGGGATGGTGTAAGGGGTAAACCATTATGTTGTAATCTTGGTACCCTAACCTAACAAGGGCATCGGGTGAGGTCCAAAATAATCATAGAGGTAACTATCCCAAAGACTTGACATCATGACTTACGCCTTGTAATTCATAGTACTCAATCACTCAAGATAATCCATTGGCTTGTATCATACTATTATGCTACCAAAACATTTTCCTAATATCATCATGATATCATGGTCATGTTACTGTAATGAAGATTGAATAATGAATAACTGCAAGAATGTTGTTGGATTGAAGTAAGTCCAATGTGACGAAGCAACCCCAAGGAAAGAAGATTCAAGACCACATTAAATAAAATTGAGGTAGTCTTTATAATTTTTCCCTTAATTATGCTAACGCAAAGATTTCATTTTCTATCCCCGCTACCAAATATACTTCATTTATTCATGTTTTGAAGTAGAGTAGATTTTGGTGAACTAATAGAAGGATTTTCTATTATTAGCAAATAATGGAATATTTATGTTCGTTTTAGTGCATGTAAGAGTATCGAGAGATCATGGTAGATTTTAGATCCTCATCCTCTTACTCTTGTTCAACCTCAAATTCTCATGGGTCACACTAGATGGTATTTTTAGCCACATCGACATTCTTCCTGGTCATTCATTCGAATTTGAAGTTAAGATTATATATATGTCATAATACACGTCATCAACGTATGACAAGATGAATAATATATATCCTAACACACTCTATTTAAATATTGCATTGAGAGAACTATATTGCTTTCCCTCATGGACACCAATGTCCATGATTTGCAATATGTGGGAAAAAGAAGTTTGGTTTTTGTTGGTCAATATTCTAAACTTAAATCCCTGTCTAGACATCCATTCCACTTATATATAGTGTTTTTGGTTATTTAAGGTGATTTTTGACCATATTTATTTAGTTTAAGATGATTTTGGACCTCATTAATTGTGCGCTCCTAAGTGTAGTTTACATGGATTTTCCACATATGTACTCTAATTCTTGTTACCATTGAACTTCAATAACTCTTAAAGATATAATTTGACCCTAATTGTTGGGAAATGGAAACTTACCTTTCTTGTACCCTTATGCTAGAGATATTACCTCATAGATTTATCTTGGAATTTTATGATAATTCCTTCTAGAGAAATCCCTATTTCTATAAGTGACTATCTTGTTGAGAATTGGGACCCAAATCCTTGATGATATTCCCATTCTTGCATGGAAAGGAGTTTCGAAATGGAGTAGAAATCAATAAGTGGTTTAGGCTAGAGGAATCCAAACTTTGGTGATGAAGGTGCTAACAACGGATTAGGTATATCATTGTAACTATTATTTTACATTAAAAATACAATTAATATCTCTCTTCTCCCCCTGCAAAAAAAATTATCTTACGAGTCTATCAATTGTTTATTTGAGATTAAATAACACGTGGAGGACTTAAATGTCTAGCGTTAATTAATATTATTTAGTTACAAGATTTATTGTTTTATTATCATTGATGATATTTGCTTTTATGGTTTGAGGAAGGTTATTGTTTTTCTATGTACATATATCTAGAACAATGGAAAAATTAGAGACCACACCTAGGCAAGTAATAACACATTGGCAAGTGATCAACCATTTAGTAAAAGGTAGATTTTTGTTAACCGCCTAGACTTTATCTTTGATACCATTACTTGAATTGTAAAGTTGAGTAGTTTATATTATGTTTTCTTTGTTAGTTAGTTGACCCTAGCCACTAGGTTTTTTTTCTTACAACACTCAATTTCAAAATACTTAATACAATTTTGAACCCAACTTGCTTGAAAGGCCATTCAATTTCATAAATGTTTACAACTAAGAAATGTAACAAAACCAAACATGGAAAACTTCATTTAAACCAAAAAACCTACTTTGAGATGCATTATAAATTAGAATACAAGGTTAGATTTAAAAACCATAAATAGAATTGAGAAGAATACATGGAACACTTATCTTTAACACCTAGATGGTCCAAGAAAAAGGCTATGTGTGAGGGATTTCTTAAACAATGGTAAGGATACATTTTAGATGCTACCTCCAATTTAGGCTTTGAGGTAATTGGGTTAAAGAAAATAGGCTAAGGACCCTCACATCACTCACCCCATATAATAGCTCTTAGGATCAACCAATCTATTTCGAACAAAACACTCCACGTAACCATATATCCATCAGTAGCCCTGCACTTTTTTCTATTGCCCCACACAACATAAAGAATATATTTTTCTTGTTTACTTAGTTGAAAGAGTCTTATTTTTCATATACTTTCTGCAATATCAAATGAGTGACAATTTATAAAAATAGTGTGACATTTCCTATATAATCCATTCTTTATGCTCCTCTATAGACATATGTATTAATTTTTTCATTCTCTTAGTGATTACATCCAAAGTTAATAAATTTTTAGTAGTAGGTTATCATGAACCATAGTTTTATTTTGATGGTTATAACTACTAAATTTAGAAGAAAAAAAATGGGCACCAAAATTTGTCAAATCTACTTGGATTGTCATCTTCGTCTTCTTTGGGAGTTTGTTTGGCCCTCAGGGAATAATATGTTTGGTACCAACAACCTTCCAGGTCGATCAAGGGGAATATGGGAATGGTTGTGTTGGATGATACCCTGAGCTAGACTAGATTCCAATTGAGATGAATTCATAGGTAAAATGGTTATTTAACCTACGAGGCATGAGGTTAGTATGGAAATAGACAACCAGAATTTTGCTTCAAACCTACACAATGGTTTAAAGAGGTCCTGTAATCAAGGATTCAACAAGTAACAAAACTCCTTTCTGGGCTTATTTTCTGTCTTAATTGTAAAGTAAATTATTTCTACCATTCAAGATATCACCACCAGATGTGCCACGGTTTCCTTTAAGTAATTTGTTCAAAAAAATGTTCGGGTATGGGATGATGAGTTTGTTGCAAGCCACTTGTTTTCAAAACCCTTCCCAGGGTCCAAAAGTGTGTCTGTATGTTGCTATCCAGGACCCATTCTATGGGATTTGGCTAGATCAGAAGATCCACATTACATAAAAGTTAGTCCATTCCATTACAGGAAATTTTTAGGAGGGTCATGATGCTTCGAATGCATTCGTGACTTGGGAAACATTGCAAAAGAACCACGAACTGACAAGCAAATGGATTTTCATGAAAAATAGAAGGTAGTACCTAAGAACAAGGGCCACGACATTGCCCTCATTGATAATTTACTGGTTAGTATGGAAGTATTGAATTTTTTTCACTGGGTTTCTGCGAACGTGTAGGAAAGGGGAATGCTTGAAGCATTCTATGCATGTGTTGGATGTCTACACCAATGGAATTAAATGGGTTCATAGGCTCCAACCCATCCCATCCAAAAGGGTTTTGGGACGAAAGGATCATGATTTTTCCATGTATGAGTGTACGTAACAAAAAACTGAAAGTACCAATAAGTAAAGGCCCTGGTGCCACCCCCCTCCTAGAGTAATATAGAGGGATTTACCTCTTGGAAATCATGATCATCATGTTTAATCAGCCCAAACCAAACAAATTAATTTGGCCAATATCATGAATGAATGAATTTCATTGAGTGATGTGATCAAATTAAAAAATTATTTTAGTGAAAAGGAAAGCAAAATCCAGCCTCAAGATTGCTTGAAAGAGGCATTTGATCAACAGAATCAGCAGCTGCACCAATAATATAAAGCTACTTTTAACTCTAGTATTTGCGTATATTTGTGAAATTGGCTTCTCCAGATCTTTTCATCAATTTGATTCTATTCTCGTCTAAGATTCCATTCCTCAATAGCTAAAACTCGCTAGAATAATGGCTTTCAATTTTGGACCCATCAATCTAAACGACATTACCTAGGTATGTTTCTTCTTTTCTTATTATTCTTCTCTACTCTATTCAAAATGGTCCTAAAAATCATCTTTATTATGAAAAAAGTAGTCACAAGTTCGATTCATTGCGTGATTCAATATGTTTCTTTTGATTCCAAGTTGCTTTGTATTTTTTGTTGATTTCATAGATTTTGAGGAAACTGAGTCACATGGAATACCAGGAAAAGTCAAGCTCAAAACACTTGGACACACCTATAGAATTGGATACAACATTTGTGTCTTCTATTGAGGGAGAACTTGTTATGTTGTTTGAAGATGTTGGCATTTCTTTAGCAGCATTTGGAGGAACTTCAAATTATGGAGATTCTAACAACGATAACGAGTTTGAAATTTCTTTTAATTTTATTATAAAATGTATGAACAAATCATTTGTGGCATGTACAAATCATTATTGATGGTGTTTTCGACGAATACTTAATTCACCAAGTAATGTGTCTGTTCTTGTACTCTCCACAATTTATATTGACCATGGATTTTGAACTTGATGCGGGTCTTAGAGATTATTCTGAAGAAAGGACTACAACTGATGTTCCAGGAGCTTCTTGAAGAGCTTCAGGACTAGAACAAACCATCATGTTACAGCTCTAGCATGCAATAGATATGCCCCATAGAAGAGGGTTGTGTGTAAGGAATTATTGAGAGGGTCTTGGTGGGAACGTTCTGGAGGCAGCTGGCCCTGAAAATGAGTGAAATTAAATATTTTCTTGTGATGTTTTTGTGTGTGCATTTGCTTTCTCTTTCCTTGTTCAGCTTTCATAGAAATTAAATTGTGGATTATTTGATCTGAAGAAAAAAAAAATATAGAAAATGATATATGGAGATATAAAATTTTAACATGCTAAAATTCCATCAATGTAGTGAGAATGCATATATTTTCTACATCCTTGTCAACTTCCACACCCAAGAGTATTTCAATATCAATTACTGGATTCAGGGAAAGGATCATGTTTATGATTCTCTAGATTGCGTATACATTTGATATTTACAATAAAAATAATTTTGGAAGTGTGAGAGAATGCAAGATTCACTTGTTCTAGTAAAGAGAATTGTAAAAATAAACATTCATATCTGGCAGGGGAGAATCGGTTGAGTAGGTATATTGGGAAAATGATGACTCCTAGTTTACATTTCTAATTTTTCTACTAATCATTGCATGATGGAAGACGTATACATGTAATTGAGATAGACCTGAGTGATCCTGTTAGGATTGTAGGGGAAATTTTATAGCCAGGTGGATACTTGAAACTGATATAGTTGGTACTTCAAGGAAATTATTTTGGCTGTGTACTTGATACAATGTGTGATTTATTTAATGTTTTAGTTTGACACATAGTTCATTATCTTGGCAAGTTGATTCTTATATCTTTTCTTTTAACTTTTGAGTCAATTTCAAGTAGATTGGTCAATTTGTAAACAAGGTGATTGATCAAAATTGTGTTTAGGTATGTCAAATTTGGTTGCTACACAACATGTATTTATTGTTTTCTGATGATTAGAATCTTGTGAACTTCATTTTAATTTAAATTTTTCTATTTGATCTATATTGACTAGGAATAAGAGGGATTTAATTGGTTTTTTCTATATACTGCTAACATACGTATACTTAATTTTCATACAAATATGTGTTGAAGTAATTGATGCCCAACGTATAATATGTTTTATTCAACGAAGGAAAAGATACCAAAGTGGCATATCCATTAGAAAACCACATTGCAGATCTAACTGGAAGGAGTTTCGACAATGGGCGCTTCATCCAGCGCATGCAGGAAAAGGCTGCTTCACTACCTATGTATATGCAATTCCATATGCATGCTTTGTTTATTGTTAGGAAAATACAATTGCATTTTGTCATTATCTGATGTAAATGATTTTTTTCTTTGTAAGTTACATAAGCTTGATCACCTGTTATGTACATTCCTGGTTTTTTTTTATAGTTCTCTTCTTACCATCCAGTTTTCTAATTGTTTTATATGAGATTTTAAACCTAGGGTGCCATATTAGTGTGACAGCACAAGGTTTTTATATGGTTAGTGAACCTGGGTAGTATATAGAGAATATCCTGAAATGGTTTCTTAAATTATCTCAACTGATTCCTTTTATGAAATGTTCCACAAAGTTTCTTGAGCAGGTGTACATGGAAACAAATCCCCCAAATTTTAGGAAACATGGGGGTCCCCAACATAGGGAACTAAATTTTTTTCTTTCCTTTTGTAAATTTGCTACTTATATTAACAAAAAATATAAGACAAGTGTACAAACATGAATAGTTCCCTGAAAGCTAAAAGAAAGGAAGTCACATCTGATTGTGCCTCAATAGGAAAAATATATCCATCACTTAAAATGAGGACCTATATCCCTGGAAACTCCATCCCTAGGTGATCGAAACATATTTTGGTGGTTCAGAAATTTTTTTATTGTAGAGATATTGTGCTTCCAAGGTCACATTCAACACATCTTGTCCATGATTATTAGATACATGGTTCACTTTGGATCAGAGGTCTGGGGACCCGGCTTACTTTGGGTCGATTGGGATTGGATTGAGAGAGTGCAATCCTTTATGGTACAATGCCTCACTTGGTGGAAGAAGACGATTCCATAATCCATTATCTATGTAGATTTTGTGGCACATGTTGAGTTTCATGGAGTCCATTTTCAGAGTAGGTTCTTTCCTTCATAGAGTTTGAAGTCTTAGACTCTTGTTGATTTTGTCTTAAGGAAGGTTGGATAACCCTATCATTATCTTTGGTACTTTGAGTCCCTTTCCTTTGCAGGACAAGTTGGATGGGTTTTATGTTGGTTTTCAAAAACCTCCAAGTTATTGTAGTTAGTAGTCATCTCTCTTGATTTCCTTCCCCCTTTCAAGTATTCTCTAGATGTGACAGTCCACCTCTTGCATCTAAGAAGGATATGAACATCATTGTCAATGAGGATATTTATAGAGATTATATTCAAGCCACCTAAAATTCACCTAAGGAGGGCCTTGGCTCTAAGATGGCCTTATATTGTGTGCATTTCATGTAAATGAGAGATGGATGCATGTGTTGGATGCATGCCATGAAGATCCCCCTTGGCCAGTTTAGAGTGGGTTTTCATTGGCCCTTATTGTAAATTGATCATGTTCTTCATTGTCTGGATCAAACTTGTCATCTTTGTTGTGTTCCTGAGATGGATTCAAAGGAGCACCTCTATTTTAGATGCTCCATTTACTGTGAGATATGGGGAAGATTCTATTTCCTTTACATGGGTCCCTATCTACATTTATGTTCGTATCTTTCTACATTCTTTCGGTACTTATCTCAAATATTTTTTCTGAGAAAGGTTATCAGCTTTAGATCACAGGACCTGTGTGGGAATCCATGTCTACAATCTTCTAGGAGGAGCACTTCCTTCTTCCCTATTTTCCAACATTCTCGAGGCTAGAAATGACACCTAGAGATTCATACTTCCATAGTTATCAGATAGGTGAGTGCACATAGCACTTATTGACCCCCCTCCTCGGTGGGGCCTCCTTCTTTCTAGAGACTATAGAAGAGATATATTGATAGAGCCTATAACCCAAGTTTGATGTTACAATATCAAAAAATAATGTAGCTCTAATAAATCCCAGAGCCAGAGATATACTCCCTCTATTATGAGTGCCTCTCTCCATGATTCATACTTGAGGCCCCTTCCAGGCAGTTTCTTGATTTTAGTAAGTTGTGAGTGGCTAATGTAAAATTTAGAAAGCCTTTCCACTCATGAAAAGCTTTATTTTGTTGAAAATGCATCATATATTCTATTAATTAACAATAGAAGAGTGCATCAAGAATGATACATCATTAAGACAGATAATGGTTGTGTAAGTTTTTCTCCCTACATAGGTGAGTAGGGAAAGCGTTTTTGTAGTGGCTACATCCTCAAGAGAATTTCTTATGAAAATTTAACTTAAAAATTTGCAATTACAAATATTAATTAGTTTTTAAACTCCAGATGGGATTATCGCCAAGATGGGATTTTTTCGATATTATTGCCCCGAGAATAGTGAGGTACTCTACAACCCATGATGGGGGAGATGTTGTAACATGTAACATTGTGTAATGCTATGAAACATGTTGTTCTCATTAAAAAAATGCAAAATATGTTGGCTTAAACAAAAACAAAATAAATTATAATGGTTTCATCTTAAACCTAGATATATCAAGCACCTCAAATATCTTGATGTGTAATTTTTTTCTTAATGTGTAAAAGAATTAAGGTAAAAAATGTTACACCTCAAGAAATGTGATCCCTATTAGTGCGTGATAGATCTGGGTTTATGGTGGATCTATGTTCATTACCCCGACTTGAACATTCTCAAAATTTTAGTGATCACGTCTGCAACATTACTATTCTAGATAACTTTTGTATTAACTTTGCTTTGCTACTAGTTATTTTGTTTCTTCTAAACTGAAAGTTGCATATCTATTTTGATTCATAATATTTTTATTAAGAGTCTGAAACTATTTTAACATAGACACGACAATTATGATTTTTTTATTGTAATCATTGTACACGCTCTTTTATTATAAATTATTTTTGCCAATATGTGACTATTTCTCTAGGGACTTCCTTTTGACAATAATAAGGAATAGTAGATGGTTGTGGCAACAACTTTTCCTACTAAAAGTATTAGTTTCCTAAAAAATTTCTCTTAATACTTAAAACTGGCTAATTTCATTTTATGTGGATGTTCTTCTGTCCTAATTGTTTGACGCATCCTGCAAGTGTGGGTAAATCATCTCTTGTTCGCTTAATAGTCAATGGAACATTTGTTTCTCATGTCCAGAAGACGATGGGATGCACTGTTGGTGTTAAGGTGATTAATTTGTTATTGAAATTCAAGTCTATTATAGTGTTTCCAACTTATAAATATGATTATGTTAAGGCATTGACATGGTGTTTTTTTCCCCTTATTCGTCACATCAGTTGTGGAGGTTCTACATGGGGGATTCACCTTGTTGAGCAATATCTTATCACGTTCATTCATAAAGGGGGGTTTTTAATTGTGAAAATTAAGGTCAATATATTGTAGGTATTGGGGGGTAGGGAAAAGGGTATGGGAGTTTTATAGTTATTGGGGGTATAAAAAGGGGTTTCTAGTGAAAATAAGGTATATGTTGTAAAAATAAGGGTTTTTTAATTGGAAATATGTATTGGGAGGGGGGATCAACAAAAGGATTTTTGTAAATAATCATCAATATCTAGTGAAATTATGGGTATTCTTTAATATCCCAAGAATGAAGGCACTAAGACATAGTTTCACTACGTGAAGACCTCGTGATGTTCTACTAGCTCTTCTACAAGTACTAAAGAAGAAAAAGACGTATTTTTTTGTCGATTTGTGTGATGTATGTGGAGATGAGTGCTACAAATATTGTTGATCATTGTTTTATTCACAAATTAATGGTGAGGAAGAATGCCTCTATTATTTTTTTAGATAATGGCTTACCTTGTGAATGTAACCATCTTGTCAGTATTTCTCTGGGTTTCCTTAAATTAGAACTGCTGGGAAATATTTCCAAAGATAGGACTTACATGCTATGGTCACTTTTGTGTATATGTGTTAGGTGCCTAGACTCTACAATGTTTTTTAGGATGCATATGGTAATAATTTCATACGTTGATTTTGGATTAGTACTTGGACTCCTATAACCTGCATACAAATGATACCTTCTTCATGCTATTTTAGTCTTCTTTTAAGAGAGGCACATCCCAATATGGTGGTCGTGTTAATTCTGAATTAGA
>LPNX010251683.1:361172-405430 GCA_001517045.1 Pseudotsuga menziesii | reverse complement strand
CTTTGTCTCTTTCTATGATCATTTGTCTGCAATTGTTTCTTTTTGCAAGCATGTGATAGGTTCTTTCCCTTCCCCTATCATTCCTTGATCTTCACCCTTTGTGTCATCATGTTCCTTCCCCTTCTCTCCCTCGTTGTCACTTCCTTGATCTACATTTTCCTTTGGCTAGTGGTTCAAATGAATCTCTCTACCCCAACATGGCATCATAGGAGGGAGCCCCACTCCCTCTCAACTTCAATCCCATGCCCAAATCTTATTCGTAAATCTTGAAGATTCTCCAAACTCTAGATCAAGCATCTTGTATTCTCCACCATAACATTGAACATGACTCGTACATCAACATATCTTTTTATTATTATCAAAATTTGTTTTTGCATATTAATTGCACCAAGAGGAGTGAGGTTCTCTACAACCCTGTATGAGGGAGATGTTGTCACGTAATTGGCATGTAATGTGACACTACCAAAAATAAAAAGTAATTAAAATATTCATTTCGGATCACAAAAAAAAAATTGAAAATGAATTAAAAAAATCAATGTCCCCCTATCAAATAAAAAATTAAAACCATCATAGATCCATCTTAAACTAGGTGCTTATCAAGCATCGAGAGGGATCAAATTTCTCAAGAGGTAAAAAATTAAGGTAAACAAATTGCACCTTAAAAAATTGGATCACGATGGTTGATAGATTTGGGTTTAAAATGGATCGAAGCTAGTATATATCTTAATTTTGTTCATAAAATAACAACTTAGCACATAAATAAATTGTATTATTTTTTATGTAATTAATAATTTTTTAGGAGCTTAGCCCTACTACTTTATATTTGTGTGAAGGTAGGATATCATTATTAAATATTTCAAATATTATAATTAAAAAAATTTAATTTTAAAATTATTAAAAAAATTATAAATTATAAAATGTTTTAGTTTAATTTAACAACTATCTTTAGTTTAATTTGTTTTTTTACACAATTTAATTATATTAAACAAAATTATTCATGGTGTAAAAATGTTGATTTTTCATTCCTCATATTTGAATTAATTCAAAGACATGGTCTCAACAAAATTATGAATAGTTTAATAGGATTTTTTTACAAGATTTTTAGTCTTTATAAGAAAAAAATGGGATTTTTAAGAAGGGGAAAAAATGGAATTTTTAAGGAAGAGGAAGTTCAATACAGTAAGTCATTATGCTATTAGAAGACACTAGTCCCTTTCCTCATTTTCATAAGGATTATTGAAGCTTATATGTTAATGTGGGATACATCTCTCAACCAATTTGTGATTAATTTTTTGTATAGAAGTATTTATATTGTAAAAACAATACCAAAATGCACATTTTTTTTTAGGTATGCTAAGAAAAAATCTTATGTTATTTTACATTCTCAATTTAAGAGCTATGTAAACATCACTAGATGGACATAGTGTATCCAATTTCCTCCAAAGAAACACATTCTTCCATGGACAAGTTCAAGTATTTCTTGATCCCAACGGATGCTCCTCTAGGTTGCCGTTATGTTTGATTGGAATTTTTGGATAGTTGATCAACATAAGGGGAGGAAAGTAAAAGTTGTATTATGAATATGTGAGAAAACAACATTTGGAATGTGATAAATGATAATTGTATCATTTAAAAGAGAGAAGCATATTGTTGTATCCTCTCGTTATACACATGATGATGATTAATTACTTGTTATATATGAAACAATAATAAAGATGGTGGTGTCTAAATGAAGATCCATTGAAAGCATAAATTCAAGTTTTATGATCCCTTCATAAGTGTTCAAATGAGATGAAGTAATGCCAATAAGAAGGATGTTTTCATTAAAAATACAATAAGACTATGCTATTTATATCATTATAGAGGGAAAACATATTAAAAATGGATGCCCTTTATAAAAAAGAAAATCAAATATATATTATTGAAAGAGTATTTATGAATGAACGTTCCTATAATTAAATTTATTAAATGCCATGTTTCCCTCATGGGTGGGATTTGGTAGGAATCAACAAACCAAATTATTATTATTATTATTTTAAATATGAACAAATTGTTATATTCTCCTACTGACAATACCATATTGAAATTTGTCAAGACTGCAACCATAGCAACCCCCCGGATCCCTTTGTTGAGATACCTCACTAATAGAAAATTGAGAGGAGTGGATGAATGACGGCTCGTGTAATCAAATCGGGTAGGGAGAAAACAATGTATGTGCTTGCTAGGTTAAATATAATTAAATGTGTATAGGGAATTATATTTATTAAATAATATGCACCATTCCATACAATGATTTATATTTATTAAATATGTAAATATAATTAATCGTTCAAATAATTGAATGTAAATTATTTTTTGATTTTGAAGTTATTTTATTATCAAATTTTCATATTTAGATAAGCTTAATTCTTATAATAACGATTTACCTTGATATGTAAATAATGAAAAATGCATTCACTATAATTTTGTGCAAATATTCATTTGCAGAAACCATATATTTTCACTATAGCCATGGTTTTAATTTTTAATTTTAATTAATGGCGGACAAAATATATTTATTACTTTTTACTTTTTAGAAGTAAAAAGTAACGTTACAACATCTACATCATAATCGGCAAGTAAAAAGTAACATTACAACATCTCCCTCATACTCGACAAACAACACGCCTCTAGATGCAAAAAGATAAAAGTATAACGAAGAATGAGGAACTTTCCCATATTGACATTATTTGAATAATTAATACCCAATACCACCCATGATAGATGGCAATAGATGGCATTGGGTGAGTTAGGAATAATTTATGTAATCATCCGTTCATGATAGATGGCATTGGGTGAGTTAGGAATCATTCATGTAATCATCACTTTATGACAATATGGTTAGTGAAGTCAGTTTATAAATCAATGAGAGGAAAGAAGAGTGTGAGAATAAAGATATTTTAAATTGATCTTACTATAGGAAGGTGATTTTGTTTAAAGTTATTTACTATTTGAGGAGAAACAATTTGTGAATTTAAAGTGAAAACTCTTTAAGAAGAAGTTACAGCAAATATGATGTAGATTGTATTCTTTCATGTCATAATTAAAAGTAACAATGGTCTTTATAAGAGCCTACATAAAGATAATATAATAATAATTTGTATATGTGGAAGAAGATTTATAAAAGAATGGTATAATAATAATTTGCATATGTAGAAGAAGATTTATAGAAGAAAGAAGAAAATATACTATTTGAGCTTATTTTAAGTAGCATAATATTAAATTACTTGATCTTGATGCCATGCAAATAACAAACTAACATGGATATTTTGTGTAGATGGTGTTGGAAAATATTTATACCTCATTCCTTAAGATAGTAATGAGGATTTTGGATTATCTCTCACACATTTTTGTAGTTATCACTTGTAAATTATTGATTATCCAATCAACAACTATAAATTATCAATACATAACTTACCAATTACTTATGCATCAATTACCAATAATTTTATATATATAATCCTGAAAAAGCATAGGCAACAGCATCAATTTCTAAAATAAAATCCTTAAAAGAACAACCAAAACAACCTGTAAATGGAAATGTCAAATCTTTCCCAAAGGAATCTAGAAACCATCTCAATTCCGTCTAGAAACCTAGATTTTATGTGAACCATCTGCATTATAAACAGTTTCAGATGCATCCGAGATTCGTTATGATTTGCTCCGCATAGATCGATGGCGAATAAGTTGGGCAGGACATGTGGAGAATCATGGATTTTCACTGTTGCATGCCAAGAAGAGTTCGCTGGTAAAATCGAGTGTTCGCTCCTGCAGAGCACTGAATGCTACTGTAGTCAGTTAATGCGCCCGTACATGTCAATGTGAAGATGATCTAAGCCTGCTGTTAAAATCCAAGTTTTCTTCGTATTTGAGTTTGAAAATAAAATGTTCGTTGATGCGTGCAATTTCGGATATTTTTAAAAATCTTTTTCGAAATCATACAGTTTTTATTGTTTAAATTGCATTGTAAAATAAACCCAGCACCTTTTAAACTTTCGGTATCCCAATTATATAATTTAAACAATCTACCAAAAAGCAAACCAAAATGGGGAAAGTTTATCATAAGGGTATCAAACGCATATGCAATATGCAGAAGCAATTGAGTTGTTAATATGTATATAGCAGTGTAGCATTTATGATTTATTGGTGGCTATTAAATTTGACGAAGACCACATATTGATAACAATATACTAAATAACCAGTGTCCAGTAATATTTAGCCTCCTGCAGGCCAGGTATATAGAGTCTCTTGAGATCTAACTGATATAACCATATTAGATTGCCTGCAGCAAGCTGAATAGTTTTTCGCGACAATATACATTGAACAAGCATATATTTAATGCTACTGAACCATGAAAAAATGTATTTAATATTTAATGAATAATGTGATAGTTTTTAAAAAATTTCCTTTACGTAGTGTAAGAGACCGTTTAATAGTGGATCATTGGTACAACCATTATGTTTGTCAATCAATTATTCCAGTGGCAATTACATTAGCCAAGTGAAACCTGAAACTTCTTTAAATTCGTCAGAAACTTACCTGCGTCAATTATTTAAATTCGTCTGAAACTTACAGGCATAAATTATATCTTTCAAATGATCAGTGTTGGAATTTGAGGATGTTTTGTTTGTTATTGGGTATTTTTCTTGTCAAACATTTGTGAAGGTAAATAATTTTCTAAAACTTATTTTTGAAGTTTAGCCATTTCTATAAATTGGGAAAATAATTTTCTAAAACTTATTTTTGAAGTTTAGCCATTTTTATAAATTGGGAAAATAATTTTCTAAAACTTATTTTTGAAGTTTAGCCATTTTTATCAGTGGTCATTAATTTTTTCTTCACCATTTTTTCAGTCAATTACTTTTAAATATTTTGGGACAATGTCACACTAAACAGATAAATAATTTTCTAAAACTTATTTTTGACTTTTAGTCATTTCTATAAGACCTTAGTTTTTCTAGAAGCTGAACTTTGAAACTGGTTTCTAAACCCAAATTGTAATTGGAGGTAATATGGATGCTGGTAGGTGTATATTGCATAATGTTAGTAAGTGTCGTATACAGTTTGTGTGATATTTGATAAGTGATTTTAATGTTTTTTAATGAAAAATTGTAATCTTCAAACAAACAGAGTAACTTTTTTAATAAAAAGTTATGTGATTGGAGAAATAATAAAAAAACATAATAATAATAATCTAAATAATAGAAAAGAAATGAAATTCCAATCCTGCATTCAATAACAATAATACCGGTGCCCTAGTAATAGACATATAAGAAACCCTTAATCCTTGGGAGGACTTCTCAACCCAGGCTATATTTATTTAACAAAATCCAAACCTTGTTCTCATATTAGTTGGAGCTCTCCCCTCTGTTCGTTGTGATGAACTTGAACCACTGGATCTTGGTCCGTAGTGCAATTGGAATCCTTCAAGCAGATACACTCGTTTGTCAAAACCCGAGGACACGATTTCCCGTCTAAACACAGCATTTGGCTTGTGCCGTTCACGGAGAGAGTGACCGAAACCTGAAGGTTAGAACTGGACACTGTCTGCCACTGGGTGTTCAGAGCAGCACATTGTGTGGAGAGCTCCGCAGCCATGCTCGGCCCTTGTGCGCTGATACACATTGAAGATTTATCGGAAAGAGTAATGGCGCTTTGTGGGCTCTTGTGTTCAAACAAGGTGGGGCGGCCACAGGAATCGAGCCTGAGACCTCCATTGTCTGAGTTCGCCAGGCACAAACCGGTTGCAGGATGATATAGTGTTTTGTTCAAGGCTTCTTGGGAAGAAAAGGGCTCTGCAGACATCCACAAAGTAAAACTACTCTGTCAGAGACAAGATTGCCACACTATGCTAAATTGTGTAGATGCACTTAGTATGACATTTGACAAATAGATTCAATATGGTAATTAATTACTTAATATGATAATATGGTAATTAATTAATATCTTTAGAGATATGAATAAATCAAACCTTGGAATGGCTTCTGCAAGGACTGGAGCCTGGAAACAAAGGTGGGATTCCTGAGACCGTCCCAGCCGACATTAAAGATCCCGTAAGTCTCTTCGAAGTTGTGCTGCCCATTACGAATATAGTAACTCCCTTGCAGAGTCCAGAGCGCCCAGTCGAAATCCCCGTCGGCAGCAAAGGCAAAGAAGCAGTTGATGTATCTGTTGTCGCCCACATTCGTTCCTCGCTCATCAATACCAAACTCGCTGATGAACAGCGGCGCGGAAGGAGATAAAGTTTTTGCAACAAAAGCAATATGGTCATTTACCCGGTCTGTAACAGTTTTGCAGAGTTCGTTTGACGGTGTTCGCTCCCAGGCATCCCCGTCGGTAAAAGAATACCAATGCATCTCATAAACGAGTTTGTTGGTAAACCCGAGACTCACAGGCGTGGACGCCAATAACTTAAGATCCGTGTCGTAATTGAGCCCCGACGTAATTGAGCCCCGACATAATTACCAGCACGTCGGGATTGGCCTCGTGAACGGTCTGTGCTCCTTGCTGCATATATTTGTACCAGTCCGCGGTATTCGATCTGGCTGAGCTTAACCAGAGGGGCTATCAAAAGTCAGTCCGGTCATGGAGCGGGAATTTCAAAATTCAAATTGTGTCCCAGCTGGTGGATGAGACCCTTGGGAGGACAGGACAGCGACAGCAGGTGGAGGGATGGGTTACAGTACAGCCGGAAGTTTCAAAAAAATCCGACATCCCACAGTGACTTTGTCTATAAACTCTTTTGTCTATAAACTCTTTGACCTAAAGGGGACCCACCTTAGCCAGCTGGCTTAACCAGCATGAACGTACATGCTAGTTAAGCTCAGCCATCTAGTATGGAAGAAAGCTCTGAGAATCCTTAATCCTTAACATCTACATCAGCTGGAATATTTGAGAAATCTTAATATCTACATCAGCTTGAATATTTGCTTCTATCTACATCAGCTGGAATATTTTAGAAACCTTAATATCTACATCAGCTTGAATATTTGGAAGCAGAGATTGAATGCTTTGCCCATAAATTCCATGAAAGTCTCTCTTGCGGCCATCGAGGATTACAGAGAATTTGAGTCCAATAGGGGTCATCCTCGCTACATAGATCCAGCTGCATGCCTAGGGGCTTCTTTGACGGCTCCTCCCATGAAGATGGCTCTTTACCCGGTGCAGGGATGATTCTAAAATTGAATCTTGTTTACCAGCTCTGGTTGGGTTGCGGCCAGTGTTCGAATTTGAGGACGTTTTGCCACGCAGGGACATTTTCCCAGTCAAATATTGAAAACAATTTTTCAAAACTTATTTTTGTTAGGTTTTTTTTAAGAAGTTGAAGTTTGAAATGGGTTTCCAAACCCAATAATATTAGTGGAAGTTAATTATTGATTTGTGTTATTTTTAGTATGTAATTTTGGTATATTTTTATCAAGTATATAATAAAAATTAATTTTTTTAATGTTTAATTTTTTTAATAAAAAATTATTAATGAATTCATATCATGATTAAAGAATAACTCTTTTAAAAAACTCAAAAGATCCAACCAACAAAAAAACAACAACAACAACAACAATAATAATAGTTTGAAAAGTAGAGATGAAATGAAACTCCAAGGTCCTAGTCAAACACAAAAAGTGAGCTTTATACATTTTTGGTGTTTTCTTCTATGTTCAAGTTGTTGCATCACTTTTTATAAGGGCGTCCGCAATAATTTGTTACCCAAATATGATACAATGGGAGCACGCGAGCAGAACAAAACAAGAACGGGCACGCACCCTTGTACGCGTGCACACTCTCCTGCTTCAGCAGTTGCGAACCTCCAGGTCGGATTGCCAACGTGGACAACAGGAGCGCGCATGCGCCCCTAATGACGTGCGCGCACATAAGTGTGCACAAGTGTATGTGGACGCGCGTATGTGTTTTGTGCAAATGCACACTGGGACGCGCGCACGTCCCTATGTTAAAAACAAATCAGTGAACAATTTGTTTTGTTCACAACCCACTCGCAAGCGCGCAAGGAGCCGAAAACGACCCCCAAAGAGCCCAACGGAAGTGTCCAATGAGGCTAAAATGACACCCACGATGTTGGACTAAGATAGATGGAGTAGGAATGTCATTTTTTTGTGTTTATTTTGATGTTTTTATTGTTTTTCAAATAAAATACAGAATTAAAAAAATTTGAAAATGAATTGAAATGGGGAAAATTTGATATTGTAGGGACAAATTACCTAAACACAATGATAAATACCAATGAACCATCACAAGAAATGAATGAAACAAACCAATCAAAAGAACCAAACCCTGAATTAAACGAAAAAAACCCTGAATTAAACAAAGAAAACCCCAAAGATGAATTACACGGGGATTTAAACCAATTAAGAATTTTGGGTGATGAACTGAAGAACACCAGGGACCCCTTTCGGGTTTCCCTCGCCACATCACTTAAAAACATAATAGAGTCAATAAACATTGCCCACAGTGAGATAACTAATTTGAGCGAATATAGGGCTCGAATGAGAGAACATTATAGCATTGGTATGTCCGAAGAGGATATAAAAAACCTAAATATTACAAAATCCCAACTGTGGAGCAAATTTACAGATCCGAGAATAGGACAACCTCCAGATGTGAGGAAGAGGCAAGTTTGCATGGACTAGTGTAATTACCAGCCATGGAGAGAAAACTGGAGGAAGAGATGGTTCATGGTTTTTGACAAGCCTCCATGCAACAATGTCGAGGTCCCACAGTACATTCTCAGGAAATTGTGGGCTGGTTTTGTGTTAGGGTTCCATGTGAACTACTTCGACATCACCGAGTTCCAGGGCGTCGTTTTTGGCTCAGACCAAGATCGACCTCATGCCTAGCGGAATCCACTCAAGGGACCTCCTGCACCTACGCGAGAGCCAAACCCACTTCCTCAACCCCCTGGGTTAGGTAGTAGGATAGATGAGATCCATGAGTCCGTTACACGTGTCACATGACACCTTCTCAGGCATACCACATTTGTGGCTATGTCCTCCCAGAGCGAGCAGGACCACCCCGAGAGGCACACTTCTGCCCGGTCTACTAATGGTAGGTGAGGGAGAGAAGCTACAAGTGCTAGCCAGGATGATCCATCTAGCTTGACGGGACCAGTGCCACATCGTTGTTCTTGTTGTGGGCATCCATGCCATGTTCCCATGTAGGAGCATGCCACAGAGAGCTACCTACACCAGGTTAGTTATTGTTTTATTTAATGTTCAAGCATTGTTTATACGTTATGCAATTTCATAATTTCTAATAAATTTAACTTAGAATCAAATGTTGATAACTTGATTTGTTTTAATGTACAGCTATTCAGTGCCGAGTCTCCAACACCCAGGTGGGAGGACGTTGGTTCCTTCAACCTAGATGGAGCCATGACAGCTGCAGAGGACATTGCAACACCATACACACAGGTATTTTTATTTCAGTAATTAAATTTAATGTTAGTACTTAATCTTGTCGTCCAATGTAGTTCTTATTTAGTAATTGAATCTAAATATTTTGTGCAAATGAACAGGTGTCCGCAGGAGTGAGTGACCAACCATCCCCATAGGGGATCAACAGATCCCCTCGTGAGCAGGTATCTTGTAATATAGTATAAATTTAATTTAAGGTTTGATGGCTTAGATTTGTATAGTTATATTTTTTGTGTACTAATATATGAGGCCATGAATATGTATGTAGGTCCGAGTACATAGGCACGTTGGTGTCACTATCTCTCCAACGACTGCCTTTTTCCTACCATATATGCCAGGTGTATCCCCTGGCATACATGTCCCTTTCCCTACATCCCTCCCCACCCCGTTCCATCCATCCCTTTCCCAAATGGCACTTGAACAATGCCATTCTGGGGTTTTTGGAGGTAACTTTTCAGCCAAAACCACTGCTGGCTGCCAAAGTTTGAAATGCAGGTTCTTATTGGCCTTCCCTCCATCCAGATGCCCATCTATGGGTATTAAAATGTGAAGCTTGCCAACGCTTCACTGGAAAGCAGAGGTTAGTGCCTCCCATCCACCACCACACTTCCATCCAGCTCAGCCTTCTTCGTCACAGCCTTCGCTCACTCCCCACCGCCCTACCCATCCACCCCTCTCTCTCGCCCTACCCATCCACCCCCTCCCTTGCAATTTCCCAAGTTTCCAGCCTCCCCCCTCTTACTACGATACACCATCCATCCACATTCACCCATCCCTCCACCCCATCCCAGACCTCAGCCCCCTCCCCCATATTCTCCCACCACCCTCGTTTCCTATTCCAAGGTCCCTCATTCCATTCTACATCCAATTGGGGTTTATCGTTGTACATCACCACTTTTCCCACTCCAATCCACGCCCTCTCCCACCGTGCCCTTCCCAAGTTTTCACCCTCCCCCCTCTACATTAGAGGAATTTTGGGGTCTAAAATGGGCCTCCTAAGGAAAATAATAAAATAATAGTTAAAATAATAAAATAATATTGATTAATTTTGGAGGAAGAAAGAAAAAAACTACTTTTTGTGTTCGTATTTTCGACATATCTCCCTGTATTTTTACTCAAATTTCGATCAAGAGAGCTCGTTGGATGCGGAATTTGATTCCGCATCCAATGAGTACCAACACTGCATACTTTTGACGGACCCCGCTACCCTGAAAACAAGAAATACCTTAAAAAATGTGATGATGACATCATCATCACGTTTTTAAAGGTATTTCTTGTTTTTGGGGTAGCGGGGTCAGTCAAAAGTATGCAGTGTGGGTACTCGTTGGATGCGGAATCAAATTCCGCATCCAACGAGCTCTCCCGATCGAAATTTGAGTAAAAACACAATGAGATATGTCGAAAATACGAACAAAAAAAATAGTTTTTTTTAATGACAAATATGTCAATTCAACCATTATGGTTGACTTATTTTATTGAAATTCTATTGGTTCTTGAATTCCAACTCACAAAAACTTATTTTGGCACGTTTTCTTATAAGGCGCATTTTAAACCCCAAATTTCCTCTAATGACCACGATACACCATCCATCCACATTCACCCATCCTAGAACTCAGCCCCCTCCCCCATATCGTTTCCTCTTCCAGGGTGGCTCGTTCCATTCTACAACCAATTGGGGTTTATCATCGTACATCACCACTTTTCCCACTCCAATCCACGCCCTCTCCCACCATGCCCTCTAGTTTTGTAGCCAACGTCGATGTGGCTACATCCTCCACTATGCCATCTACCCTAGCATCAGAGCAGTTTGTCCAGCCCACTGCTCCACCTGCCACCCCTAAAGACCAGCGATTGCTCTACCTTCCAGCCCCTAGGACCAGCTTGTTGTGTTCATGGTGAGATTGACTAGTTATGAAAATCACATGCAATATTAACGAAAAATAACATAGGGAGTAAATTGTATGAGTTATCTTATTGTTTAAATGTTGCAGGGTGGCATTGACGAGAGATTTGGGTCACGGAGGAGGGTAGCCCGCTCACCACTTACGGTCTCGTCTGAGGTGAGCTATTTAAGATTTGAAAATGTAATTTTTATTTTTAAATTGTGTTTTATACTTGTATAATTTCCTGTAGGAGTTGACATTTGATTGTTGTCATTTCAGAGCCCAAGGGGAGGTCATCGAAGCGACCAGAAGAACCGAGCTTCCTCTTGCTCAAAGAAGAGGAAGATCGATTTTGGGGGTGCACCTGGGAGCTCCGAGGGTGGGAAGGAGGATTGAGAGACCCTCGTATGTACACTAGCCATGATGTGGCATTTTGGATGGAGTTGCCATATTTTGTATAGGGCACGAGTTGCCATATTTTGTATATGACACGAGTTGCTATTGTATAGACATTGGGAATGATGTTCCATTTTTTACTAGTATTGTATATGATTGGAAATTTGTGTATATCAATATATCATTTTGCATTATTTTATATTACTTTTCTTTTTATTACAGATTTGCATACATTATGTCGAATGTGGTAGTAGTTAACAGTTGATGCGCTTGCAATACTTATTATTGACGAATCCTAACTCATATTGAATCAACATACTAACACCTACAGTCTTATTCATTGTCCAAATTGCAATATAAATCACTTGTTTGCCTTTGGTATTTACATAGTAGTTATTGTCTCATTTTGCAAGCTAGAAATTGATATTGGAATGATGTTCTCTTACCATTTGATTGACTGGAAATTTCATAGTATTGATGAGCTAAGAATCACATTGAACATGACTCTTGTTGGCTTCACTTTGTTACATCTACTTGGAAAACATTAATTTTGATAAATTTGGCAAATTATATCATTTCAAGACGAAGTTGACATTGCTTACTCTCATTGAATACATACATAGTTTTTATGCTATTGTTGAGCACTTGCAATTTTAACGATCTATTGTACTTGTTGCAATTTTAATGATTTAAGGGCTAGCATGCATAACCTAGGGTTTAGAATCAACGAGGAAACCCTAACCCTAACTAAAGTTTAAAGGTTAGCATGCATAACCTAGGCTTTATAATCAATGATGAAACGTTGACTCAAATGGTGTTTTGGGGTTAGCATGCATAACCTAGGGTTTAGAATCAATGATGAAACCTTAAACCTAGGAGGGAAACCCTAACAACAACCCTACCTAACCATCTCTTGTGGCCTCTTATAAAGTACCTTTTTGTCTGTATATTAGTGTGCCTAGGATTGTAGTCATATGTCACATATTCTCTATAGACTAAACAAATGAAATACTTCAAAGCTTAAGCATGGATTACTTCACATAAGCTAGGGTTATAGCTTCATGAGCACTCCTTTTATAAACCATAGTGAAATAAGTAAAACATAGCTCATCTTCCACAACTCATACATTAAAAAATTATGGGAGAAAGAGGCTCTATAATATCTTTGACTATAATATCCATTTTGGACAGCCCTAGAACACCACTAACTCATCCTAAGATACCCTAACTTCTTGACTATAATATCCTATTTAGGGCATCCCTAATAGCCTTCTTACCCACCTATAATAGCCTAAGGTTAGTTCCTTTCCTTCCTATCTTACCCACTCACTAACGCCTCACCTCAAATTTGTCCATAACCCAATTTAAAGTGGCACAAAGACACCCTAAAGGGACTGTATCTAAACAATCATTACCAACCATACTTAAACAAATTTGACAGTGGTATATAAACATCCATAACTTGGAAAAATACAAGAAAATGACTTGAATTGCTCGCAAGTCATTGTGTCATCAAAAGCCAAGTGAATATACTTGTTATAATTCCTACTTGACTAGAAATTACACCTTGGATTGTCATAAGACATTTTACTTGACTAGAAATTTGATTTGGTTTAAGAGTCCCATTGGCTTGGAAACTTGGCACTTATAAAATTGTTTATCACTGATGTTTACTTAAAAGATTGTACCTTTGTCTTGACAAGCTAAAAAGTGAAATATAGGACTATCATAATGCTAAATCCTTGGTTGGAAATACTTTTGTTTTGACAGTACCTTTCACTAATTCAAAGTGCCATTTCAACTCTTGTTTATCATTAGTACTTGCATTTGGGATTGTACACTCATTTTGACATGATGGAAATTAGTGTTTTGGATTGTCATAATCATTTTTACTTGGATGGAAATCATTCTTAGTTTGACCTTGTACGATATGATGATAACGTCCCATCAACACCACTAATATGCTTCAACCACATGCATAATTGTAAGGAAAATTACATCCAATGTAGTTCATGAAACCCTAGCTCTGTTTTAGTGTAGGTATATATCTTCTAGGTATATGGTTCTACTAGTTTCTAGTTAAGAAAGACTAACAAATCTAATGATATAAGTCTAATGAGTTCATAAACCCTAGTTTGTAGTTCTATGTCTAAATATGTGAACCCTAGCTTTTAAGTTTGTGGTTTCTAGTTTAAGAAACCCTAGCTTTCTTGACATTTGTTCTTATACATTAGGTATATGGTCTAGGTATTTGTAATCCTTATTTTTTAGGTTTGTGGTTTGTAGTTCATGAAACCCTATTTTTTCTTCTTCTATTTATGCATGTAGCTTAGGTAGGTTGTTTAAGTATATCTACATAAGTAAGACTAACATAGCACTTGATCTCTATGTATGTGAATTTCTACTTTATAAAACCCTAGTTTGTAGTTATATGTGTAAATTTATAAACCCTAGTTTTTAGGTTTATGGTTTGTAATTCGTGAAACCCTAGTTTTTTTTCTATTTTCTCTTGTAGCTTAGGTATATGGTCTAAGTGGTTCTACATAAGAGAAACTAAAATATCACAGAAGAAAAAGCAGATGTGAGGAGGTGGTTCTAAATTCCAATATACATATGTCTTCCAGAGCTTCAACATGGCTCGTTGATGGATTGTTAGTTGGAGATTGTGTTGATGTTGGAATTTGAGTTGGGTTCATTGGATGCAACCTCTTCACCTGTGGTTCTGCAGTTAGCTTTGCTCAATTGTCATGGATAGTTTTTTCAAAATTGTTTTGGTTCTGCATAAGTATAGTACGTCTTGCAACTCCTTACATATAGGCTAGATTGGTCAGCATGAAGGACAACTTTTGGTATTGGTTATATGGTGTGTGGTTGTGTGTTGAATAAAGGTTATTTTATAGCTATGTTATGATGTAACTTTGATATAAAATGAGTATTCAGTTATTTTTTTTCTTCTTGAAAAAATATATCTAATAATAATAGAAAATTTAAAATATACTACTAAAACATTTTTTATGGATTTATATATATATAACTTAAATCCAACATCTTAATTTGGATTATTTTTAAATAGTGAGATTTACTTTTATATAAAAATTTAACTCAAAAATAAGTTAGTTTTATCTTCATATTACAAGTGAAAAATAGAATTTAATAGCACCTCTCAATTACTCAAATTAAATTTTTCTTTCCAAGTTGAACAATTGGTAATGAGTAATTGATATGAAGAGTTGTAAATAGAAGATCACAAGTTTAAATTCCGCGATGAACAATAACTTTGCCAAAAATACTTTTAAAAACACACAAACCAGAATGAAGTGGATCTCATTAACTTTCTCACGGTGACTAGTATTTGAATCCTCGTGCATCGGAACAGATGGATTTTTATCGAAGAAGGAAAGCACAACACCAAGAACTAACTAGTTCATGGAGACTAGCAGAGGAAAGAAGAGACTGAGTTTGAAGCCTCAAAAGCACACCAAGGAACAAATTCAGGCTGCAGCAACAATAATTCATTACAGGGATTTCATCTCTCATGGTTGTAAGTTAGAAATTGAGTGCGAGGACCAGAAGGTTGTAACTTTCTCACGGTGACTAGTATTTGAATCCTCGTGCATCGGAACAGAGGGATTTTTATCGAAGAAGGAAAGCACAACACCAAGAACTAACTAGTTCATGGAGACTAGCAGAGGAAAGAAGAGACTGAGTTTGAAGCCTCAAAAGCACACCAAGGAACAAATTCAGGCTGCAGCAACAATAATTCATTACAGGGATTTCATCTCTCATGGTTGTAAGTTAGAAATTGAGTGCGAGGACCAGAAGATTGGGAATGATACAAAAATTTCGTAGGAGTTCAATGAAATGCAGGTACTGTCGAACTGGTTTTCGGACCTGGGGAACTCTCGGGTAAGACAAGCCCTCTATGAGTGCTCCTTGGTAATAGAAAAAGTCTTATGGAAGGAGAGCTCATAATTATGGAGGAGCTCATGTCTGATTCATAATTGTTGAATGCCAACTTGAACTCCCTCGGCTGTAGTCTTGGAGTGAATTTCATCCTGCGCACCCAACTTGGCAAGAACACAAAAAGATAGATGGAACAAAACTCTATTGTGCAACTTTTTGGGAAGCCTTGGAAAGTCTTTCAAGCGGGATCCACTTACAACGCCTTAGCTTAAAAAAACATGTACCGATTTCGGTCCATTCAACGGATCAACAGCAAAGTCAATGATTGACTTCGATGCTGGTCTGTTGGATGGACCGAAAGTACATGTTTGTTAAGGATGGCCACTTACGACGAGTGGATTCAAAACCTGGGCAATACTAGGAAACGGATAATGCTCTATGACAGGTCAATTGTCATGATGGAGCACAATGCAGAGATAGAGATTCTCAAGCATTAATTGGCTTCTCTTAAAAATCAGAGTGCGATCAACAAGATAATGGTAGGCAAGATGTGTATCATTCCCAGGCATCTGGAGCTAAAAGAAAAGAACCAGGACTCTCTAATAGGAAGCTCTCCCAACAAGCCCCTGGTCATTGTAAATGAAGAACAACAACGTATCAGGTAGATGGTGCCTCACCCTTATATGAACAATTATGTTGTTTCAATATTTGTCTTTTACTTACGAACAATTATGTTATAGTTCTTAACGTAGCAATTTAGGCAAGTATAGCTACAGGAATAAGGCTTTAGAGTTTCAACGTAATGTCTTTTGCATTTATTATGTCTCCAAAATTAAGACAATCCCAAACATCAAGAGGTCTCAAACTTTCTTCCACAGCTTACAGCTTGTTTTCTGTGTTTTTAGATTTTTAGCTTGATCTCTCCCAAGCAGGCTGTAGTTTGTTTTATGTTTTTAAAGAACAACTCTTACTTAGATATAAACTTTCATGAAACATTATAATCATTAAAATGCTAATAGTAAATATTTGAAAAATAAATTCCACTCATGTTTTAATTGGTTAAGTTTTAAAGACTTATGTTCTAGGTGACGGTTAACACTAACAAAACTATAATGATTTTCAAGTTCAAAAAGGTCATTTATGATAATTTTGCTTATGACAATAACAATTTGGGGAAGTTTCCTCTTATAAATATATTGAAATTGATATTCATCACAAGCTCAACTAGAGCCATAGCACTGAAAAAATGATTAATGGAGGATGGAAAGCTTATTTTGGTCTTGAAACAATTGTAAGTCAACAAACCTCTCACTCCTGTTATCTTATATGGTTGCGAAGTTTGGGGTTGCAACGTCTATAAAGAATCCCGGAGAAAGATCGAACAAATACAAAAGTTTTTTATAACTTATAACCTCCTAATTACACCTTATCCTATCTTCTTATAGAAGCGGGTCTTCCCCCCATTGAGAGCATCGCTATGGAAAGGTACTTGATGTACAAGTACAAGACAAATGGCATGGGAGATTAGAGACTCCCTAAAATTGCTTTATAATCTAGTCAAGACCACTTGCGGCTTGACAGAGGTTGGCATAAGTATAGCATAGCTTGTTTAAACCATTGGGGGATAGATGAAAATGCAACTTCACAAGATATCAATAGCATCAAAAGTACTATTACAACTAGGTTAAAGAGAAAATGTGGAGTGAAAAGGATTTAGACGTCAAAAGGAAGTTAAGATACTACAAGGATGTCATCAACCCTAATCTAGAAGACCAAAAACATCTCTCTAATTTAACTTGCTCAAAGAAGAAAACTAACATAGCCAAAATAAGAATGAACTCTCATGAGCTACGTAGTGAAACGGGGTGCTCGACAATTCCTAAAACATCATGGGAGGAAAGGATTTGCCATCTCTATGAGACTAAGAGTGTTGAGGATGAAAGCCAATTTCTCTTAAAGCCCGACCTACAATTACATTAGATTCTAGTTTCACATTCTTTTTTATAATACTAACCTCGCTAAATTTTTCACTTGTCAAAACTATAGTAACCTGGGTACGCTTCTTTCTAAGCTTTTTGAACATAAGAATAAATTGTTATAACAAATAAGTAATTTATTAAATTCCAATAAACCAAAATTGGTCTCGACAAACATTAACCATCATCATAATCATAATATATTAACATAAATATATAGAATTTTTTATATGAATAAAAGTAACCTGAAATTGAAATTTATATATTATGAATATGATTATGCATAAAAAGAAAATACCAACACCCTATAATGTCACCGTAATAGTACAATTAGCATCAATATTAGCATCGATATGTCACAACCGACACTATTCATCATACTCCTTCATGCCCATATGGACTATGATTATCCTCCACCATGGAATACTCCACAATTTTGGGTTTTAAGGAAATCAATGGTTATGTTTCTCATAGTTTTGATTAATCGTAAGTGTGATGAGGACCACATATACGTACTTCCAAATTCTCAATTGTAGTGCTTTGTAAGAAATATATATATATATATAAGAGAGAGAGTTATTAGTGTTTATTATATGTAAATTGGGTTGGACACATTGCCATTTTCATTTCATGTGGCAATAAGGGAAATGTTATGGATAAAAAAGAAAGGTGGAGGAAATATACAGGGATTTATTATAAAAATTTTGTTGTATGTAGATGTTGGGATGTTAGCAGCTAGATTATTTGGAGACATTATAGTTGTTTGAAGATATAGGGATGAATGTAAACATACAAAAGCTACGCTAATATTTTTTTTAATATATTAAATTATAAATGGTCCAGACCAAATTTCCATGAAAATCTAAGTTAGGAGGCATGAACAAAGAAAACACTCCCAAGAAGGTTTGATACCATTCTTTTAGTGAAAATTAAATATGTTATGAGTGGATTCCTTATCTATTTGTTTGATATTGGTAGCAATTTACGCCCACAAACATACTCAACCAATTTGTCTAGATTTTTAATTACACTGGCCTTTTTGTCCATTAAGCTATATGATTCCTTATATTTACTCTAAAACAATAAGATTGCTTTTACATTATGACATGTCTTCGAAACTTCAAGGAAGATTGCTAGTATTATAATAATACTACATAAAATGGAAACAACTATTTATACCTAAACCTTCTTTAATTTTTATAATCGTTATATGTTAGTTATAATATTCAAAAAAATATTTTATTATTTTTTAAATTGTTTAATTTTTATGTTAGTTATAATATTCAAAAAGTATTTTATTTTTTTTAAATTGTTTAATTTTTATATACTTTATAGAATATAGATATGATAAATACAGTTCATCAAGTAGAATGGGATTTATGCATTGTGGTTATGTTTATGCCTTGAAAGGTGGTACAACACCTTATAAGCACTTTGTAATACTAGCAATACTAGCATAGTAGTGTTTTTGACATTAATGTGTCAGGCCTACCTTATAGCTTAGCATATATATGCGAGACAACACACTCTTTACGTGCACAGCCAATGATATGTATCCTCGTACTTTATGCCCATATGGACTATGTCTATCCTTTACCATGTATTAGAATACAATTTTGGGTTTTGGGTTAAGGAAAATAATAGTTACTTCTCTATCATGTAATACAATAAATTTTGGGTTAAGGAAATAATGGTTACTTTTCTGATTACTATTACTATACTATTAGGTATTGTGAAGATATCAAACATATACCTATTAACATATTCTTTATTATAATAACATATGAAAAAATAATATATTTGAGTTATCAATCGCCACATTTCCACATATTTACATATTCTCAATTATAATAACAAATAAAAAATAATGTATTTGAGTTATTAATTGCCACATTTCCATCTTGGGTTGAATACATTGGCATCTTTCATTCTATATGGAAAAATGGAAAAGTTAGAGGAATGGATAAACATGAAAGATGGAGGAAGGATGAATAGAGTGGGGATTGCTATAAATTTTGTTGTGAAGATATTGTGTCATTAACATACAACACATTGTGCAACTTGTAGGATCACTTAGAGACATTATAGTCCTTTTGCAAAGAGGTTGGGATGAACATGAGAAAAGCTATGATAATACTCTTCTCACTTAAAAAAATAATAATAAAACCATAATCAACTTTGGGGTGAACCACTAAAGATAATCTAAGTATCAATATTTGGTACTAGATTTCGATGAGAAGCTAAGTTCAGATGCATGCACAAATAAAACACTGCAAGGATAGTGGAAAAAAAATATACGGTGAACAACAAAGATTCACAACTATAAAATGTTGTGCTCCTCTTACAAATGCTCATAATTCACCTTAATACTTATTTATATATGTGAGGTACAAGGACCAATATTTCCATAAAAAAATGGAACCAATTCAAATGAGTGCAAAATGACCAATTAACAAGCTAGCTAAGACAAAAAAGAAAACCCCTTACAAGATTATCTTGGTTGAAACAAGACTATACCTAATATAATTGGAAGCACTAAGAACACTAATCCTCTACAAACAAAGAATGGTAACCATGAACAATAATATGGTTCTACTTAAAACTAATAAAGATGCACATTGAAAGGAAGAAGAAATATGGAACTAACAATATAGACAATGGTTCGAAGAGTGCAATATAGAAGATGAAAAGTGGGTAAATGTTAAAAGGACCCTGAAATGCCATGTATACGAATGTCGTACAAGGAGGAAAAATATGAAAAAACACACCAAAAGAAAACAACAATACTACATAGACAACTTTAAGAAACATGGGGATATCAATTTGAAAAACTACTCGAAACTTAACATCTCATGGCATGAAAAGAAGAAAATAGCACAACTAAAAACCAACTAATATGGGTTAAAATGTGAAATGGGATGATGATAACAAAACCATTGTCATCATGGGAGGAAAAAGTTATGTCAAGTATGTAGAAATGGAGAGAAAGAAATTGCACAATAGTTTCAATTATGTGATGTATTCACGAATAAAGGGGAGATTGAATATGCTTATTAAACATTGAGCTACAACATTTTATGAGGGTTGGGTGCAATGATTCAAGTTAAGAAAATGATGGGGAAAGAAGAAATTGGTGAAGAATCAATTACATAAGCTCCCCTTAATGTACAACAAAGGGGGTAAGAGGAAATTAAGTAGTGCAATTCCATTATATAGTTTATGTTACTTTACCACTATTTCAATTCTTGTTATGTTCTCTTCAAAATTGGAACATAAAGAATGTGAATTTTGGTGCCCGTATGACCATTCGATTCCATGGAATTCTTAATAAAATCTACTTATATATCAATTTCAAAATTAAATTCCTACTAAGATATTTAAAAAGAAAATTGCTAATTTTGATTTATCAACAAAACCATTACAAGCTTATTCATAGAACTTTCAATTCAATTTGATAATTATCTTTCATAGTTTTAAAAAATAAATGTAAATCCAATATAATGTCGAGACAAAAAATCACACAAAACCAAGAGTTTGTGATCCAAAAATTGCATGAATAGAGTTTTACACAATGCCTTGTCATAAATAAACTCTTAAAAATATTGAAAAATTATATATAAATCAAGGAAAACCCAAGATACAAGATTGCAACTATTATGACTTTTATAGAAAAGTCAACCCCAGATTGATAATCATTAAAGTAGCCCTCAATGAGGTTTTGAAAGAAAATTTTGCAACATGAGGTTGATGTAACATGTTACCATGACTAGCAGGTCCATGATGGTCAAAATGAAAGCTTTTGATTTAAGTTACTTCATGCAAAGAATGGAAACCACATACTCATATGCATGTTCCCATTCACACAAATCCATAATATGCTTCCTTGATTCAACATTAAATATATTGTGAACCCAATTTGTTTTCTTTGTTTGTTTTAGAGCATCATGCCACCTAGTACGATGGTCACATACCACCTAGGATACACCTTTATTTTTTTCACTCATGCTGTATGGTCCAAACCTTGGTTATGTTAGTCTCCTAAGGTATTTGGGAGGTTTGGACTCATTAATGCACCCAAGCACCCACATTTGATCATTCAAGAGACTCATGCACCCTCATTAATGACAGTTTTGTCCTTGCGGCTTTCCCACTCCTTAAAACAGAGAACTGGTTGGACCAAATGCGCCCATGCATTGTATTTGAGTGTTTTTTACTCTTTTGGACCATTAAATGCTTCCTAGAGCCACTCCCACTCACACATTCACTCCAGCGTGCCTAACCTACCCTTAGTTATGTCTTAGCATGCTTCACCTATGTTCACATGGACATTCGTGACTGTTTGAGGTGGTTTGGGAGCTCATTGGTCCATCTAGGGGGGTTTGAGGTCCAATCTAAGCCTACCACATGTATGCCTCCAATTTACCTACAAAGGCTAAATATTTTCACCTATTGTATTATAATCATGTTCTAGGAATATTTAGATGTTGGATAGTAATAGAAACTTCAGGTATTGGCACCATCTATATGTGTTAATTTTGCTCTTTTACATTGTTTTCTGCATAATCTAAGAAATTATTGAGTTGTGAGGATTCTCTTAGATCTGAGATCTTGTTGTGAATTATATTTTCACATGGTATCATATCTCTTTGGAGCTGCAAGTCGAATTTAGAGAGTTTGAAATGCAATCTAGGGTCTCCTCTAGAAAAAATAGAGAGAGAGATAAGATGGATTCTATCCCCAACTTCTTTATGCATGCTTCATTTTGAAAGTGATAATCGTTTATCAGAACTTAATTTATGGTGCTTAACATTTATCTTATGTTAACCCTTATTTGTTGGTCGTATCTTCTAATGCCACCTTAATTGCGTAACCCTACCCTTTTGTCTTAACCCTACCATGTTCTCTTCTTCTATGATATACTATTCCTACCCATCCATGTTCAAAGGTGATTCTTGTTCCTATTATACATCGTACAACATGTAGATTGTTATTTTATTGTGAAAATAACTTACTTTCATTGTTAATTGTTGCAAATCTTCCATTTGTAAGATCAACCCTTAAAAAATTAGAATAAAATTAGATTCCTTGTCACTCCATGAAATTGCATTTGTACATGTGTCTTCGTTCTTGGGAAACAGAGGTTGGACAAGTGTCTAGTGTCTTTGGACATGTGTTTTGTTAACTCCAGTAAATAAGCTAGCTTATTACCTTTATTTGTTGCTTGAGAATTTGTCTTGTCTGTGTTTGGGAAGTTGAATATGTGTTTTCCATGTTTTGATAGAGGTTATGTGTTATACACCTGAATGGCACCTCTCTGTCCGAGTGCTGACATCCCTCAGGTTGGCACACAAAAGGACACTTATGGATAGAGGTTTGCCCATATTCATTATACCTTGGCTTATGATGAAGTACATTCCCTATATACCCAGCTGGTTACTTTTCCATTTTTCCATGTTGAGATGTATTCGCGACTCTCTTTATTGACAACTCGCGCATCATTCGCGAGTCTCCTTTACAGCAATTCGCGAATCCTTGTATTCGGGGGGTTGCGCTTATACATAGTCGCGAATCATTCACGGGTTGCTCTACTATAGACCCGCGAATGTGTTTCTCAACATTAAAATATAAAACCACGCGCTAATGGGAGATTAGTTTAGCCATTTAACTTAATTTACTTAACTGCTATAACCTCCCTAACCTTCAAGAACTGCCTTATTTCATCCATATAAATACAGGCCTTGGGGAGGGTGTTGGTAGTAACACTTGGAGAGCAAAGTTATGCTGGTGGATTGTCTACAGAAATCTTTGGAGCAGTGGAACTCAGAATCCTTTGGTGACAGAGGAGTCCTTGTCTCAGACGTTGGGTTGTAACCTAAACTCTTTCCATTATTGATAATAAAGAGATTACTTCTTCCATATGTGTTTCATATCTTGTGGTTTGATGAATGTTTACATTTCAGTATAATATGTGATTTATCTAACCTGCGTATATGTATATGAATCATCTTGTATCTGGAAGAGTGTTTCTTGACAGGTGAAAGAGCAGCAATCCTGAAGACTTTGGAAGTGGAGCAGAGAGGAAGAAGATAGCAAGGATCGACCTTCGTTTAATCAAGTAAGTCCTTCACACCTTCCTATTTCCTATTCTGCACTTAGAAGTCAATTGTCTGCAAGTAATTGAGTATGTTGGTAACCCCAGACCTATGGTTATTAAGTGCATTATCCTGTACAACAGAACTGGCGACTCCGCTGGGGAAGCCTAGTCTGCTGTAGGTCATTTCTGTCTTCCTGAACAGTGTTTGCTTGGAAGTCTATTTGTGATTTTTATCCTGTTTCTTACTTGCTTCAGCATTTGAAATTCTTAGGGTTTTTTCTCTGTTTTTGAGAAATTTTTTATACCCATTCGCGGGTTGTTCCACTGAACAGTCGCGAATCATTCGCGACTTGCAATGCTAGACAGTTGCGAGTACTCCTGGAAACTGGGATTTCTGAGTAAAAGTTTGCTTGTTCTTTTTCCTGTTATAATTCCTACTTTCTGAGAAGACTTTCTTTAAGAGTGCTGTAGAGTTGTTTGAATTCCTCAGGTGATCACATCTTAGTGCTTTTTGAAAGCCCTTGAGTTCTTTTTTACTTGTTTTATTTACTGTTTGCATCCTGAAGTGTTCTGGCCTGTTTGGGTTGTTGGTTTAAGTGTCTTAGTCCAGATCAGTGATCAGGGTCTTGGGCTCTGTATTTTCCAGTCTGCTTTCTGTCAGTTTCTGGTTTGCACTTGCCTTTTTTAAGTCTACAGTGATTTTGTGTCATTGTTTGCACCCAAGCTAGGGTTCCTAGCCTGCTTTTCTTGCTGGTCTTTTGGTCCTGTCTGCCTGTTTGCTTCAGTTTGTGGTTTTTATACAGTTTATAAGTTTCAAGTTTACTCAAGCATAGTGCATTATAGATGCATAGTAGATTTTTGAGCATTTTTAAAGTGAAAAACAAAACATAGTTAATCTTTTGCATTGTGATTTTTGCATAAGTAGTGTTTGATTTCAGTTTAAAGAATATTACCTCAGAAAACTATAAAAATATAGGCTTAGTTTCTCTTATTAGTGCTTTCAGTTCATCAATACATATTTGAAAAAATGAAAAGAAGTTTATTTTATAGTGCTAGTTTGCTTTGAATGCACCTTTACTTTCATTTATTTCTTGCTGAGTCAAAACACCATACAGTCCATCACTTCCATTTCCTCTTGAGTAAGAAACAACCCTCTAAAATAAACGCATAAATTAAAATTTACTAGTAAGTTTTATTTTTAGGGGCCTTTCACCTACTAGCTTAGGCTAGATTTGTGGGCTAGGGAGTGTAAACTTCCCACAAATTATAAACTCAGACGTAGTGGACCTTTCATTAGGTAAATCCTTGATTCTATCACTGTATCTGGGAAGCTCCTCTCAAACGGGAGTTAAGCACTAGGCCGCATGGAGGCTTGGACATAGGAGATAACCCTCCGAATCCTTGTCAAAACGTAACCCAGGACTTTTGCGCATCTGGGGATTCTGTCCTAGACAGAGTTTTGGGCTCAACTACCCTGCCCATGCATACGAGTTCGGCTGACGACTGTCCCCCCAGACTGTTGGTATTGTCAAGGTAGCCTTTAGTCTCTTGTCTTTTAGGGCTCATACCCAGGTAAACCGGAAGGTTATTTCTGGTTCACCTTGAACAGACTTGGAAGGTAACCCTTGTGGAAAGTGCAGGAGGGTGCTGGGTGATTCCTCCACTTGTGCCTGAGAACCCCTCAAGGACGCCAAGTAACTGTTCATCGGCTTTCTTCGGGAAAGTATATCTTTATACCCTGGTTTGATTGCTTGAGACTCTAGGATATTTTTAGTGTATGCTCTGTGGATTTGCTTGTGTTTAGTTGACCTTAGGGTGTGATTTTTTTAAGTCTTAATTTTGGAGGACCAACTGCTTAGAAGGTCAAGAAGGTTGAGAAACCTTCCTCCTCTCACCACATTAGAGCCTCCACCTTTACCCCAAAGGTGAAGATTAAGCACAGGGGGTTCTTTTGAACCAGAAGGAATAAGTGAGGTTCTTGGTGAACCGGAACTGATAGCTAACCGCTTTGACTTTGACACAGTCGAGATAGAAGAATTACAGACTGACGAGTTTGCAAGAAATTATAATACCCCCTTGACTGATTTGAACGATCCAGTGATCGTGCAAGTTAGACCCTTTGATTCACTAGTGCTAGGTGTACCTGTGGGTAGAGTCATGTCTTCTGCGGGAGAAAGTTCATTTGTCTTCACCTCAACCCTTCCGGTTGAAGGGGTATTACCTCCCCCGGTTAGTGCCCCTAGATCTAGTTTACCTTCCACACCCTTAACTCCAGCAAGCCGGGTGGTCCAACCACCGGTTTACTCGAACATAGGAGGTACTTCTGGTGATATGGTTACTGGGATCCCCAGTATGCCTACAATTCCTTCTTCCTTCCCTTACACTACCCAAAGTGGTCTGGTAGGATCCTCGACCTTTGTCCAAGGATTCCCTTGGAATGGGGGGCACATCCCCCCATCCAGTCCATACGTAGGTCCACCTCCTTCTTATGTAGGAGTGCAGTTTGGGGACAACACCTCTTATGGGCAAAGCTTCCAAACCCCTATTTCGGTCCCATACACGAGCTCTCCCTTCTCTTTGTTTAGTGGAGGGATACCTGCTCCAGTCTTTCAGACCCCAGCTTCTATGGGGACAGCCCGAACCACTTACACTGCACCTCCCACCCAAAATCCGGTGGCTTACGGATGGAATCCATTCCAAAGCAACCTTCCCACTTCACAACCAGTGTCTGGGGGAAACCCCACTTTTACCTATGGGCATTCAGGGGCAGGACCCTCGAATCCCCAATCTGGCACATCTAGTACACCGGTTAGGCCCAAACTTCCTTTTCTAGCAACTTTGAATTTGCTAGACTTATCAAAATTGATGAATGACCCGGTGAGGCATGACCCCTTGTGGCCACCTATTCCCACCAAATTTCCTTCGGATATCCCTAAATTCGAAGGTAAAGCTGGTGAAGATCCTGGGGCACATGCCACCACCTTCCATTTATGGTGTTCTTCCAATTCATTGAATGAAGATTCAGTGAGATTGAGGCTATTCTAGAGGACCTTGACGGGTACTGCGGCAAAATGGTACATTGAGCTGCCTTCTGCTGCTTTTAGTAGTTTCTGGGACTTGGCTAGTGCTTTCCTTAGCCACTTTCAGCTTCCAGTTCGATACGATTTCGGAACGGACTTGTTGTCTACCTTTAGACAAAACAAGGCTACCCACATCTTGGATCATATCCAAGAGTGGAGGAGGCGAAAGAGCCTTATCAAAGCCTCCATTCCTCCTGAGTTTCTATTAGAATGGTTCCTTAAATCATTATTGCCCTATATATCTAAGGATGTTTCCACATCAGGAGTGACTAGTGAGGAAGAAGCCATACTCAGGGCCCAGCAGTTGGACTTGATTTATTCACAGTCTGGGATGTTGTACGATATTATCCTTGAGGCACCAAGGCCTTCTCATGAGGCCGAGAAACCCAAGCCCGGACCCCATGCCGATGGTGTGGTTGGGTCCGTTGATTCTCCCACTGTAGAGTCTTTGACAAAACAACTTCACCAATTGTCTGTCAAACAGTCTGCGACGGAGGCAGCAAAGGCTGCCCCCTCTCCCCAAAATGCAAATGTTTTTGCTCAAACTTCTGAAAAGGGCAATCAGCAGTCCGGCGGGAAGAAGAAGAAAGGTAAAAAGAGAGAGGGAAACCAAAACCAAAACAAGCCTAAGCCCGCAAACAATGCTGATGGGGGAAAAAAAGGTAAGAAGAAAGTCAAGTTCCCTTGTAAGTTGTGACAAGGAGACCACTTGACCCACCTTTGTCCCCTCATGGAACAAGCTCAGAAGCTGTTAAAAACTCAACCAACCGCTGTCCTGAAGGATCCTTTTCCCCAAGGATAGAACTCTGCGTCAGCTTCTACTGTAGCAGGGGGCAGTCAAACTGCTCCTGACCCCAATTATATCAACATGGTCAGATCCTCAACTTTGTTGCAAACCAAGAACAAAAACTATGAGAAAGAGACTCCTGAGACAGGTAAAGTTGTAGGTGAACCTTCCAACCCGCTCACTATAGAGAAACCTGCAGAAATAATGCCAAAGATACCCAAAGGTGTCTTTAAGAATACTTTGCATAACCCTAATAGGGCTGCTTCCAACTACTCAGTGGTTGCAGACCTAGCTCAAACCCCATGTGCAATGTCAGCTTTGGAGGTGCTACAGAGTTGTCTCGCTCAGCGGGATGCCCTCTTGGCAGCTTTAGGTAGCATGGACTCTTCGAGTCTCATGGCGAAGTTTCATTTGTTTGATGTCAAAATTCACCTCCCTTACCATGTAGCCCTATCAATCGATGTTGTCCATGGTGGTAAGACCATTGGATGAGTTGTTGTTGATGAGGGAGCCTCTACATGTGTTATGTCCCTGGCCTGCTGGAAAGCTCTCGGATCCCCAGAGCTGGTCCCATCAACCACTTTACTTACTGCTTTTGATGGAAGGTCTTTCCGTCCATATGGTATCTTGCCAGCTTTTGAGATTAAGTTGGCAGGCAAAGCAGTGTCTGTTGAAGTCGAAGTGATTGATGCTCCCTTGGACTACAATTTGCTTCTGGGTAGGAATTGGACTTATGCAATGACTGCTGTTGCATCGGCTGTTCTTCGTGTCATGGTATTTCCACATGAGGGCAAGTTGGTTACTGTTGACCAACTTGATTTTACTCGAAAGGGCCGTTTAGAGTCTAAGGAATCCAATGTACCATTGGTTGATCAGGCCAAGCCTACTCAGAGCTTGGGGGCTGGAATGTACACATCATTGATGGGCACATTTGATCTTCCAGCCCCGGTTAACTATATCGGTTCCACTAGTGTGGGGAATTCCATCGCTTCGGTGGTGGATAGGAATGATCCTTGGGTTCTCCCAACTCCCCAAGAACCGGAAGTGCCCTTATCGGCAATGGAAGTGGCATATCAAGCTATTACCAAAACCACTGTTGATCCCATTCTAGATCCTCTAACAGTCTCGGACGATCTGGAAGAAGTCTATTTGCCCGCATGGGCAGAAAACTCTTTACATTCCATAGATTGCTTAGATACTATTTTACCTTCTGATGAAGCCATTCTGGAAGCTATGTGTGGCCGTGATAAGATATGTGAGGATCTTCATCACCGGTCTTATTTCCTTCCAGAGCTAAGCAAGATAGAAAACCAAGAGTTTCATGTGAGACTGCCTGGAGATGTTGATATACCAGTTAACCCTTTGCCTAGGGAAGGAGTGTTTGCCGAGGGGAATATGGCAAACATTTCCGCCACTATACCTATCAATATCTTCGTCAAACCAGATGTCATGGAAAACATCTATATAGGTGCAAACTGCTCTCTGGAGGAAATTGCTATCTACACTGCCCTTTTCAAGGAATTCCGCGATATCTTTGCCTAGTCATATGAGGAGATGCCAGGCATAGATCCATCTATTGTCCAACATGAAATCCGTACCTACCCTGATGCCAAGCCGGTTCGGCAGAAATTATGCCCCATGAACCCGCGTAAAGCGGTGGCTATGAAGGCAGAGGTTGAAAAGCTGTTGAAAGCAGGTTTCATATATCCTATTGCTTTGAATGAGTGGGTGTCCAACCCAGTTCCTGTTGATAAAAAGCAAAGGAATATTCGCGTTTGTACTGACTTTCGAGATCTTAACAAAGCTTGTCCCAAGGACAACTACCCCACACCATTTATTGATCATATCATAGATGCTTGTGCGGGGAGTGAGGTCTTTTCGTTTATGGATGGTTTCTCCAGCTACAATCAAATCCAAATCAAACCGGAAGACCAGCATAAAACTACTTTCATTTGCCCTTGGGGTACATTCGCTTATAGGAAAATGCCCTTTGGATTGAAAAATGCAGGGGCAACCTTTCAACGAGCCATGAACTTTGCTTTTCACGATATAAAGGCCATTGTCGAGCCATACCTTGATGATCTGCCCGCACATTATCTCAAGAGGATCCAACATTCAGATCATTTACGGTTGATTTTTGAGATATGCAGATACTATAAAATTCGCTTGAATCCCCACAAGTGTGTATTCTGCGTCGAGTCAGGGAGACTACTCGGATTCATTGTTTCCAGTAGAGGCATCCAGGTGGATCCACTAAAATTTGAGGCCATTGTAAATCTGCCTCCTCCTCGTTCTCTCAGGCAACTTCAGAGTCTATAAGGAAAGTCTAACTTCCTTCGACGTTTTATCGTTAATTATGCCAAGATCATGAAATGTTTCATGCGCCTGCTCAAACAGGACACCCCATTTGTATGGGATGAAACCGCACAACTTGCGTTTGAGGCATTCAAAAAAGCCTTGTTGTCGGCTCCCTTATTGCGCCCACCAGATTATTCTAGGGATTTTATATTGTATCTGGCCGCGTCAGAGTCGACCATTGGGGTAGTGCTAGTTCAGGAGGATGATAAGATCGTTGAGCATGTCATTTATTATCTTAGCCGTGCTTTGGTTGGGCCTGAGCTTAAGTACTCCCACATCGAGAAGTTAGCCTTAGCGGCTGTTTATGCTGTACAGAGGTTACGACACTACATCTTACTGAGGACCACTACTGTAGTGGCGGATGTAAACCCTTTCCAATATGTTTTATCCTGACGCATTGTTGGGGGAAAATTCAATAAATGGATAGTCATTCTCCAAGAGTTTGACTTGGTTTTCCAATCCGCTAAATCAAAGAAGTCCTTAGTGTTTGCTGAGCTTATAGCAGAGTTTCCTACGGAAGAAGATGTAGTGATTGAGGATGACTCATTCCCAGATGAGCACATCTTCCTTATATCCACCTCTGATCCTTGGTACGGAGATATTCTCATATATCTCTAGACTTTGAAGTATCCTGCCGCTTACTCTAGGGAAGACCGACGTAAGTTACGACTTCATGCTAAAAAGTACCTCATAATAGGAGATACTTTATATCGATGAGGGGTAGATTCTATCTTGCGTCCCTGCCTTACTCATGAGGAAGCGGAGATTGTCCTAAATGATTCTCACAGTGGAGCATGTGGGGGTCATTTATCTGGTTTAGCAACGACCCATAAAATATTGCGTGCCGGTTATTTCTGGCCCACGATCTTTAAAGATTGTGTGGAAGCAGTGAAGCGCTGTCATCCATGTCAGCTTTACACCAGAAAAATGCGGTCACATCCTGCTCCCTTGTTTCCCATTGTCTCGGTAGGCCCCTTCATGAAATGGGGGATTGATTATATGACATGCAACCCAGCCTCGGCTGGGGGGCACAAATACATCATTGTCGCAGTAGACTATTTTACAAAATGGGCAGAGGCAACGCCTACTTTTAAAGCCGACAGGGAAATAGCAGCTTTCTTCGTTTTCAATCATATTATTGCAAGGTTCGGTATTCCCAAGGTGATTGTCACTGACCATGGCAGTCATTTCCAAAATAACATGATGACTGAACTGAACACCATGCTCGGATTTCGACAAGAACATTCTTCTCCATACTATCCGCAAGCAAATGGTCAGGTTGAGGCTGTAAACAAGACTTTAAAAACTATTCTTAAACGTACTATTGATGTAGCCTGCTCCATTTGGCACATCATGTTATACCCTGCTCTTTGGGCTTATTGAACCAATGTCAAAACTGCTACGGGTTTTTCCCCCTTCCAACTCATTCATGGGGTGGAAGCTATTACACCGATTGAATGCGAAATCCCATCCTTACAGATAGCTCTTCATGTGTTACCTGATACAACTGAGCTTGAAGAACGCTTGGTACACTTAGAGCGCCTTGATGAACAGCGTATAGATGCACTGACTGCCAACCAGGCTCACAAAAATAGGGTTAAAACTCAATATGATAAATCGGCCAAACCTAGGATTTTCTCTGAAGGGGAACTTGTCTTGCTCTGAGACCAAGATAAAGAACCTCTGGGGGCAGGAAAATTCAAGGCCATGTGGTTAGGACCCTATGTTGTGTCTAAAGTATTGAGTAAAGGCGCATATGAATTAGTGGATTATGATGGGAATAAGCTGCCCGAGCCTAGAAATGGGCTCTACTTGAAGAAGTACTACGCTTAGGCTTAGCACTTTTTCTTGTATATTAGTGTATGTATTTTTATGTACATTAGGTTGTTAGTTTTGTTTTTTATATTATCTGCTGGTTGTTGCAGATGTCTTCCGAAATGTATGTAGGTTTCACTGATGGTGCTAGCTGTCACACTTGTAACCTGGCTTCGGTAGCATGGGTTATCTATTCTCCCACAGGACAGCTTATTGCCGCGGGAGGCGCTTGCTTAGGTCTTGCCTCTAATAATGTTGCTGAATATAGGGCCATTATTGAGCTCTTATGGGATGCTTCGTCACGTGGCATTACCCAGCTTGAAGTCCGTTTGGATTCTCAGTTGGTTGTTTCCTAGCTCAATCGAGCTTATCAGGTACGAAATCCTACATTGTTACGTCAGTTCATGCAAATTCGTTTATTGGAAAGACATTTTGAAGTTATTACTTTAAATCTTATTCCAAGAAACCAAAATTCATTGTCTGATGCATATGCTAATTACATTTTGGATTGGCATCTCACACACACTTCATAAAATATATAGCACATATATAAGAAACACTTGTAAATAAGCTGTCAACCAAACACACACACACACACACACACACACACACACACACACACATATATATATATATATATGTAAATATCTGTTCATACATAGGATAGGTCAAGTCTGATCCGTAGATCCAGTCATATACAAAATATACAAAATATGGATCATCATCCATCAAAATGCACTAGAACTAAGCCTGCCCGCCATGGCCACTGGGACCTCCTTGGTACCCGTGATCTCTATGCTCCCTGGCTTCCTTAGCCTCCTCGGCTTCAGCAACCTCCACCGCATCTCTGTATACAAGTACTGCCCTAGCTACTCGTCTGAAAAGATGTAGCCAGGCCGGTGGAACCCCAACTATGAACTCCTGCATGGCTACAGGGAGATGCTCTATCCGTATCGTAGGTACTCGCTCAGTCAGCCTACCTAGCTTCGTCTCGAGTACCCTGATCAATCCGGGGTCTTCCCCTGCAACAGGACGTACGAAGGTACGTGGGTGCCCTTCAGGGCGGATTGGTCCAATATCTGCATTTTGACACATGAGTAGGGTTTAGACTTGTGCATATGTATATATCCTATCATTTGAAAATTTATAAAAATTTGATAAGGACAAAAAATTAAAAATTACTTACCCATCTCTCTCCATGCTCCTCCTGGAGGGAGGACTAGGTCGGGGTCACCTCGGAAATCCATCCCAGTGTATGGAAACTGTTCCAACGCTGGTACCTGCCATTCCCACCATGTATAAAAATCATCATCATACATGCTATGTACTATGTCTCCTCCTCCTTGGCAAAGGAAGATATCTCCCCACCTGCTCAGCCTTGGCTGACGTGGATGTCTGACCTGTAATGGTATAGCAAGGCTCATAGCGGGCACTCTCTCAAAGAAGAACGCTACCAATATACTCGCATAACCAAAGTTCTTGCGTCTTCCCCTCTTACAGTCGGATAATTGCCTTTTCATAATGGGGGCAATTCTTGAGCACCAATCGTAGAGATCCCCTCTAAAGCAATCAGCCGCCACTCTCATCTGAGTTCTGGCGGCCATATGCAACCCTGTTGACCCTGAAAGCCTCACAATAGTACTGGCTAATACCTGCAGTGTAAAATCCTGAATGTCTGCAATGAGAACGCTGCTACCTTTCTTTTGAGTACCCAACCTGCAGAATACATCGACATAGTTCTGGACACTCAAGGGATCTCCACCCCTGCCAGTGCCCTCCAGGTTCACCGGTGCTCCCCGTTGTGACAACCCGGTTATGAAATAGATATCTTGTATGGTAAGCTCCAAAGTCTCACCTTGGATATTGAACATCCCCAAGTCATGGTCCCAGTAATTGACCAAGAACTCTAATATGCGGACATTGGCCCGCATGGGTGATGTACAAAATAACTTGAGCAGCCCACTATTCCTCAATGCTTGGATGGTAGGCGGGCTTTGGAGAGCCACTTGATCCATCATTTCATGTTCCCTCTCTCTCCACTCGAGCACCATAATTTTCCTGACAAATAAACATAATTTGATTCAGTATTCCATCATAAAAATTTAAAATTTTTGCCTATTTTTAAAGCTTTTCTCTATCGCGCAGCATTCGTGACTGTCCATTGGGGCAAGTCGCGAGTCATTCACGACTCTCCTGTTGGACAAATCGCGAATGAAACGCGTATTCGCGGCTTTCCTTCTTAGCAACCCGCGAATACATTTTGCCACATTTTAGGTTGATGAAATATACTGAATTAACCATTAATTTTAAAATTTGTTTGGATCAAATTGAAGAGCTTAGGGTGTAGATTTACTTGAAGCTGATGGATTTGAATTCCGACGGTCCAATTGTCCACAGCGATTGATCAAAGATAGAGGGTAAACTTTCCTTTTTGGTTCAAAAAGTGCAAATGGTGAGAAATGTTTTAATTTTTAAACTATTTATAGAAATAATATTTCGTAAAGTGGGTCTTTTTATATAGTTTGAAATGTCAATTGACTAATATCACCCCTTTTGTGCCTTGGAACAGGTTTACCAACTTTTACAAAGTGTTGATGCTTCTATAGGGTGGTTTTTGCTCTTTCCAACACAGGTTGGCATCTTATCACTCCACATTAACCTTAGTATGCAACATTTTGCCACGGACTATGGTATTCTAAGCCATTAGCCCCTTGTCTCTACCATTGTTCTTCCATGGCTAGGGTCCCTTTTTCATGAGTATCATTCTTATATGCCATTGCCATCCTTTGGTACTCATTCCGTCACTGTTTCAGGCCCAGGGGTTTCCTCATAGCTATTTTTCATGCCAAATAGAGCTTCTTATGAATCTCTCTTTACAAGCTATCCCTTTTTAGGACTCCCCGACCTTATGGAGTTTCTTTAGGCCTAGGTCTGACTCCTTCAAAACAGACTTGACTGCCGAGTTATCTCGTCCGTTCAAGCTCGTTAAGAATATGTGAACGGGCATCCGCATTGGTGGTAGGTTATCTCTTTCTCGGACCATGCGGAATAATACGAGAAATGATCACTCTCTTTTCTTCGGAATTGAGAAGAGTATTCTCAAGTATAGGTTTATCACTTTTCTGGACCCGAAGGACTAAATTGGACGGAAAAGGAACACCCGGTTTGAGCTTAGTTTTCTCTTTTTCGTGCTCTGGACCCAAACATGAAAAAGATTCCGAGTGTACTTTGTGTCTTTGTCATGCTCATTAAACACTCAAGAACAAAGCAACGAGTTTATTGTTGTAAGCCCCATTTCTCGTAACCAAATGGATCTTTCTGAGTGATCTTGCTTTCCTTCACACTCGTAAAACTCAAGCTATTTTATGTTGTTTTTGAAGGAGCGTTGGGTAGGTGGTAATTTAACCTTTTTTGGACCTTCCCAACTAAGTACGAAAAAGGTTCACCTTTTCTTCTTCGGAAGTTAAGAGAGTTCTTTTGTGGTTTGTTTTATACTTTTTCGGCCTTAAGAGACTAAATTGGACGAAAAAGGACCCCCCTGGAGTCTTCTTTGGAGTTTTCAAACTCTCTAAATGTGAAAACGCCGAATGAACATGTACTAGTTCAGGCTCATTAAATCCACGAATCAGTGATATTATCAAGCATTATTTTCCCATCTCTTCAAGCTTGTTAAAAAATGAAGAGGGAACCGAGTTGACTTTCCTAGACTGGTTAAAACTTAACAGGGAAGGTAAGGAAGACGTTTTCTCTTGTTTTCAGTAATGGCAGCATGTCATCGTTGAACATAGCACTCTTTGCCTTTCGATATCCATGTTTCAGTGTACATCTGTGTTCAGCTATCACTTCGAGTTTGCTGACTCCTCCTCTTGTCCTTTATACCTGGGGAATCTGATCATGTCTCCTACATGACAGATAAGTCTAGTTGTCCTATCTATCTGTTATACGCTGCCTTGGGTCATCTCTATGTCGTGCTCACTGTTCAAGGATTCTTCCCAATGTCTGATCTATAGCCTGATCCCATCACTGTTATATCTGTTATTTGTCTACTTGTGTCTACCTTCTTTTGCCCAGTTCCTAGTCACTCTTGTGATCCATTGGAGGATCTCTTGCCTTCCCTATCACAGTATGGTTTCATTTTAGCACTTCCTGATGACGACGATCTAGAGTTTTGACAATGGTACCGCTGGATTCACTTTTATCATTGGTGAACTCCTTTGCTTCAGTTGTCAATTATCATCTATTGGTTGACAAACTGTTGAATCCTCTCCATGTTCGACTTTAGCTTACCCTTATTCACATGGCTTGGATTGTACTGGTTCTTTGGGATCCTTTATGAAGACCTTAGTTCCTCACTTATGAAATAAGTTGTGCAAGACTATGTTCCATATCTATATCCAGCTTCCAGATCTTTGAAGACTCATTATTATTGTATTGTGGCTTCGATCCACCTTTGTAATATATGTGGTTCTACCCGTATCATATGATGTACTCAAATATTGTAAAGGAGCTAGTGTTCCAGTACATTGAACATAGCATCCTCAAATGTAACTTTGTATATGACATTACTATGTATTTGTTTCAGGTACTCCCTCTGCTCCACTGGATTTCTGAGTTTCTCCAGAGTTAAATATTATAATGTATTTCGGCCATCGTTCCCCTCTAACCTCACACATTAGGGGGCATCTGTTATACACCTGAATGGCACCTCTCCGTCCAAGTGCTGACATCCCTCGGGTTGGCACACAAAAGGACACTTATGGATAGAGGTTTGCCCATATTCATTATACCTTGGCTTATGATGAAGTACATTCCCTATATACCCAGCTGGTTACTTTGCCATTTTGCCATGTTGAGATGTATTCGCGACTCTCTTTATTGACAACTCGTGCATCATTCGTGAGTCTCCTTTACAGCAAGTCGTGAATCCTTGTATTCGCGGGTTGCGCTTATACATAGTCGCGAATCATTCACGGGTTGCTCTACTACAGACCCGCGAATGTGTTTCTCAACATTAAAATATAAAACCACACGCTAATGGGAGATTAGTTTAGCCATTTAACTTAATTTCCTTAACTGCTATAACCTCCCTAACCTTCGAGAATTGCCTTATTTCATCCATATAAATACAGGCCTTGGGGAGGGTGTTGGTAGTAACACTTGGAGAGCAAAGTTATGTTAGTGGATTGTCTACAGAAATCTTTGGAGCAGTGGAACTCAGAATCCTTTGGTGATAGAGGAGTCCCTATCTCAGACTTTGGGTTGTAACCTAAACTCTTTCCATTATTGATAATAAAGAGATTACTTCTTCCATATGTGTTTCATATCTTGTGGTTTGATGAATGTTTACATTTCAGTATAATATGTGATTTATCTAACCTACTTATATGTATATGAATCATCTTGTATCTGGAAGAGTGTTTCTTGACAGGTGAAAGAGCAGCAATCCTAAAGACTTTGGAAGTGGAGCAGAGAGGAAGAAGATAGCAAGGATCGACCTTCGTTTAATCAAGTAAGTCCTTCACACCTTCCTATTTCCTATTCTGCACTTTAAAAGTCAATTGTCTGCAAGTAATTGAGTATGTTGGTAACCCCAGACCTATGGTTATTAGGTGCATTATCCTGTACAACATTATGTTAACTGAATTTCTATGCCTTCTTATAACCTTCTTCTCCCTCTTGAGGGTCTGTCCTGCATGTGTTTGGCCATTTGAACAAGTGTCTCATGTTGTTTGACAGGGTTTCCTTTTAATGGGTTTCAATGCAGGCTTATTACCTGTGTTTGTTGTTGAGTGCCAATCCTATGCATGTTTGATCAGTTGGACAAGTGTATTTCATGTTTTAACAAGGAGGTCTATTAACTTAATTTTGATGAATGCTTATCACTTCTGTTTCCTACTTGAGGGTCCACATTTTGCATGTTTGGTAAATTGGCCAAGCGTATTCTAGGTGATTGGAAAGTGGGGGTTAGACTGTTGTGTTGCGTGTTTGGACAATTGTTTTGTTATCTCCAGTAAATGCATCGGCTTATTACCTTCGTTTGGTTCTTGAGGGTTTGTCCTGCACATGTTTGAGCAGTTGGACAGGTGTCTAGCATGCTTTGACAAGGGTTGTTGTTAACTAGGTTTCGTGTTTTGACAGGGTTCTATTAACTGGGTTTTAGATGCCTTCTTATTACCCATGTTTGCACGTCTTGTGCGTGTTTGTACAGTTGGAAAATTGTATTGCGTCTTTTGCCAAGATCTCTGTTAACTAGGTGTCGATGCAACTGATTTTCATGTTTTGACATGGTTTTGTTAATTGGATTTTGGATTCATGCTTATTACCTTTGTTTGTTGATCGATTCTTTGTGTTAACTTGGTTTCGGTGCACACTTATTTTGTAATTTGAGTGTAGCTTCCTTGTTTAACCCAAAACCTATCTGTTGATGATTTCATCAATTTTAAAGGTTTCATGGTCAAACATGAATAGGGTTGCATAGACACCCACATGGGTTGTTAGTTTGTTTTAATGAACGGATAAAGCAATTCTATGATTGAGAAAAAAGGTTTTATGGATAAATGATGATTTGCCTATAGAAGAATATTTACATAAAGGTCCTTTGGAAAATTTTCAAAAAGGTAGATAAATTATTTCAGCTACCTTGTTGGACCGCCAAATGGAATTTCGACAGACATGTCATTGGTTTGTCAAATTCCAGCTGAACAAGCATCTTATGTGTTTGAACAGGTGTTTTGTTAACTAGGTTTTGATACAATTTTTTTCGTAGCCTCTTGTTGCTCCTTCTGACTCCGTTCTGCCTTGCACTTATAATTTTATTGTGTTTTTAGCTTGTCCTTGTTTAAATAAAAATGTTGTCCACTAGCTTCCTCATTTTCATTATCTAGGTTAAAATGTTCATCTTCCCTCTTGGTTTTTATATGTACTCATCTACCTTTGTAAACCTACCCCTGATCTTTTCCTATCTCTCTTTCTCAAGTATGTACAAACCCTCGTTTAAGGGTCACTTTTGTTTCATATGTTAATTTTACTAAGAGGCATAGACAATTGTAAAAGCTTACTTTCTGAATATAAGGAAGGTCCCAATTCACCAAGTAACTTATCATCTTTGTATTTAAAAGTCACAAAGTTGAAAGATATACAAATTATCTTTCACTTTGTATAATGTGCACTTTTCTACTATAGAGAATGAAAGGATGCTCTTCGAGACTTGTTACAAGTGACACATGAACCATGGTAAGGAACATAATTTAAAATTGCTAGTCTCATTAAACTGTTCATGCTTTTCTTTTTCCATCATTTATTAGACCTTCATTTTGCAGCCACAAAAACACTTGGAATTTCCATAAATTGCCTCACTCAAAATCCAAACATACAAGCCTTCATTCCTTTCAATTCATATAGGTGACTCTCTAAAGTGTCATTCATTACTCCTTTTTTCTTTATGCTCTCTACAAATTTTACATAAACATTTTACCATGTTTTGTTTTATTTCATGTTATCTACATATTTTCACAAATGAACAAATAGATTCAGTTCTATTTTACTTGTATAACCAACTCATTATTTATGTGTTTATTGCACCACCAAATATGACTATATCTTAGACCTACAACTTATCCCCTTCAAATTATTAACTTCATTCATTGAAGAGACTATTAACCAAAGACAAAAAGGTCTTTCCATAGTCTATATGATGTTAGAAATTTAACTATATGGTAAGCTTTCATCTATATCATTGATTAAATACCTATGGTTCTCTTAGCTTTTGTTCTATGGTTTGGGTTTTATACCCATTTTGAATAGTCATTATTAGCTACGAGTACTTGGGTTCAAGGTTTATGATATACAATCATGTGGTGAACGTGTTTGCAGATTACACGGATTTAACAGGAAAAATGATGAGTATCATGGTCTAGTGCTTGCAAAATCTTGCTGCTAGTAGTGACAAATTCACAAACAACTGTAATATTTATACCTTCAATTACCTTCTTTTGAGTTATTTCAATTGTTTTTTAGTGTTTTTTGTAAATAAATTGGAGGTACTTTCATGATCTGTATACTTCCCATTTAGTTAACACTTTTTGTTTGGATAATTACATTCAATTGGGAACATCAAATTTGTAAAAAATGCAAGGAACAACCCAGGTTTGCAATTATTTGCACCATGTTTACCTCATCGCCACAACAACCTAAAATATAAAACCCAAGTGATGAATTTCTCTTTCTCCTTTCTCGCAATTTAGAGTTTGGAAGTTATCAAATTGCAATAAAAACCTCTAATATTTGAAGCTTAAAGGGTATCCTCAATCTCAATTCTACAAGTTTCAAAGCTTGTATGCTTTTGAGGAACGTTGAACTTTTCATAGGTTCCATGCACACTATTAATTTACTATTTTGATGGTGGATCGTGACTTTTTTTATAGGGCTTCTGTTGCCATTTATGAAGCCATGGTGAATATTGCAGTGTAACTTCCTCCTAAAGGTGGCTTCAATTTTGCTTTGTGTAGGAGAAATGAAATGATCGCAAACAAAGTTGTTCAGCCTTCTTTATTCCACAACACATGAACAACCATTGTAGGCCTCATTTTCCAGGTCAGTTCCACTGTTACATCTTAAATTGCTTATGTCGTTTGTTCCCTTTTTATCTTCAGTCTCTGATGTTCTTTGCAATTTATTGAACAATGATATTAGATTTGCAATAGATTTAAAAATGTTAAATGAGCATTCATAGAATTTTTCCATATGGTATTTTGTCATTTTTCAATCAAAATGTCCACTCAAAGTGACCCGATTAAATACGGAATTCAACAATTCAGTGAGTTCTTCATCTTTTTACACAAGTTACTTATTTTCCTCCATGCACAATTTAGGGACAAATTAGGTCGTCTTCATGAGAAAATCTAAAAAATCTCTCTCTTTTCGTCATAAATCGTTTGGGGTCCAACTACAATGGTTTTGTGATTTTCTTTCCAGAAGACGCATTAACTTCCAAACAATGAGGAAATTATTCACTGGTATTGAAAATCTATCAATATAAAATAATTTAGTTTGAAAAATCCAAAATTTAAAAACAAGTTTCAGTTAAAAGGTTGGTTACGATGTTCATAGTCATTGGTGCACTATAGTGGCTTATATTCATTTGTTCTCGTGTTTCAGTTGTTCCTTAGCACCATGCATTGCCTCTTCTGAGTTATTGCCAAACAATTTTCAGCTGCAGGTAATGCTTTTAAATTTTTTTTCGCTTACTTTTGTCAATATATTTTTGAGTAGAAAAGGTGAATTCAATTTTCAAATTCAAAGTTTTATCATGATCATATGTTCAACATATTTATGCATAGGTTACCCCCTCATACCTTGAAATTATTAGTCCATCTTCCATTCGTGGTAGAGTTCAAGTTTTGAACCAACATTTATCCTCTACATTGTTCCATAACAAATAAAACATGTGGGTGTTACTAGAACTTGCATAAAAAATTAACATTGACATCAATAAACATTTCCATACTTCATATGCATTATCACTTTCAACTTGGATTTTAAATGTGTTTTGTCAAAAATTATTTGATTTGCTTATTATGTGTTTTTTTTGGAGTTTCTCCAATCAACTGTGGGGATCTATATACATGTCAAATGCAACATTTTTTCTCAACAAAAGATTCAAAGCAAAGTTGGGAATTTGTAAAAGGGAAGTGATTGTTGCCCTTTCACAAGAGAATGATAGAACATTAACTTATGTAAACTCTTAATGCTAACTTCAATTTCTTCCATAATGAATTCTAATACCTATCTTATGAAATGCTATAATATATTATTTTTTCTATATAGATTTGTTATATGCTACCATTTTTATTAGGGGAATAGGCAGCTGGAGAGTGGGCTGGTCCAATGATCCATTTATCTCAAACCAAATTATTATAATTACTTAAACATATTATTTAAACTAAAGTATTAAATATAAGTGTCATGATGAAATGTCCTGGTTATAAGAAAATAGCATGAGATGATTAATTTTTGCTTAAAATCTTCAAATCATTGTGAAAGCCACCGTAAAAGAATCTTCAATGACAAGTTTCATGGACAAAAATGCTAAGAAAAAAACTGGCTGTTGTATAGAGTTGGAAAGGTTCATGGACAAAAATGGAGAATAGTGCAAACATTAATACTATGAAACTGAACAAGAGCAAATAGTTGTTGCCAATTATGTAGGAGACTGGCCTTCCTTTTCAAGACCTTTTGTATTAGATACCGAAAAAGAAGCAGAAACGCCTTTAAAACACCAAGATCTTTTTGAAGGCTTGAAGAATTGACTGTGAAAGATGGGTTGGAGGTCACTGCAGATTTATACGAAACGTGGAAGAACATGGTTTTGGTCTTAGAAACTATAAAGTTTCTAAAGTCTTTGTATGTCAAATCCAACACAAATTTACAACATTTGCATTTGCTTTAGAATTTGAAGACGCTGTTGACATGATATGCTTTATTTTTCTGATTTCTGTATGCTGCCGCTCTTAGAAAAAGTAAACATCAAATAACAAATTATATTCTATCACGTCCTTTCTATTAATAGTGCTGCTGCAATCATTTTCTTCCTTACAAGAGCAGAAGGAAGATAGAACCTAGAGTTTGTTTCACTTAGAAGCCTCCTGCATGTCCACCATAAAACCTTAGTTAGAAGGATTAGAGAAGCTCTCATGTTTTGATAATTTGTCTGAGCATTGGCAGTAGAAAAGGACATATTCCTAGGGTTGAGAATTTTTCTATGTCTGAGCATTGACAGTAGAAAAGGACATAGTCCTAAAGGTTGAGAATTTTTCTAACTGTCCATGTTTTGTGTGTTCAGGGAGATAAACTATCAATTGTTAAACGGCTAGTCATGTTCCAAACAAATCTGAACTGTTGTTCATTTCAATCTCTGCAAATGATGTTGTTGAAATTGCATATAAATGCATGTATAAAGAAATGGAATAACCTATGGACCCGACCACACCGCCGACACCTAAATGGAGCCCTGATGGTCCTATTGGTGCAAATAGTAGGGTCGCTAAGTTATTCCAAAAAAATAAGCCTCTTTATATATATATATATATAATCCTCTCCATCATACCCAGCATAAGCACTAATATTTCTGTGGTGCTTGAATGATGTAAAATTCATCAATTTTCTCCAAATAAAAAGAAATAAAATCATTTTAAATATTTATGGCTTTTTTTAAAAACTAAATTTCCCTTAATCAGAAATTATCTCACATTCTACTTTGAAGTCCGTTACATGATACCCAGCATAAGCACTGATATTTCTGTGGTGCGCGAATGGTGTAAAATTCGTCAATTTTGCCGGGAATAAAAAGAAATAAAATCATTTTAAACATGTATGGATATAAATAGATAAATGTGAAAACAGTCTATCATATTTATTTACTAACGAGAAATTTAAAATCACTTAATATTCCAGGTTTCTAAAATATTCCAGCTTTCTCAAATATTCCAGCACCTAGGCAAGAACCAAACCCGCTTCCTCAACCCCCTGGGTTAGGTAGCAGGATAGATGAGATCCATGAGTCTGTTAGACGTGTCACATGACACCTTCTCAGGCATACCACATATGTGGCTATGTCCTCCCAGAGCGAACAGGACCACCCCGAGAGACACACTTCTGCATGGTCTACCAATGGTGGGCAAGGGAGAGAAGCTATAGGTGGTAGCCAGGATGATCCATCTAGCTCGACGGGACCAGTGCCACATCGTTGTTCTCATTGTGGGCATCCATGCCATGTTCCCATGCAGGAGCATGCCATAGAGAGCTACCTACACTAGGTTAGTTATTGTTTTATTTAATGTTCAAGCATTGTTTATATGTTATGGAATCTCATAATTTTTAATAAATTTGACTTAGAATCAGATGTTGATGACTTGATTTGTTTTAATGTACAGTTATTCAGTGCCGAGTCTCCAACACCCGGGTGGAAGGACGTTGGTTCCTTCAACCCAGATGGATCCATGACAGCTGCAGAGGACATTGCAACACCATACACACAGGTATTTTTATTTCAGTAATTAAATTTAATGTTAGTACTTAATCTTGTCATCTAATGCAGTTAATATTTAGTAATTGAATCTAAATATTTTTGTTCAAATGAACAGGTGTCCGCAGGAGTGAGTGACCGGCCATCACCACAGGGGATCAACAGATCCCCTCGTGAGCAGGTATCTTGTAATAAAGTATAAATTTAATTTCAGTTTTGATGGCTTAGATTTGTATAGTTATATTTTGTGTGTACTAATATACGAGGCCATGAATATGTATGCAAGTCTGAGTACATAAGCATGTCAGTGTCACTATCTCTCCAACGACTGCCTTTTTCCCGCCATATATGCCAGGTGTATCCCTTGGCATACATGTCCCTTTCCCTGCATCCCTCCCCACTTTGTTCCATCCCTTTCCTCCCATCCACCACCACACTTCCATCCAACTCCCCCTTCTTCGTCACACCCTTCGCTCA
>LPNX010251683.1:324448-361125 GCA_001517045.1 Pseudotsuga menziesii | reverse complement strand
CCTTCCTTGCAATTTCCCAAGTTTCCACCCTCCCCCCTCTGACCACGATACACCATCCATCCACATTCACCCATCCCTCCACCCCATCCCAAACCTCACCCCCCTCCCCCATATTCCCCCACCACCCTCGTTTCCTCTTCTAGGGTAGCTTGTTCCATTCTATAGCCAGTTGGGGTTTATCGTCGTACATCACCACTTTTTCTAGTCCAATCCACGCCCTCTCCCACCGTGCCCACTAGTTTTGTAGCCAACGTCAATGTGGCTACATACTCCACTATGCCATCCACCCTAGCATCAGAGAGGGTTGTCTAGCCCACTGCTCCACCTACCACCCCTGAGGACCAGCAATTGCTCTACCTTCCAGCCCCTAGGACCAGCCTGTTGTGTTCATGGTGAGATTGATTAGTTTATGAAAATCACGTGCAATATTAACGAAAAATAACATAGGCAGTAAATTGTATGAGTTATCTTATTGTTTAAATGTTGTAGGGTGGCATTGCCGAGAGACTTGGATGACGGAGGAGGGTAGCCCGCTCACCACTTATAGTCTCATCTGAGGTGAGCTATTTAAGATTTGAAAACGTAATTTTTATTTTTAAATTGTGTTTTATACTTGTATAATTGCTTTCAGGAGTTAACATTTGATTGTTGTCATTTCAGAGCCCAAGGGGAGGTCGTCGAAGCGACCAAAAGAACTAAGCTTCCTCTAGTTTGAAGAAGAGGAAGATCGATTTTGGGGGTGTACCTGAGAGCTCTGAGGGTGGGTAGGAGGATTGAGAGACCCTCCTATGTACACTAGCCATGATGTGGCATTTTGGAACAAGTTGCCATATTTTGTATAGGGCACGAGTTGCCATATTTTGTATACAACACGAGTTGCCATTGTATAGACATTGGGAACGATGTTCCATTTTTTACTAGTACTATATATGATTGGAAATTTGTGTATATTAATATATCATTTTGCATTTTTTTATATTACTTTTCCTTTTATTACAGATTTGCATACATTATGTCGAATGTAGTAGTAGTTAACAGTTTCTGCGCTTGCAATACTTATTATTGACGAAGCCTAACTCATATTGAACCAAGATACTAACACCTACAGTCTTATTCATTGTCCAAATTGCAATAGAAATCACTTGTTTGCCTTTGGTATTTACATAGTAGTTATTGTCTCATTTTGCAAGCTAGAAATTGATATTGGAATGATCTTCTCTTACCATTTGATTGATTAGAAATTTCATAGTCTTGATGAGCTGAGAATCATATTGAACATGACTGTTGTTGGCTTGCATTTGTTACATTTACTTGGAAAACATTGATTTGGATAAATTTGGCAATTCATATCATTTGAAGACGAAGTTGACATTGCTTACTCTCATTGAATACATACATAGTTGTTATGCTATTGTTGAACACTTGCAATTTTAGCGATCTATTGTACTTGTTGCAATTTTAATGATTTAAGGGTTAGCATGCATAACCTAGGGTTTAGAATCAATGAGGAAACCCTAACCCTAACTGAAGTTTAAAGGTTAGCATGCATAACCCAGGCTTTATAATCAATGATGAAACCCTGACCCAAACGGTGTTTTGGGGTTAGCATGCATAACCTAGGGTTTAGAATCAATGATGAAACCCTAAACCTAAGAGGAGGGAAACCCTAACAAAAACCCTACCTAACCATCTCTTGTGGCCTTTTATAAAGTACCTTTTTGTTTGTATATTAGTGTGCCTAGGATTGTAGTCATATGTCACATATTCTTTATAGACTAAACAAATGAAATACTTCAAAGCTTAAGCATGGATTACTTCACATAAGCTAGGGTTAGAGGTTCATGAGCACTCCTTTTATAAACCATAGTGAAACAAGTAAATCATAGCTCATCTTCCACAACTCATACATTAAAAAATTATGGGAGAAAGAGGCTCTATAATATCTCTGACTGTAATATCCATTTTGGACAGCCCTAGAACACCACTAACTCATCCTAAGATGCCCTAACTTCTTTACTGTAATATCCTATTTAGGGAAGCCCTAATAGCCTTCTTACCCACCTATAATAGCCTAAGGTCAGTTCCTTGCCTTCCTATCTTACCCAGTCACTAACGCCTCACCTCAAATTTCTCCATAACCCAATTTAAAGTGGCACAAAGACACCCTAAATGGACTGTATCTAAACAATCATTCCCAGCCATACTTAAACAAATTTGACAGTGGTATATAAACATCCATAACTTGGCAAAATACAAGAAAAGGCCTTGAATTGCTCACAAGTCATTGTGTCATCAAAAGCCAAGTGAATATACTTGTTATCATTCCTACTTGGCTGGAAATTACATCTTGGACGGTCATAAGACATTTTACTTGACTGGAAATTTGATTTGGTTTAAGAGTCCCATTGGCTTGGAAACTTGGCACTTATAAAATTGTTTATCACTGATGTTTACTTAAACGATTGTACCTTTGTCTTGACAAGCTAAAAAGTGAAATATAGGACTATCATAATGCTAAATACTTGGTCGGAAATACTTTTGTTTTGACAGTACCTTTAACTAATTCAAAGGGCCATTTCAACTCTTGTTTATCATTACTACTTGCATTTGGAATTGTACACTCATTTTGGCAAGATGGAAATTAGTGTTTTGGACTGTCATAGTCATTTTTACTTGGATGGAAATCATTCTTAGTTTGAATTTGTACAATATGATGATAACATCCCATCAACACCACTAATATGCTTCAACCACATGCATAATTGTAAGGAAAATTACATCCAATGTAGTTCATGAAACCCTAGCTATGTTTTAGTGTAGGTATATATCTTTTAGGTATATGGTTCTACTAGTTTCTAGTTAAGTGAGACTAACAAATCTAATGATATAAATCTAATGAGTTCATAAACCCTAGTTTGTAGTTGTATGTCTAAATATGTGAACCCTAGCTTTTAAGTTTGTGGTTTCTAGTTTAAGAAACCCTAGCTTTCTTGACATTTGTTCTTATAGATTAGGTATATGGTCTAGGTATTTGTAATCCTTATTTTTTAGGTTTGTGGTTTGTAGTTCATGAAACCCTAGTTTTTTTTTCTATTTATGCATGTAGCTTAGGTAGGTTGTTTAAGTATTTCTACATAAGTAAGACTAACATAGCACATGATCTCTATGCATATGAATTTCTACTTTATAAAACCCTAGTTTGTAGTTATATGTGTAAATTTATAAACCCTAGTTTTTAGGTTTATGGTTTGTAATTTGTGAAACCCTAGTTTTTTTTTTCTATTTTCTCTTGTAGCTTAGGTATATGGTCTAAGTGGTTTTACATAAGAGAAATTAAAATATCATAGAAGAAAAAGCACATGTGAGGAGGTGGTTCTAAATTCCAATATACCTATGTCTTCAAGAGCTTCAACATGGCTCGTTGATGGATTGTTGGTTGGAGACTATGTTGATGTTAGAATTTGAGTTGGGTTCGTTGGACGCAACCGCTTCACCCGTGGTTCTGAAGTAGAGGTTATTATGCCATCGACTTTGTTACGATCGGTCGCAGTATCAGTGGAAATGTCTGGACCATGTCTCACTCTCTCCATTTCCAACCTGGCCTTTTCTCTTGCCTCATTTTCCTTTTCAATGGGCATATTCCTTCTAGTTTTTCTTACTCTGTTACGTGAGTTTCCCATCTCCAAGATTTTATTTATCAAAACTATGAGGTCTACCCCTGCATAAGAAGCAACAAATAAGGTATTAGTTCCATTATGCAAGAAACATGACACATTCCAACATAATTAACTAAATTACAGATATGTTAGCATGGTAATTATTGGCATTGATACATAAACGCTGATTAAAGGTTTCTATTTATGTTCGAACTAAAGTTTCATTTCTATACTCTATTTGAGTCAAGTAAAGAGAGTCAAGTTTGCAGGTATTATAGCTATAGGATTATGACTTCCTTTGTGTTCAAAAAGTATTAGAAGTGAAAAGAAGATAAGTGAAATATTCTTCATTTCCAACACCTTCGGACGAGATGATATTACACGTAATATGCCACATTAGTTGTGAGGGAAAACCCAAGTTGGTGTTTGGGTGTATTGGGAATAAATTGAATAAATTACACTCATTAAGTTCCAAGTTAACTATTAAGAGAACAAATTGACTAATTACACAATGAGGATGTTGCAAATCCCCGGAAAAAGGATAAATCATTGAGGTAGAGGCATCCCTGTCAATCTCAATGGCATGTTATGATAAATCTAGAATGAAGAGGAGAGCATGGACAAGTTGGTGAACTATTCAATATGGACCCTCTCCTGCGATTGCTTCCAAGGTTAAATTGAAAAGTATCAATAGAGAACCTCAATATCTATGCCATCCTTGCGGGAAATCAAAATATATTCATGTGCAAATGATTATTGGTTTACATTGCATACTTCATCTTGTATAGAGAATATGGACAACTTGGTTAACTATTCAATATGGACCCTCTCCCATGATTACTTCAAAGGTTTTTTTTTTAATTGAAGAGTCTCAAGAGATAACTTCATCTATGCCATCATTGTGTGAAATCAAAATATATTCATGTGCAAATGTAAATTAGTTAACATTGCATACTTCATCTTGTATGGAGAATATGAGACTTGTTTAGATGTGAAATTGGGAATTGTTCTTGTGAAATTAAATGTTGTCCATGAGAGAAATATTGTTGTAGGAATATGATAAAAAATAAATCAATGAAATGATCTGAAAGCTTGTGCATGAAAAAAATTATTTACAATTCACTATAGCTATTCAAAATGATCTCTTCTTGCAATGAAAACTTGTAGATATGAATGTATCCACTAACTTCCATTACCACTGAATATGTTTGTTAGATTCCAAGAGTGATATTCTATCCAATAGATCAAAGAGTGATGATTGAGTGTGAGCCAAATTGTAGAGTTTAGGAGCACAAAACACATGAACAGTTGTAGAAAACCTGTGAAAATTGGTAGCAATCCCAGGAATCCAGATCTCTATTTTTTTAACTAGTAACAGGTGCACGCATGCGTGTTTGAGCACGTGCACGTGTGTATAATAGCACACACTCATTAACGCGTATGCACAACAATGCGCACACAGTCCTACATAACATTTACATCATTTACTCACTAACGTTTATCACATTTAATAACTAACGTTCTTCAACAACGTCTTGGTATTCACACATGTACGAGTATTTTTACAATATAGTATTCACACTAATTTCTTCTTAGTCCCATGGGTGCCATAGTCATTATCATAGTCATCATCATCGTAACCATCATCATAATCATCGTCATCATAGTCATCCTCATAATCCTCATCATAGTCATCATCCTCATCATCATCATTGTCATCATCCTCGAATCAAACTTGGAATGGTTGCTTGTTATATATAAATAATGGGATATATAAAGCTCTGTTAATAAGTCCTCAATCGTGTACTGAGAAAAATGCAGAGAGTGCTTGGGTGAGCTGACAGGTCAAAATCCTGGACCCGAGTTCCATGTGTAATTGAAATTGGCAGCTACTATCAAGAAAGAAGAAAGCATCGAGCTCTATGGAATCTACAAAAGCCTTCCTCTTTCAAATTTTATAGATGTGATGTCGAAGGGGCCACGCTGTATGGACTATCAAATTGCTTACTATAAATACTGATTACTAAATCTTGAAAATGGGTGAAATATCATTACTAAATCTTGAAAACCATCAAAATCTTTAATACACATATAAACACTCATTACATGGATGGCCACACACTTGTTTGAATATTTTTGGTACCAGATGATCTGTTCTATTCTTTGGACCGTACATTTGTAGACATCGATGAACAACTATCACATGAAAATAAACTCACGAGTCACGACCACTACGGTATTGGAATTTTAATCACCCCCATTACTTAAAAAAAACCCTTTAGACATCATTTATATAATAAATTCACTAGCTTCAAGAACAAAATCTCAGCTAATCAACATCTTACCCCCTATGACATTAGATAAGACTAAAGAGAGCACAAGATGAACAGAGACGACTTATCCCATGCGGAACTCGAGGGATAACTAATTCAAGATAAAGCATATTTTCCATCATATCAGAAAAAGTGCCAAAAATGCATTCTAAAAGGAGGCTGAGCTACTACACTAACCTCAGGATCAACTTTCTACACTAAGCTCAAGCTCAAATTTCATCATTATCATCATCATCACAGTCATTCTTATCATCATCATCGTATTCATCATCCTCGTCATCATCATTGTCATCATCATCATCATCATCATCACCATCATTGTTCATCATCATCGTCATCGTCATCATCGTCGTCATCATCATCATCATCATCATCGTTTGTTAGATTCCAAGAGTGATCTTATATCCAATAGATCAAAGAGTGATGATTGAGTGTGAGCCAAATTGCAGAGTTCAGGAGCACAAAACACACGAACAGTTGTAGAAAACCCATGAAAATTGGTAGCAATCCCGGGAATCCAGATCTCTGGTTTTTTAACTAGTAACAGGTGCACGCACACGTGTTTGAGCATGAGCATGTGTGTATAATAGCGCACACGCATTAACGCGTACACACAACAAGGCACACACACTCCTACCTAACATTTACATCATTTACTCACTAACGTTTATCCCATTTAATAACTAACGTTCTTCGACAACGTCTTGGTATTCACACATGTACGAGTATTTTTACAATATAGTATTCACACTACTTTCTTCTTAGGGCCATGGGTTCCATAGTCATCATCATAGTCATAATCATCATAATCATCATCGTCATAGTCATCCTCACCATCCTCATTATAGTCATCATCCTCATCATCATTGTCATCATCCTCGAATCAAACTTGGAATGGTTGCTTGTTATATATAAATAATAGGATATATAAAGCTCTGTTAATAAGTCGTCAATCGTGTACTGAGAAAAATGCAGAGAGTGATTGTGTGAGCTAACACGTCAAAATCCTGGACCCGAGTTCCATGAGTAATTGAAATTGACAGCTACTATCAAGAAAGAAGAAAGCATCGGGCTCTATGGACTCTACAAAATCCTTCGTCTTTCAAATTTTATAGATGTGATGTCGGAGGGGCCACGTTGTATGGATTATCAAATGGATTACTATAAATACTGATTACTAAATCTTGAAAATGGGCAAAATATCATTACTACATCTTGAAAACCATCAAAATATTTAATACACATATAAATACTCATTACACGGATGGCCACACACTTGTTTGAATATTTCTGGTACCAGATGATCTGTTCTATTCTTTTGACCATACATTTGCAGAAATCGATGAACAACAGTCACATGAAAAGCAACTCATGAGTCACGACCACTACGGTATTGGAATTTTAATCACCCCCATTACTTTGAAAAAACCCTTTATACATCATTTATATAATAAATTCACTAGCTTCAAGAACAAAAGCTTAGCTGATCAACATCTTACCCCCTAGGACATCAGACAAGACTAAAGAGATCACAAGATGAAACGAGACGACTTATCCCACGTGAAACTCGAGGGATAACTAATTCAAGATGAAGTATATTTTCCATCATATCAGAAAAAGTGCCAAAAATGCATTCTAAAAGGAGGCTGAGCTACTGCAATAAGCTCAGGCTCAACTTTCTGCACTAAGCTCAGGCTCAAATTTCATCATAATCATTGTCATCATAGTCATCCTTATCATCATCATCATAGTCATCATCCTCGTCATCATCATTGTCATCATCCTCATCATCATCATCACCATCATTGTTCATCATCATCATCATCATCATCATCATCGTCATTGTCATCGTCATCGTCGTCATCTCCTCCTCCTCCTCCTCCTCATCATCCTCATCCCCATCATCAACATCATAGTCATCATCCTCATCATCATCATTGTCATCATCATCATCATCATTATCATCACCATCATAGTCATCATCATCCTCATCCTCATAATCATCATCATAATCATTGTCATTGTCACATGCCCCAATTTGCGAAACAATTTAATGTTATTGAGGAACATTATTTTATATTTTATGCTAAGTTTGTAATTGATGACCAAGTGGGGTCAATAATAATTAATGTATTTCATAATATTTTATTAATACATAAATAAATGATGAGACAACAGCTTAGGGAAGCTGTTAAAAGAGTGTTAACTAGTCACTTGGTGGAGGAAACTGGGTGGAGAGTATACTGACAAGTGGCAGCATCCTCAAACTAATTCTAACTGTTGCAGGTGTAAAATTCCCTATATTTGTGGTCATGATTCCCCAAGAAAGTGGAATTGGAGCAGGTGGCTCATTAAGTAAAAACTGACCCAAAAGACCTAGGCATTATTATAAAACTTCCCATTAAAGACAGCTGAGGATGCTCATTTCTAGAATGGTGATCATTCAGTGTGAATGAAGTACACATGAGAAATTCGATGGAGGGGACTTATTGAAGTGAGTTTGAGGGGTTAACTGTTGGGAACCGAACTTATGCAGCTGTTAGGCTGAAGTTTCTTTTGGTTTGGATTACTGCTATAATTTGACTAGTCAGGTGATAGAAGGTCTTTAGGATACATCCTTCACCCAATACTCTACCAGGAGGACCAGGAAATAGGCTCAAGGGTCCTGAGGAAGTGCAGACTAAGCCTTCTCCAGGAGTTGGTTGGGAGGAACAACCTCCTTAAGCTGTTGTCACCTCATCATTTGACAGGTTTTTATTTGCTCAGGTTATTTATAATTTATTTACTTTTTTCAATGAATGTTTAATATTTTTCAAGGTTATGCATGTTATTATTTTGTTAGGGTTTATGCAGAAAAGAGATTTGTGCATTGATAAACTTAATGACTTGTAGACTATGTTTAAAACAGTAGTATTATTGCTAAGTGAAAAGGAAATATAAATACATTACCATACTGTATTTTTCCATGCCTTGTATAGGCAGTACTCTAGTACAAGTGGTTGATTAAGTAGATGTGATGATTTATTTATCAACTCGGAATGAAAAATGCAAATGAATACGTGTATAGTTTGTATGTGATTCATTATAGAAATTAGCAGTATTTGCTCTATCTACTGGAAGTATCTGTATTATCTAATACAGGAAAAGAACATAATATATGTTAATTATTAGTAGTCATACTAATCACCGAACTATTACTAGTACTAATATTATTATAAACATAATAAATAAAGTTAATTAAACCAATACAGGAATAGTAAAATATAGCATTTAGGGTTTGAAGCTAGATAGTACTCAATGGGTCTTTATAATAATTTACTCCTAGTTCATATTTATATTCTCTACTGAAAAACATGTGTTGTTTTTACCGTAACCCTCGAGATTTACTTAGGTTTTACAAGAGGTGGGTTTTATCCCTTAGACAGACTTTTACATTCTTAATCATAACATAAAATTTAACAGCTGTAAAAATTTATTACTTAAAATAAAAATAGGAAACATAACTAAAACCATTTCTGTAAAAAAAAATCCATCTCATTTTAGAACTGTAGGTTATCTACAAATAATAACCATTATGAGAGAAAAACCAAGTAATTCACCTAATAACATGTTATAAAATTCAAATAGTATAAATAACTATAAATCATTTATATCAAATGAATTGTAAATTGAATAATGCTGTTAATAATTTAATAGAGACAAAATCAAATAAGAGTAATGGATTATGGCCTTTATAATTATAGGTCGAGGCTTAGGCCTGTTCAAAATTTAATTATACAAAACAGTAAAATGAAACCATAACCATTATTTTCCTTATAGGTGGAAGACCCTATATCTATTTTACAAGTTTCAACTGAGTGAACAGTCTTTTCTTCACCTTTAAAATCGACTTGAAAACTTAATTAACCAGGCAGAGGTCGAACAACATTGTCATGTCTTAGAGCTGAGTTCTAAGATGAAAGCAAAAAGTTTACATCGTCCAGGCCGTAAAGGCACTATCACTAAAACCTTAATGTCATGGCTACAATAGCCTTCAACATTCTTGCACTCAATACCCTTTAGGGTTTGTAATATAAAAGAAAATAACAAGAAATATTCTAATAGTAAAACCCAAGCTGAGTCCACAACCAGCAATGAAGTTTCTTGTCATTCGGACCACCATATGAATGCAAGAGAAAACCCTTAGTGCAACCAAGGCTTACCAAGGTTTTGTGTGGCTGAAGGTTAGAGAGTTGAGCTAGCAGCTAGCACCTCAAGTTGGGACAGAAACCTGTGCAGGGAAACAAGTATTTAGTTACAATATTTAATTTGTAATTGTAATTAAATTCTACTACAAAATTAAACTCTTGATGGGTAGTTACCCGGTAGCATTCTCGTTTGGAGAAATCGTGAAAACAAGCCACTAGAGATAGCTCAAAGGCACCTCGAAGGGTAAAGCTATAAGCTAAGAAGACGCCGAGTGCAACTGAAACCCTAAGTTGCGAATCCAAAGGTAAACCAGCAACACTCCCATGAGAACGAAGAGCACTTTTACTCAGCTCTGTCACTGTTTTTCTATTTGGTTTACCAACTCAATCTTCGAATCGATGAAGGGAGCGATTGTTTTTAACTCATACCATTTCTATTCAGTAGTCTTAAAACACTTAGAAACCAGTTTTACTTCTCACAAGACCAAGCTCGTAGTGTAAATGGAAAGCTGGAGGTTAGCAAGGAGTGATGGCGGCCACGAGCTCCCAGCTCGGCCGCACTAGACAAAGAAACCCTCGCCTTTGCAAAATGAATTTTAAGTCAAGCACAAGTCAACTTAACCAATGAATTTACCCCCTCCACATGTCCTCTGAGATTTATCTCCAACGTGGGTAGAATTTCTCTAGTCACGTTGCTGCAATCAAAATAATTATAATCAAAACCTATAATCATTTAAAACGATGCAATTTCTATGATTGGCAATAATATATTAATACAATGGAGTTTTTTCGATGCTTAGTTTACCAATTATAAAATTAAGATAGGAAGTATCTTCTAGGATAAGTCAAGTTAAGATAAGTTATTTTGTTAACCATGTGTGCTAGAACATAGTTAAAAAAGACATATGTTTAGTATCAAACTATATTATGTTGATCAACAAACTTATCTCAAAGTTTTACTAAATCAACTTGTATGAAGGTATAGTTATTTTATATAATGTGAAAATTATATAATGTTAAACCTAGGATAAGGTTGAAATGGATATACATATTTTGAGTGTGTGGTCTTAAGAGTTTTTAGAGTTAACTCTTTTTAAGCAAAATAGGCTAGATTTGTAGTTTATGAACATGAAGTATTTCTTTTGTATATTTCAAAAGAATCATATACTTATGTTCAAGACTAGACTCCAAATGTGTGCCCAAACTACGCAAGAAGTCAGAGTACTATAATTTCATCCTAGATAAAATATAGATCAAAATTGCTATAAATGAAAGTACAAAGTATTCTTGGATTTAATTGTAATCAACTAGTAACTTGATTTTCTTTGGCATAGTACCTTGATCATGTTTTTACACCCATGCAGATGCAGTTTGTTATAAATATAATTATGGAAATGTGACAACGTAAATAAGATCAACGTTACCTCATGGAGTCAAGCTCTTCATAAATATTCTAAGACTAGCATCATATTCATGCTAGGGAAGCATCTTCTTGACTTGAATATAAATATTATTATTTTTACTGGAACTTACGCTCACCGAAAAAACCCTATAAAGAACCATCAGTCCAACTGAGTTAGCTTAAAGCTAAGTAAGCCCTGATCACACATAAGAGGTTTTCCCTACTTGACAAAAGAAATCAATAGTATGCCTATCATCAGTAAAATACAAGTTTCTTTTCTACTTTCTGGAAAATTACAACTGCTAAGTTGAAAATAGTACTAACATAGTTTTTAAAAGACAAGCCTCTAGATAATACAAATTATTACAAAGGAGTAATCTGTGTTTCTCTTACAAACTATTTTATTATCTACTAACAGTTAGGGGTACTTTAGCGATTTTATGTCAAATGAAAAATTTTAGATTTTTACGAATTTTTGAGTTAGTACATGTGGTATCAAAGCACAAGGTTTAGACACTAGGTCTGAATGTGGCTCAAATTGCATTTGTGGAACAGTAAATTTAAATAAACATGCTAATGTTGTTTTCTTTTGAATGATACATCCAAAAAATTTTGTTTCTGAGTTAATGACAGGTATGGATAGATTGAAAAAATATGCAGATGATGAGTCTCCTTACACTGAACAAAATAATTTTCAAAAAGAACCTATACAAGAAGAGATAACTAATAATTCTTTCGAACTACTACAAGCAGTTAAGGAACTAAAAACAGAGATGGAATCGGTTAAGAAAGAAAATGAGAGGATTCTGAGAGCTCAGGAGGAGCTAAATCAGATTTTAATGGAAAGATTTCATACTGAGGAAAAGGATAAAAGAACTGAGTCTGAAGATACGGGTTATCAGCATAAAGATAAAAAGACTAAACAAGTTAAAGACGAAAGTAGATCATCTTCTGAAGTATATGGTGATTCACATAAACAAAAATTCGAATATACTAGTGACAGTAGTGAAGATAATCACCATACTAGGAAGAGAAAGTTTTTACGAATAAATCTCTGGGAAATTCAAGAAGATCAAGCCAGCAACCTTTAATGGAGAAACTGAAAAAGGGGAAGAAGCAGAATCTTGGCTGTCTGGGATGAAGAAATACTTCCAAATTTATAACTACTCTAATCAACTGAAGGCCAGGATGGATATTTATAATCTTAGGGGAAAAACATATATATGGTGGCAGGACTTAAAAAGAGTAAAAGGTATAAGGGAGAAAAATATAAATTGGAGTACATTTAAGAAATATTTCAAGAAGAAATTTTTATCTGAACAGTATTATGAAGAAAGGGCTAAGGAATTTTACGAGCTAAAATTGAGAACAATGAATATGAAAGAACTAAATAGTAAATTTCTAAGTCTACTCAGATATGTGCCGTATATTGTGGACGAGAAACATAAAGTACACTGATTTCTCAGTTGTTTACCTTATCATATAAATGACAGAATTGAGTATGACAATCCGAAAACTTTAGAAGAAGCAACGAGAAAAGCAAATTTCTATTATGAACATAATCATAAAAAAAAGTATGACCAACTGGAAGGCCAAAAGGAATAATAACTTTGAACAAAAAAAGAAAGATTTTGTGCCTAATCGAAATTTTAAGAATAGTAACACCAGAAATTTTCCTAGTAATAATTTTCAAGGGAACAAAAGCAATTCACAGACCAATCCAAATAATCAAAGGAATAAAGAATTTGATAACAACCATAGTAACTGTACAAAGAATTTTGAACGAAAGGAACCCATAAAGTGTTGGGAATGTAATGGTCCGCATTATGCATCAGTTTTCCCCAATAGGAAGAAGACTGTTAGAAATATACACACAATACAGGAGGAGATGAATGTTGGTGATCCAGCGAGGAAAAATGCCAGGATCAATGCAGCATTAGAGAATCGGCAAGCAGATTATCAAACTTCCATGGTGGAAGTGGAAGGTAAGATAAATCAAATACCTATATCTATTTTAATTGATCCAGGAGCTAGTTTAAGCTATATTTCTCCTAGTTTGGTAGAAAAGTGTAAGCTTTCAGTTGAAAAGTTAGCAAGATATTGGTTATTTCAGCTAGCTACTGGTGTAAAGAGAAAAGTAATTAGCTTTGTTAAGAATTGTGCAGTAACTATGGATCAGTTTGAAACCTCTGTTAAGCTCAATGTGTTACCTTTAGGTTCATATTATATGTTAATTGGTATGGATTGGTTAGAAGATCATAGGGTGGTCCTGAATTGCTTTGATAAAACCTTCACTTGCATAAATAACATTGGAAAGTTAATAAATGTAAAGGGAATCCCTAGGAAAACAACCGTAAGGAAGATTTTTGCTTTGCAGCTTAAGAGAGCTATTAGGAAATGCTGTAAAGCTTTTGCCGTAACAATAATTAATGAAGAAAATACTAACAACAGAGATAAATTAAAATTGGAAGATATTTCGATTCTAAGGGAATATTCAAATGTATTTCTGGAAGAAATTTCAGGGCTGCCTCCGAAACGGGAATTATATTTTACTATTGAGATGGTACCTGGTGCAGTGCCCAGCTCAAAAGCCCCTTATCAGATGAATATACTGGAATTAAATGAACTTAAGTCATAGTTAAAAGAACTCATTGATAAGAATTACATTAGACCCAGTGTGTCTCCCTAGGGGGCACCTGTCATCTTTGTTAAGAAGAAGGATGGAACTCTACGACTATGTATAGATTACTGTCAACTAAATAAAATGACTATCAAGAATAGATACTCGTCACATCACATAGATGATCTGTTTGATCAGCTACGTGGAGCCATGGTGTTTTCAAAGATTGATTTACAATCTGGATACCACCAGGTCCGAATGAAGGATGAAGACATCTTTAAAACAGCCTTTAGGACTCGATATGGACATTACGAGTTTGTTTTTAGGCCATTCGGGCTTACTAATGCCCTAAATATTTTTATGTGTCTGATAGATAATGTAATGCACAAATATCTGGATAAATTTGTGGTCGTATTTATCAACGATATCTTAATTTACTCAAAGACTGAAGAAGAGCACAAAGAACACTTAAAAATTGTCTTATAAGAGTTATGAGAACATCAACTATATGCAAAATTTAGTAAATGTGACTTCTTTAAAGATAAAATTCAGTATTTGGGTCATGTGGTGACTAAAGAAGGGATTTTTGTTGATCCCGAAAAGATAAAGGCAATCGAAGATTGGCCAATCCCAAAAGACGTAACTGACGTCCGATCATTCATGGGGATTACTGGTTATTATTGGATATTCATCGAAGGGTTTTCAAGAATTGCAAATCCTATAACCTCTTTGCAGAAAAAGGGGAAGAAATTCGTTTGGAATCAGAAGTGTGAAGACAGTTTTAGAAAGTTAAAAACATTATTAACCACCGCACCAATTCTAAGAATTACTGACCCTAATAAAGATTTTATAGTATGTATAGATGCATGCAATGACGGTTTAGGTGGATTATTAACTCAGGAACGACACGTTATTGCTTATGAGTCTAGGAAGCTAAAGGTTCATGAGAAAAATTATGCGACCTATGACTTAGAATTAGCTGATGTCATACATGCCTTAAAAATGTGGCATTGTCATTTAATTGAATGAAAGTTTATATTGATGACAGATAATAAATGATTGAAATATCTGTTGGATCAACCTAACTTAAATGCTAGGCAAGCTAGGTGGCTAGCTTTTTTGAGTGAATATGATTTTGAAATTCAACATATTAAAGGAAAGTAGAATAAGTTTGTTGATGCATTAAGTAGAAATGCAAAGCTAAATTCTACAGTAGCCATCAACACTTATAAGACAAATTTGGAAGAACAGCTAGAAGATGGAATAGAACAAGATGAAAATTATCGGAAATTACAAGTAAAGGTAAGAGAGAATTTAATAGAAAATCTAAGTATAGGGTACAATTTGAATGAAAAAAGGATTATTATTGTATAAAGATAGATTATACATACCCGATGTACCTAATATTAAGCTGTTAATTTTAAATGAAGTTCATAAAACTTTTTATTCAGGACATATGGGTTATCAGAAAACCATAACCATGCTAAGAAAGGATTATTTCTGTCCAAATATGAAAAATGAATTGGTAGAATATATTGCTAGGTGCTTTGAATGTCAACAAGTAAAAACTAAACATCATCATCCAGCTGGACTACTTCAGCCATTGCCTATTCCTAGCTGGAAATGGGAGATAATTAGCCTTGATTTTATCACGAGATTACCTAGAAATCAGAACTTAAATGACTCAATAATGGTAGTTGTTGATAAGTTGAGTAAAGAAACCCATCTTATACCTAAAAAAACTACTTATAAAGCTACAAATATTGTTGATATTTTCTTAAAACAAATTTTTCGGTTGCATGGAATACCAAAGGTGATAATTTCAGACCGAGATCCTAAATTCACAGGTAATTTTTAGAAATATTTGGATAAAGAGTTAAATACTACGTTAAACTTTAGTACCTCTTTCCATCCTCAAACCGATGGACAAACTGAAAGAGTAAATCAGGTATTAGAGAATCTGCCTAGAATGTATGTAAAAGAGTAGCTAGGTAAATGGGAAGATTATTTACACCTCGTAGAGTTTACTTACAATAATAATTATCAAGCTTCTGCTAGTTATAGTCCCTTTGAAATTCTGTATGGAAGGAAATGCAATACTCCCATCTCTTGGAGTAATCCAGTGGATGGGTTAGTATTAGGACCTGAATTATTAAAAGAGATGGAGCTAATTGTAAAGCAGGTACAAGGTAATTTTAAAATTGCTCAAGATCGATAGAAAAGCCAAGCGGACCTTAAACAAACTCCAAAGGAGTTCCAAGTAGGTGAACATGTTTTTATTAAGGTGAGACAAAAAAAGAGTTCTCTGAGGTTGGGTAGCTGCGCTAAGCTAGCACCTTGAAATTGAGGTCCTTTTGAAATATTATCCAGGATAGGGCAGGTATCATATCAGTTAGCTCTACCACCAAATCTAAGAGTTCACAATGTTTTTCATATTTATGTATTAAAAATATATGTACATGATGCTACTCATGTTATTAATTGGAATGATGTGCAGGTGGAACCCGAAGGATATTTTCTGGTGGAACCAGATTGTATCCTCGAAAGGAGGGAGATCTCACTTCGGAATCGCACCATTGGTCAAGTGAAGGTGCAATGGAAGCACTTTAGTCTAGAAGAATCCACCTAGGAATTGGAAAGTCATATTCAGGATGCATATCCAATTATATTTCAGGGGAACTCTAAGGACAAGGAATAAATAACATCGAAGACGATGTTATAAATTAAGGGGGTGTATATGTCACATGCCCCAATTTGCAAAACAATTTAATGTTACTGAGGAACATTATGTTATATTTTATGCTAAGTTTGTAATTGATGACCAAGTGGGGTCAAGAATAATTAATGTATTTCAGAATATTTTATTAATAAATAAATAAATGATGAGACAATAGCTTAGGGAAGTTGTTAAAAGAGTGTTAAATAGTCACTTAATGGAGGAGACTGGGTGGAGAGTATACTGACAAGTGTCAGCATCCTCAAACTACTTCTAACTATTGCAGGTGGCAACTTCTCTATATTTGTGGTCATGATTCCCAAGAAAGTGGAATTGGAGCAGGTGGCTCATTAAGTAAAAACTGACCCAAAATACCTAGGCATTATTATAAAACTTCCCGTTGAAGACAGCTGAAGCTGCTCATTTCTAGAATGGTGATCATTCAGTGTGAATGAAGTACACATGAGAAATTCGATGGAGGGGACTTACTGAAGTGAGTTTGAGGGGTTAACTGCTCAGACCCGAACTTATGCAGCTGTTAGGATGAAGTTTCTTTTGGTTTGGATTAGTCCTGTAATTTGACTAGTCAGGTGACAGAAGGTCTTAAGGACACATCCTTCACCCAGTACTCTACCAAGAGGACCAAGAAACAGGCTTCGGGGTCCTGAGGGAGTGCAGACTAAGCCTTCTTCGGGAGTTGGTTGGGAGGAACAACCTCCTTAAGCTGTTGTCACCTCATCATTTGACAGGTTTTTATTTGCTTAGGTTATTTATAATTTATTTACTATTTTTAGTGAATGTTTAATAGTTTTTCAAGGTTATGCATGTTATTATTTTGTTAGGATTTATGCAGAAAAGAGATTTGTGTATTGATAAACTTAATGATTTGTAGACTATGTTTAAAATAGTAGTATTATTGCTAAGTGAAAAGTAAATAGAAATAAATTACCATACTGTATTTATCCACACCTTGTATATTGATTAAGTAGATGTGATCATTTATTTATCAACTCGGAATTAAAAATGCAAATGAATACTTTTATAGTTTGTATATGATTTATTATAAAATTTAGCAGTATTTTCTCTATCTACTGGAAGTATCTATATTATCTAATACAATAAAAGAACATAATATATGTTAATTATTAGTAGTCATACTAATCACCGAACTATTACTAGTACTAATATTATTATAAACATAATAAATAAATTTACTTTAACCAATACAGGAATAGTAAAAGATAACAATTAGGGTTTGAACCTAGATAGTACTCAATGGGTCTTTATAATAATTTAATCCTAGTTCATATTTATAATCTATACTAAAAATAGATGTTGTTTTTACTGTAACCCTCGAGATTTACTTAGGGTTTACAAGAGGTAGGTTTTATCCCTTAAACAAGCTTTTACATTCTTAATCATAACATAAAATTTAACAGCTGTAAATATTTATTACTGAAAGTAAAAATAGGAAAGAGAACTAAAGCCATTTCTGTAAAAAAAATCCATCACATTTTAGAACTGTAGGTTATCTACAAATAATAACCATTATGAGGAAAAAACCGAGTAAGTAATTCACCTAATAACATGTTATAAAATTCAAACAATATAAATCACTATAAATCATTTATATCAAATGAATTGTAAATTAAATAACATTGTTAATAATTTAATAGAGACAAAATCAAATAAGAGTAATGGCTTATGGCCTTTATAATTATAGGTTGAGGCTCAGGCCTGTTCAAAATTTAATTATATAAAATAATAAAATGAAACCATAACCATTATTTTCCTTACAAGTGGAAAACCCTATATTTGTTTTACAAGTCTCGACTGAGTTAACAGTCTTTTCTTCACCTTTAAAATCCACTTAAAAACTTAATTAACCAGGCAAAGATCGAACAACATTGTTATGGCTTAGAGCTGAGTTCTAAGATGAAATAAAAACGTTTACATCATCCAGGCTGTAAAGGAATTGCCACTAAAACCTTAATGTCATGGCTACAATAGCATTCAACATTCTTGCACTCAATACCATTTAGGGTTTGTAATATAAAACAAAATAACAAGAAGTATTCTAATAGTAAAACCCAAGCTGAGTCCACAACCAGCAACAAAGTTTCTTATCATTCAGACCACTACATGAATGCAGGAGAAAACCCTTACTGCAACTAGGGCTTACCAAGGTTTTGTGTGGCTGAAGGTTGGAGAGTTGAGCTAGCAGCTAGCACCTCAAGGTGAGAGAGAAACCTGCATAGGAAAACAAGTATTTAGTTACAGTATTTAATTTGTAATTGTAATTAAACTTTACTGTAAAATTAAACTCTTGATGGGTAGTTACCTAGCAGCGTTCTCGTTTTGAAAAATTGTGAAAAAAAGCCACTAGAGACAGCTCAACGACACGTCGAAGGGTAAATCTAGAAGCTAAGAAGACGCTGACTATAATTGAAACCATAAGCTGCGAATCCAAAGGTAAACTAGCAACACTCCCACGAGAACAAAGAGCACTTTTACTCAGCTATGTCACTATTTTTCTGTCTGATTTACCAACTCAATCTTCAAATCGATTAAGGGAGTGATTTTTTTTTACTCATACCACTTCTATTCAGTAGTCTTAAAACACTTAGAAACAAGTTTTACTTCTCACAAGACCAAGATTGCAGTGGAAATGGAAAGTTGGGGGTTAGCAAGGAGTGATGGCGGCCACGAGCTCCCAGCTCGACCGCACAAGACAAACAAACCCTCGCCTTTGCAAAATGAATTTTAGGGCAAGCACAAGTCAACTTAACCAATGACTTTACCCCCTCCATGTGTCCTTGGAGATTTATCTCCAGCGCGGGTAGAATTTCTATAGGCATGTTGCTGCAATCAAAATAATTATAATCAAAACCTATAATCATTTAAACAATGCAATTTCTATGATTGCCAATAATATATTAATACCATGGAGTTTTTTTGATGCTTAGTTTACCAATTATAAAATTAAGATAGGAAGTATATTCTAGGATAAGTCAAGTTAAGATAAGTTCTTTTGTTAACCATGTGTGCTATAACATAGTTAAAAAAGACATATGTTTGGTATCAAACTATATTATGTTGATCAACAAACTTATCTCAAAGTTTTACTAAATCAACTTGTATGAAGGTATAGTTATTTTATATAATGTGAAAATTATATAATGTTAAACCTAGGATAAGGTTGAAATGGATATACATCTTTTGAGTGTGTGGTATTAAGAGTTTTTAGAGTTAACTCTTTTTCAACAAAATAGGCTAGATTTGTAGTTTATGAACATGAAGTATTTCCTTTGTATTTTCCAAAAGAATCATATACTTATGTTCAAGACTAGACTCCAAATGTGTGCCCAAACTAAGCAAAAAGTTGGATTACTATAATTTCATCCTAGATAAAATCTAGATCAAAATTGCTATAAATGAAAGTACAAAGTATTCTTGGATTTAATTGTAATCAACCAGTAACTTGATTTTCTTTGGCATAGTACCTTAATCATGTTTTTACACCCATGCAGATGCAATTTGTTATAAATATAATTATGAAGATGTGACAACGCAATTAAGATCAATGTTACCTCATGGAGTCAAGCTGTTCATAAATATTCTAAGACTAGCATCATATTCATGCTAGGGAAGTATCTTCTTGACTTGAATATAAATATTATTATTTTTACTGGAACTTACGCTCACCTGAAAAACCCTGTAAAGAACCATCAGTCCAACTGAGTTAGCTTAAAGATAATTTAGCTCTGATCACACATAAGATATTTTCCCTACTTGACAAAAGAAATCAATAGTATGCCTAGCATCAGTAAAATACAAGTTTATATTCTACTTTCTGGAAAATTAGAACTGTTAAGTTGAAAACAGTAGTAACACAGTTTTTAAAAGACAAGCCTCTAGATAATACAAATTCTGACAAGGGAGTAATCTGTGTTTCTCTTACAAACTGTTTTATTATCTGCTAATAGTTAGGGGTACTTTAGTGGTGACATTTAACATTTTATGTCAAATGAAAATTTTTACAAATTTTTGAGTTATTACAGTCATCATAGTCACACTATTCATGATCATCATCATCACCTTCTTCGTCATCGTCGTCATCATCATCATCATCATCGTCGTCGTCATAGTCATCATCATCATGGGAATGATCATCATCATTGTCATCATGAAAATCATCATCCTCATCATCTTAATCATCATCATCATCATAGTCATAGTCATCATGATCATCATCATCGTCATCATCATCATGATCATCATCGTCATCATCATCACCATCATTGTTCATCATCATCATCATCATCATCATCGTCATCATCATCATCATAGTCATCGTCCTCATCATCCTCATTTTCATCCTCCTCCTCCTCCTCCTCATCATTGTTCATCCTCATCCTCATCATCATCATTCTCATCATCCTCCTTATCATCATCATCATCATTGTTCCTCATCATCGTCATCATCATCATCATCACCATCATGGTTCATCATCATAGTCATCATCATCCTCATCCTCATCATCATCATCATTGTCAACATCATCATCCTCATCATCGTAATCATCATATTCATAGTCATCGTCATCACCATCATTGTCATAGTCATCATCCTCATCATCCTCATTGTCATCATCCTTATCATCATCATCATCATCATTGTTCCTTATCATCGTCATCATCCTCATCATCCTCATCATCCTCATCATAGTCATCATAGTCATCATCATCATCATCATCATCCTCGTCCTCGTCATCATCATCATAGTCATCATCCTCATCATCATCATTGTCATCATCCTTATCATCATCATCATCATCGTCATCATCATCATCATCCTCTTCATCATCATTGTCATTATCCTCCTCCTCCTCGTCATCATTGTTCATCATCATCGTCATGGTCATCATCATCATTCCATTAAAATTGCTTGAAAATAAAATCAAAGCAAAGTTTCAACTAAACCTATCATCATCATCATCATCATTGTTCCTCATCATTGTCCTCATCATCATCAACATCATCATCATCACCATCATCATCACCATCATCATCACCATCATCATCATCATCATCGTCTTCCTCATCATCATCATCATAGTCATCATCATCATCATCCTCATCATCATCATCATCATAATAATCATCCTCATCATCATCATTGCCATATTCCTCCTCCTCATCATCACCATCATTGTTCATGGTCATCATAATCGTCATCATCATCATCCTCATCCCCATCATCATCATCATCACCATCACCATCACCATCATTGTTCATCATCATCGTCATCGCCATCATCATCATCATAGTCATCCTCCTCCTCCTCCTCCTCCTCATTGTTCATCATCATCATTCCATTGCAAACGCTTGAAAATAAAATCAAAGCAAAGTTTCAACTAAACCTATCATCATCATCATCATTGGTCCTTGTCATCGTCATCATCATCATCATCATCATCATCATCATCATCATCACACACCATCATTGTTTATCATCATCATCATCATCACCACCATCATTGTTCATCATCATCCTCATCCTCATCATCATCATTGTCATCATCCTTATCATCATCATCACCATCATTGTTCATCATCACCGTCATCGTCATCATCATCATCAGCATCATCATCATCATCATCATACTCATCATCCTCCTCATCATCATTGTCATTATCCTCCTCATCATCATCATTGTCATGGTCATCATCATCATTCCATTGAAAATTATTGAAAATAAAATCAAAGCAAATTTTCAACTAAACCTATCATCATCATCATCGTTCCTCATCATCGTCGTCATCATCATCATCCTCATCATAATCATCATCACCATTGTCGTCATCATCGTCACCATCATCATCATCGTCATCCTCATCATCATCATCATCATCATCATAGTCATCATCCTCATCATCATCATTGTCATCATCCTCATCATCATCATCACCATCATTGTTCATGGTCATCGTCATCGTGGTCATCATCATCATCATCATCATCATCCTCATCCTAATCATCATAGTCATCATCCTCCTTCTCCTCCTCCTCATCATCCTCATCCTCCTCATCATCATCATAGTCATCATCCTCATCATCATCATTGTCATCATCATCATCCTCATCATCGTAATGATCATCATAATCATCGTCATCATAGTCATACTATTCATGATCATCATCATCATCATCATCGTCATTGTCATCTTCATTGTCGTCATCATCATCATCATCATCATCATCATCATAGTCATCATCATTGTTCATCATCATCGTCATGGTCATCGTCATCATCAACATCATCATAATCATCGTCATCATCATCCTAATCATCGTCATCATAGTCATAGTCGTCGTGATCATCATCATCCTCATCATCATCATCATCATCATCGCCATCATTGTTCATCATCATCGTCATCACCATAGTCATCATCCTCATCATCATCATCATAGTCATCATCCTCATTATCGTCATTGTCATCATCTTCCTCCTCCTCCTCATCATTGTTCTTCATCATCATTCCATTGCAAATGCTTCTAAATAAAATCAAAACAAAGTTTTAACTTAACAGATGCATGCACACATCCTTAACGTGTACGCACTAAGAAGCGCGAGCTCACTTCTAGTGCATGCATGTTATGTTTTAAACTATGTGCACGCGTGATTCAAATTTAGAATTTTCGCGAGCACCTTTTTTCCAACCTACATGGTGGATGACTTGGCTGCTTTGGTTTTAGGTTCAGGTTGCCAAACCAAGTGGTTTGGACTGTCTTATGACATAAAACATGTTTTGTACCACTTCTTCTATTTCGTGCATGATTTTGCATATGCCACGCTTGTCCACTGCTAATGCAAATTCACACACTGGTGTAACTCTGTCTGTAGATTCTCAATATGTAATTTTTATTTAAATCTATTATTTTTTTCTATTGTTTATTTAATTTTAAATGGACTAACGCCAATCTAACACAAAAGGTAGGCTATTTGCTTCGGCTATAACATTTGATTGGCTCGCCTATTTAGAAAATGGAAAAGAACTTGCACAAGAAGACACAAAGACCTACATCCTATAAAAAATATCGTTCATTGACTATGTTAAGACCAAGATGTCGTGGACTAACGCTCGACCTTGTCATTTTAAGGCATCACTGAATTCCTTAATTTAAAAGAAAATATATATAACATAAATAAATATGGAAAAACAACGTTGCACTAGAAACACCTGTTATCTACAACTCTATACAATTGTTTTCACAAAATTCCACCATTTGTATACCAAACGAGTGGACCAACGCAAACATATTCATTATTTTTTGGCAAAAAAATAACATACCAACCTTAGAAGAACCTCGTTTTGGGGATTTATACTTAGTTTCCATAAATAAAAGTTATGTATTCTGGAAGGTAATCCGATTTTCCACGTTTCATATTCTTACGCCATATTCCAAAAAGTTGTGTAGGTACCTCTAATATTGATTTTTGACATTCAAATTTCTGTTTTTCCAGAAGTCCATTGCAGCGAATGCGTCATAAGTGACCAGCATTAGCTTGCACCAGCCCATAAGGTTTTAGTTACATAAGAGGGATTATCATTTTCATAGGTTGTTGATAGCATTACATGGGTTCTTACCCATACCATAAGCTTGGTATTTCAGGATCAATGAGTTAACTTGTGCAGATTTCTACTTTTTTTATTTTGATAAATATGATCTACTTATCTTGGTCTTGTATGGAGATGTGATTATCTTTTTAGGGTGTCCTAGAAAAGTCATGACGTATGATGTGGTGTTAAATGATCTTGACCTGTGATTTTTACTTGAGGTTTGCTGGTGTTTTCTTTATTGTAGAACATTTGTAGTGCTCCACGTGTCCACGTTGTTGGGATTTGACGGTAGTGATTGAGCTTAAGGGTGTTGGGATTCTAAGGTAATAAGTAATTAAGCTTAGAAGCAAGCAAATGTTGTTGGGATTTAATTGAGTTTAGAAGAAAGAAAATATACAGTGCCTTGTAATGGTGGCAAGCAAAAATGATAGCTCTTCAATAATATTTCTAAGTCTGGCCTTTTTTTCACGCAAATCTACAGTGCCTCATTCAAGAATGTTGGTAAGTAGAAATGATAGCTCTTCAATAATATTTTTATAAGTATTGTTTTTTTTCACACATGCATACAGAGAATCAGAAGCTAACTATTTTTCAAAAAATATCTTCTCTATGGAAAGGGAGCTTAGCTTCTAGATATGGAAAGATTCAATTTTGGTGCACCATGATTCAATTCAGTTTTTTTTAATCAGGCCTGTCGTTTTTTCCCAGCCTCCTTTACTTTGAAAATAGGCATTTGAAACCATAGATATAAATACATGGATCTAAATCAATATTACTTCAATATGTGAAAGTATAAAGTAAATGTTGAAATTATAAAAAGGAAATTGAGCAAATATTGAAAGTATAAAGAAAACAAAGTAAATAGGGAAAGGAATAATATCTAAGAAAAAATAGTTATTTGCTTTAATTAAGTTACTATGTATATTCATAAATATTCAGACATTAACCTATTTAATTTTCTAAACATTTATAAATATGAACCAACATTAAATGTATGAACTAGCTCTATAGCAACAAAAATATTGATCTTTGATGCAACTCTCCTCATATATCCTCTTGGACATAACTATGGTTCTTGCTTGATGTGAGGCCAAGTGGTAGAAGGCTTTGATGCTTGTACATATACTTCTCGATTCTGGGAGGCCATGGTATAGTATTTCTTGAAGGCCATTGTATAGTCTTTCTTGATCATGGTACTTGATCAATTGGTATAAGACTTGGGTTACACATTACATGCCCACCTAGCTCTGTTATTCCTTGTCATAATAGAGTGGATTTGATTTGGTCCTTCTTGGGGATTAGCTACCTTTGTTGGAATGGTCATGTCTACTCTAGTGTGGGTGCGCACAATCTCTTCTGACATGGGTGGAAGTGCATGTGAAGCAAGCTCATGGAAATCCTTATTGGAATTACAGATTAAAATGAAAACATAAAGAAAAAAATGTCATGGGAAAATACCATGGTTTTATGAAACCATGAGAAAGGCCATAATTAAATTAATGAATTAAACATTAAAATAAAGAAATAAAGAAATAAAAAACCATGAGTCAATACCATACAAAAATGCCATGGTTTTATGAAACCATGGAAAAAACAATAATACAAATATGATATAATAACTAATTAATTAAGCATCTAAATAAAGAGTAAAAGGACGTGCCTTTTACATTTGAAAAGGACCTATGGTCTGTGTATTTTATTGTATCAATTTTTCATGAATCATTCATTTTATTTAAAGTGTAACATATGTTGAATCTTTTAGTGTCTTAAGGGAAACACTTAGCATATATGAAAGGAGGAAAAACAACACAAACTAGGTTCAAGTGGCCCTCTTGGCTAAGTTGCGCTACAAGAAATATGCTCACTTAACTCAAAATTTCATAAATGGCTCATTTCTATTAATTTAATACTTCAACATTAGAGAGTTATGAAGAGTATTACACAATATAATCTTTGAACTAATGCTTAAATCCATTCTAACTCCATACTAACTCCACAAAGTGATATACAAATGCTTTTATAGAGAGTTTGTACGAAGGAAAAATATGCATCGAAAATCATAGATCCTAAACACATTGATCTAAACCAACCGTATACTAAATATGAACATAGGATGTGTGCTCTCGATGAATATGGATTCAATGACAGGGATGTCATATACACATTGGCTTTGAACAATTTCATGAATAAAGCATAAAATCGTAACTGACTTCATTTTTGGCTTGCACATTTGGATGTTTACCAATTCCTTTGACCGTAAATTCCAATATGTTGACGGTTCTAAATCCAAACAAAGAGGAGGATGACCATGTTGACCTATTTCCAAACAAACACCATATCCTTGTTTCTTTCTTTGGGAAGCGAAAGGAGTCAAACCAACAAAAGTGTTCTTGGATGACACCTACAAGAAATATGGGATTCAAGGGACTTTTCAATTATGGTAGTTATAAAACTTTGTAATTCTAGTAGTCACATGAATTTACAATTCCGGTGGTCATAGAACTCTCTGATTCTGGTAGTCACTGGGTTCTGTGATTTTGGTAGCCATTCGATTCTATGATTCTGGTAGTCACTATATCATTTTCAAATGCTCTGTAGCTGCATGGAATACTATGAAATCCTTGTAATCATTAGGCATGATAAATGTTGGGCCCAGAAATGACACCTTTTTGACCACCCTTACCTACCTCTTTTTTCTTCATCCTACTCTATTATGTACAATAAACAGATGTTTTTCCTTCACTCGGTCCCTAAATTCATATAGGAATGGTTAATCATTGTCTTATTTTATTAATGCTTAGGATTGTTGTAAATAGGGATTTACATCTTGAATTATGCTAACATATGGTGGTTTTATAAAGATAATTTGAGATGTAAAGGATACAGGTGTAGCGGGCTGAACATGCCAAGAGAGGGATGAACATTCATTGTCGATATGATCGCCATCCATTCCATGGTTTCCCAAAGAACGCGGTCCAAGGATACTATTCCACGCGAGATATACAAAGGTAGCTGTAACAGGCTGCAACAGATTCGGAGGAAACAATGCACCGCTGCTCAAAAATAGCTGCAATCCATGGAGTATCTTCTCAATTGATCATGATCATCATTTTTGGCTCGAGTAACAACCTTCCTATATTTTCTTCTTTCATCTTGCCATGACTGTAACAACTTATCGTAATTGGGGCATCCTGAAGATCAGAGATCTTCATGGCTGCTCGATAATAGTGGGAAGATGTTATGATTGTAATTGTATAAATACTAGGAACTATTCCGATCCAGGGGTTGAAAAACTAATCAAATTTATTGTATCAGTTGTGACTGAGGTTGTGTGTTCATCTGCCATTTTAATACAAGGAGTTTGATTCTTCAGATCTCAGCGTTCTAACGTGTGCTACTTCCAACATCTCTGTGTGAAGGCTGGGCCCACCTTCCCACAGGGATTGCTGAGTTAATTAGGTATTTTATTTATTCTATTGTGTGTTTTGGATTTTGTGATAAATTCCTTTATTTACAGTAAGCTGCAACAGTCATCGATTTGCTGTGTGCTCATTTGAATGATTAGTAATTGCATCCCCTGTAAATTGCAGTGGTGTGGTGTGACAGTCGACTGTGTAGGTTAAATTTCTTTTATGCAACTGTGTGATAGCTGTGACAGCCCTGTTCATCCCTAGTTCTTTGAATTGTTGTTTTCTTTAGATCCTTGCAGTTTATTCCTTTACATTTATAATTGTAGAACTTAACTCCTGTACTTTCAATTTCTAGAATAATTTAAATTAAGATAGTTGAGATGGATCTTTAGATGGTTTGGTAATTAAGGATTTAACTTTTTCCAAAAGTAATCTAGATGTTTATTTCCTGAATATTTTAATTCTAGATTAAGGATTGTAAGAAGGTATTTGTGATTGCATTCTTAAGAAGGTAAGCTAGATTAACTAGATTATGGGATGAGTTCAACTGAACAAGAAAGTAGGGTCATTCATTTATAGCATCAACTACTTAGTGTTTAAAGCATATATAATGCACATTATCCTTAAAATAAGAGACTTCCCTGGGTTGACAATTTATATTGAACACTCTGTATGTTGGCTTTAATTATCTTGCATATAGGGTGCCCAACATTTTGGTGTCATTGCCGAGGAGGATAATTATTAGACACCGTAGTAGTTGCATCTAGTAATTATATTTATTCATTCTTATTCAGTTTTTAAGTTTGCATGTTTTGTGTTGCATGAATACGAGAAGGGTACAGCGTGACAATCTTATAAATCCTAGAACCCACAGAACACTAACATTGTAGGTGGTTGAGGCCGTGGAAAAAATCCAACATTGGGAAGAAGGACAATCATTGACGACCTGGTTGATAGGACCAATTCTTCTACTGGGGCTCGCCATCAAGAAACACCTATTAGAAGAAGCCCAGTTACCCCTGGAATGGCAGCATCAGTTTCCACAGTGGAGAACACACGAGAAGCTGCAACACCCTTGGATATCCCTACGGAGGAAGACAGAGTTAGTATTGTGGGATCAGCTGACCGAGATTTGATCTATCACATTAATGGGAAGGTTGTGAATGAAGAGGAGTGGACACAATTCCATAAAAAATTTAACGATCAGTGGAAGGACGAAGAGGATAAAGCAGAAGAAGATATGAGCAACAGACGTGATCCCAAAGATCACGAAGAAGCAATGGGGGAAAATCATCATCACGAGGGTAACTCCCCTCCTGAAGGGACGATTGCTACACTTCAGTTCCCAATTCAACAACAAGAGGGGATAGCCCCCATGAAAAATATATCGCCATCGATGTTGCCTCGCTTTTATGGAAAAGAGGCAGAGGATCTAGATGAATTTATTTTTGAATTTAACATCCTCTTTCGCAGCTACGACTACACCACCAATGCACAGAAGCTGAAACTTTTTCCTGCCACTCTGAAGGACAATGCATTATATTGGTTCATGAGCCTGGGAGGGGGAACCATCACTACCTATGACCTGATGAAACAGGTGTTCCTGGAGAAATATCAGGAGTATTGCAATACCAAGGACAAGAGAGAAGAACTGTTTAAAATGGTACAAAGGACGATCAAAGTCTGGAAGATTTTGTTGAAAGGATTTTATATAATGTGTAGAGAGCTGGACAAACTAATATGGGGTTATATGTGCTCAAAATAATCCTACTTTGTGGGATTAGGGAAGATTGCCTAGACATGTTGAACCTGTTAGGAAAGGGGGATATCTCAAAGGAGTCCTTTGAAAAGATCATTGAACTATGCAAAAGGCATTCCAAAGGATCTTCCAGGAACAACAAATGGGACAAACAGGACAAATTGTAACATGATGTCTTCGACAGAACATAAAAGTCATCTAATGGGGGAGTTACCTGGGAAGAAATAGGCAATCTCCTTGAAAATTTCAAGACATAAATGATGAGCTCCATCTCCTTAGAAATAGATGTCCTGAGGGAAAAGCAGAAACAAGTAGTAGAGGATCTCACACTTGGTATATTCTATCCTAAATGTAGGAAGAACCACCCTCTGAAGGAGTGCCCTCTCGACAAAGTAGAAGTGTGTCAGCTATGCGAATTGAACCATGACACAAAATAATTCCCTTCACTACCTCAAGTGAAGGAATTTATGCAGCAATCAACTCTAGATGTGGAACTGGCCTACTTTATTGCACAGAAAAAGCCCTGGCAGCCTCGAAATCAAGGTATGGCTCCAGGCTTGTTTCCATTTTCGAATAACATGAATAATTGGAATAATATGCAGCACATGAATACACAATTTACTTCATCTTATTCTAAACATCAATGGTATCCCTCTCAACCTCTGAAGCAAAATTTTAACTCCTGGAACCCTTGGACACAACCACCAAACCAACAAAATTCTTGGTGTCCTGGATGGAGGATTTTCCATCCAGGGAACCAGTTCCCCCATAACCAACCTCCTCAATAGATTCCACATCAAATGTTTCCTCATCAACCATACCCTCCTCAACAATATCCTCAGCCTTATTAGCAGTCCCAGTTGCAACTCCTGAATAATGTTGTCCCCAATATGTCGATATGACCATAGCTGCCTGCTCAACCTAACCCTAACCCAGATAATAAAGTAGTCCATCAGTTTGAGATTGCCAACATGCCCGCTTACTCCATTACTCTAGTATCCTGCAATGAAATTCACTTACAATTAGGGAGGGTGGTGGAGCCTTTGATCATTGAGGATGTTCCATCCTTTGTGCGTGAAGAAAGGATGAACCAACAGTATTTATCCAATGCAATGACCCCCATTATTGAAGACATTGAACATCCTACCAATATGCCACCTGAAACACAAAAAGACACATTTATCGACACACAACCTACATAATTGATTAGGGAAACACCATACCCTGAAAGATTAATATTACCAAAGGTAGTGGGCCAACCTTAATTTAACCTATTAGGAGAGTTAAAAAATATTTATGTTAAAATTCCACTCCTTCAGGCCGTTCAAGACATACCTATCTATCCCAGAACCATTCAGGATCTATGTACAATGAAACCAGGAAGAAAATCCAAGGATCCTCCCACTGTTCATGTCATAGGGAAATTATCTTAATTAATAATGGGGAAAACCCTCTTGGCCAAATACGATGATCCTGGGAATCCCACTGTCACTGTACAGATTGGGAGCACACAAATACCCAATGTACTGGTAGAATTAGGCACAGCAATTAACGTCATGACCATTGAAACTGTAAGGAAACTTGGGATCACTAATCTTAGGCCAACTCCTACCATTTTAGAACTGGCAGATAGATCTACTATTAAACCTGAAGGAATCTTGGATGATCTCATTATCTCAGTTGATTCTTGGGAATATCTTATTGACTTCTTGGTTTTACAACCTAATTTGCAGCTAGGAGGACACCCATTGATCCTGGGAAGGCCCTGGTTATCTACAGCTGATGCTTGCATCAACTGTCAGTCTGAGTCTATGACCATATTATATGGAACCGAGATAAAGAACCTCACTCTCTATCCTCTAGCTCGGCCGAGCTTAGAAGCTGAAACTCTGTTATGGATGGAACCAGAGGAAGAAGAGGGCGTTCAGCCATTATTAACGATAGGTAAGGCCTTGACTTTTAAAGATGAAACTAAAGACTATTCCATTAATAATTTCATCAGTGAACCCAATTCTGTCAATAAGAAAATTATCAGATACTGAATGCTACTCTAGGTGAAGAGGAACAAGAAAATCTCACAGAGGAGACATTAGTCAGTGACACTCACATAGTTCCAGTGTTGAAAAATTCAAAAAGTGTTCCTGTCAAGGTAGAGTCTGGAAAAAACCTGAATATCAATCCCAGTCTTGCCCCAGATGAACAACAACGCTTAATCACTCTCTTAAAAAAACACAAGGGGGCATTTTCCTGGGAGTACACAGACATGAAGGGCATCCCTTCTAATCTGTGCACCACCACATTTATATCAAAAGTGACTCCCGACCTATGTGCCAGCCTCAACGAAGAATGAATCCCAATATTAGGGACATAGTGAAGGAAGAAATTCAGAAACTCTTGGAAGCAGGATTTATATATCCCATTTCAAACAGCGAGTGGGTGTCTCCAATCCTGATAATACCTAAGAAGAATGGTAAATGGAGAGTCTGTGTGGAATATAGAGAGCTGAACAAGGCAACACAAAAAGATCACTTTCCCCTACCTTTCATCGATTAAGTACTTGACACCTTATCCAGGAAGAGGTTTTTCTCCTTCCTGGATGGGTTTAGCGGGTACAATCAAATCCAGATTGCTCCTGAAGACCAGGATAAAAATACCTTCACCTATCCCTGGGGAAATTTTGCATATAGAGTGCTTCCCTTTGGCTTATGCAATGCACCAGCCACATTTCAAAGAGTTGTGATTCGCATCTTTTTAGAATTAGTTAATGATAGTATGGAAATTTTCATGGATAATTTTACACTTATGGCAAAGACTTTGAAGAAGAATTGAAAAACTTGGAAAAGGTTTTAACTCGCTGCAAGCATACCCAGCTATCTTTGAGCAGTGAAAAGTTCCATATGATGATGAGTGAAGGGGTAGTGTTGGGGCATTTTATCTCTATTTATGGCATCTAGGTAGACCCCTCTAAAATCAAGGTAATAAAAAATATACCAACTCCTAGAACTCAGAAATAAGTGCGAAGTTTCTTAGGGCATGCTAGATATTACAAAAGATTTATAGAAAACTTTTCCAAACTTGCCTCTCCTTTGTTTTCATTGTTAATGAAGGATGTGCAATTTACTTGGAATGAGGCATGCTAGATAGCGTTTGTTAAACTTAAGGAGAAGTTGTCCACATCTCCCATCCTAAGAGGGCCCAATTGGGCCCTGCCTTTTCACATTTAACCAGATGCCTCTGATACCGCCATTGGAGCAGTTTTAGGATAGCAGGATGTTCAAGCACCTGATGCAGTTTATTATAATAGCAAAAACTTAGCCCCTGCTGAACTTAATTATACTATTACTGAGAAGGATTTTTTAGCCATTGTTTACTCCATTAACAAATTTCGACATTATATCACTGGATATCCTACCTTTGTGCACACTGACCACTTGACCATCAAATATCTAATGAATAAACTTGTTACAAATGCTCGAGTAACTATATGGTTGTTATTATTACAGTAATTTGATATCACCATTATAGACAGACCTGGAAAAGAAAACGTTGTCACTGATTTCCTATCTCGTTTTACTAACACTGATGATAATCTACCTGTTGAGGACTCTTTCCAGATGAACACTTATTTGCAGTTTCATCTCACTCCCCTTGGTATGCAGATGTCGCTAACTACTTGGATGCAAGGAAGCTTCCGACACATTTGTCAGAAAGAGAAAAGAGGAAAATTATTCAACAAAGTGCTAGGTATTGTTGGATAAACGGTCATCTCTTCTACACATGTCCTAATCTTGAGATCAGAATATGTGTAAGAGAGGATGAAATATTCCATATTTTGAAGGCCTTCCATGATGAACCTTGTGGGGGTCATTTTGCAGACAAGAGGATAGGACACAAAGCGTTGAGAATGGGCTACTATTGGCTGACCCTTTTTCAGGGATACAAAAAGATATGTCCAGTCTTGTGACAGCTGCCAGAGGATGGGCCAACCTAACAAATTGGATCAAATGCCTCTTCAACCACAATTGGTGGTTGAACCTTTTGACAGATGGGCCTTAGATTTTGTTGGTCCTATCAACCCTCATTCCAGGAAGAAAGCCTACAACTTAGTTTGTACCAACTACACGACGACACGGGTAGAAGCTGTGGCTTTGGTGAAAGCAATGAGCAAGTTGTGATCGATTTCCTGTATGGTGAAATGTTTACCCATTTCGGAGTACCCAAGGAAGTGGTTACAGATGGAGGACCTCACTTTGTGTCACATCAATTTGAAGCTCTGCTACGGAAGTACCATATTCAGCACCGGATATCTTCACCATACCATCCCCAGGGCAATGGTCAAGTGGAAAGCACTAACAAATTTATTGAATCCATCCTTGCCAAAATGGTCAGGAGCCATCGTAGAGACTAGGCTGATAGATTTCTGGAAGCATTGTGGGCATATCGTACTACTTGGCATAATACTACAGGTTTCTCTCCTTATGACTTGGTGTATGGGAAAAGTGTTGTCTTCCCCATTGAATTTGAAATCAAGACTTTGAAGACAGCTACGTAGGTAAACTTAGATGTGACTGAAGCTCAGAAGAGAAGATTGAATCAATTGAATGAAGTTGATGAGAACCATTTATCTATTGTGGATCAGACAGTATTAATCCAGCAACAGAGATCCAATTGACACGATCGATTCATCAAAAAGAAAGTCTTCTGCGAAGGAGACTGGGCATTATTATACGATTCAAGATTCAAGAGGGACTTCAAGGGTAAGTTACGCACAAGATGGTTGGGCCCATACCTAGTAGACATAGTATTTGATAATGGTACAGTCCGCCTGGTAACCATTAATGAGAATCATGCACCATTATTTGCTAAAGGTCACAGGCTGAGACTATACCATAAGCCCATTTCAAAAGATGCATTCAATTCACATATTGCAGCTGATCCGGAATACCATTTAGAACAAGGGCATGAATCTTTCTCTGCCCCTGTCAATCTTTAGATAATCACTGTAAATCTTACATAAATTTTTGTACATAAATAAATTGTTATTTTTACTATTATTTTTATCTTTTTCCTTTGCACTTGATCCTTTTTTTTTAATAATACGTGCAGGGATGCGCCTAAGGAGCAATGGTCATGATAGGTCCTATCAACCAAGGTCATCCTTTTGTAACTTCTTGCATCAGAAGAAAACTCCTTGAACTAGCTCGTTGCAGATGCAACACTATAATACTTTGCCTATTTTTTCGTTTTTCTGTAGCTGCAACACCATAAAATACCTCCCTTTACCCCATTCCATGCAGCTACAACACCGCAAAACGTTGCCTATTTTTCCACTTTTCTGCAGCTGCAACATCGTAAAATCCTGTCCTTGACGCCGTTCCACACAGACACCATAAAATGTTTCCTATTTTTCCATTTTTCTGCAGCTGCAACACTGTAAAATCCCGCCCTTTACCCCTTTCTGTGCAGCTGCAACACCGTAACTTAATACCTTTTTCTGATTCCGGTAGTTGCGACACCATTTCACTTTTGTCCATTTTTACCATTTCCGGCAACTGCGACACCTTTCCATTTTTACCATGTTTACCTTTTTCGGCAGCTGCGACTCCACCAAAAATGGCTGATTTTTCTATAATTCACGGCTGCGACTCTACCAAACTACTTGATTTCTCTACGATCCGCGGTTGTGACTCCTCCATTATTGGTAGAACTCTTTGCAACCTTGGTTAGTGACTCCTCCAGATCTAGCCCCAATTCCTGATGCCGACGATTCCGATTTACCTCACAACATTCATTATATTTCCGACAAGATTGACATGATGGTTTTGGTCTACCTGTAGAAAAGGTCATTACAGCACGCCTGGAATAATGATCAAATTTAAATGGTTGCACTTCACACGCTTTACTATTCTCAAAGGTCACCGTTCATCGCATATTTTCAAATGTATGGTTCTAATTATTTACTTGATTAAGCGTTAACTAGATTTGACAACATTAATCATACCTTCCTTTCTGTGCCCATTATTACACCTGCATACCGTTAAATGTTCACTCGTACGACTTAATGGCCATTTAATTTAGCTGGTAACTACCACCTTTCCTAATTTTGGATAAAATTCCAATCATTTCCATGCTCTTAAACTTTCCGAATTTACCCAAGTCCACTCTCAGCTGTTCACGCATACTCTGTGCTTTAACCTCCATTGTCGGGACCTGTAATCTATCAGACTGATAAATAATTATGAAGTCAAACAAACATGGGTATCCCAGCTCGGCATGAACCTCCAAATACGTGAAAACTAAGAAGAAATGCTGAATTTTTCACAATTTTTGAAGCTGGGGGCTAGACTAAATTCTTCCAACACCTGAATGTGTTTCATTGAGAGACAACTCTACAATTTTCCTTAAATCTTACAGAAAACCACTCAGAGGTTTGGGGGTTACGTATAGAAGTCTCTGAAGCAATAGTGGCTGAAGTCACCATCCTTCCTTAGGTGGAAAGAGCCTGGTTTGGTCGAAGAACCCCCAATGCTGCTGCAGTAAATGATTTTCTAATAGAGGGGGAGCAAATTCGTCAGTCAAGGAGAGGGATAACGTTACAGTCACTGCCTCGATCATGGGATCAAGTAGCAGTTTTCCTCAAGAAGTATATGACCTATGAAGCTAGGTATCAAACTATTTATCATTTTGGACTTCCTCTATTATCTGATCTCCGCCACAGGGACTTATCGAACATTCCATTTTATCTATTCAATGACCTACACCATTTTATATTAGAATAGCCAAGCATCCAAACTCCTCCCTTACCCACCATGGCCTAATGAAATTAATAATTTTATGGGCCTTAGCTCAAAGGAACCAAACTTGGGAGCAATTCACAGGTCAAATTCAGATAAACCAAGAACCCCCCCTTTTTCCTGGCGTTCCAATAGAAGAAGAAGTAGAAGTACCTGTACTCTTGGGGGC
>LPNX010251683.1:302475-324407 GCA_001517045.1 Pseudotsuga menziesii | reverse complement strand
GGGGATGAGACTAGATTGGATGATCAGTCAGATGACCAAGCAGAATAATTGGAGGAAAATGCACGAGAAAACCCTATGGAGATATTAAATAATATGGAAGCTCTGACAGCAGAGGCTAAAGCTAGAGCAACATTAGATGCTGCGACAGCTAAATCTGAGGATGTTAGAGCCATGATAATAGAAGGAAACATAGAGGTGTTGACCATTAAATCTTCCCCTGAATGGGGGGGAACTCTGATTGAAGAAGAACAGGAAAACGTTGAGACAGAAGATATCCCTTCCACATCAGTTGTAAATCTGGAGATTCCTGCACCATAGAGGAAAAGAAGAAGATTAAAAGAAGAGATACAGGCATCACCACCAATTAGAAGAAAAGGAACTAGGTCAGTTACAGCAACTGAAGCAGCACGGGTAAGATGGGAAACCCTAGAAGCACAGATTGAATTCCCCATTTTGAGACCAAAAGAAAAATATGCCCCACAGGAACCGACTGCAGAAGAACCTCAAATTGAGGGACTTCTGTACAAAAATGGTCTATTAAAAGAGGAAGTACAATCACTTCAGAAAGAACTAGAAAATTGGAAGGAAGCATGCAAGAAGAAGGTAGAAAGGAAGCTGCACACACTGGTTGAAGCTGCAGACCGATTAGAAGGATGGTGAGGAGGAAGAAAGAGTGGTCTGCCCTGTGTGTGGAGAAATATTTAACCAATCATAGTTCATGCCTTTGTGACACAACAACCCCTACCTGCAGCTATGGAAGAACAAGGACAAGAAGCACTGAAGATAGAAGTGGGGGATGCAGAAATGATCCATGGTATAGAAAAGGGGGGAAATGAACAATTACAGTCACAGCCAACAGAAGAAGGACAATCTGATTGGAAGGATGGTGAAGCTCCCCAAGAGCAACTCCAGCAAAGGGAAGTAGCAGATAAACAGGGTGCTGATACACAAGAACCATCATTTCCGAATATTCCTGTTGAAGTTGCCACCCAAATTGGGACAGATGAACCAGAGGCTAAAATTATTCCTGATTTTATTGAAGAAGCCTGTGCCATGACTCCTGAACTGTCTCAAGGCACAGAACTAATAGAGATGGAACCCCAACAGCATGATGATGATGAAGTTGAACAGGGTGCTGATACATAAGAACCAGCATCCCTGAATATTCTCATTGAAGTTGCCACCTAAATGGGGGTAGATGAACTAGAGATTGAAAATATTCCTGAATTTAACTAAGAAGTATGCATTGTGACTCCTGAACCGTCTTAGGACACAGAGTTAATAGAAATGGAACCCCAAAAGCAGGAAAATGAGGGAGTTAACCAGGATTTTTTCACACAATAACTAACATCCATAGAAATTTATGTGGATATTCTTAGGCAGCAACAAGAAATCAATCCCGAATGGACATAATTCCTTATTTGGATTTAGGAGAGGATAAAAAAATGCAATCACAATCCTCGGGGGACACTGAAATCCTCGAAGAATAGCTCCATATTGCAGAAGACGTGGAAGCAACTCTACAACCCCAGTAGCATGAAGAAATAGAAAGGCAGGTCTTTGTTACACAAGAACCAGCGGCCTTGCATCCCCCTGTCGAAGCTGCAGCTGACAATCAGGTAGATGGGGAGATCAAAATTTAGAAAGAGGTTGTCACACAAGAACCAACACCTTCACAATCAGCTACTGAGGTTGCTATAGGATAACTCCAAGGAGAGGATGTTGTTACACAATAACCAACATCCCCAGAAGTTGTTTCAGAGGCACCTATGGTTGAAGTTGCTATAGGAGAAATTCAAGGAAGGGATGTTGTTACACAAGAACCAACACCCCCAGAAGTGATTTCAGAAGTATCCAGGAAGGTAGTACAGGATGTTCAAATTGGAACATCAGGTGATAAGGTATGGACTCAACTTCCTCAAAATTCTGTCATTTTGGATTCTGATAATGAAGAATATGATGAAGATGAAGAAATTCTGAATCTGACAAAAGAACTCTCAATCTTGAGAATAGAAGTGAGGAATTGGAGGAGTCAGGTGGAGAGGTATGAAGAAGGGATGGTTTCCCTTGCTGAACATAGGAATACCATTAGGGAATTGAAGGAAAGGTGGGCAGAAGAACTCATGTCCTAGAAACTCCATGGGGAAGAGTTACAAAAGGAGCTAAAGGAGTTTAAAAAGTTCAAATCCATGCAGGTGGAAAAAGATCAGCTGTATACTCTTTCTCAGGAATTGTTGGGTACCATAGTACCATCCTCTTCTTACCCTATGTTTTTATTTGAGCAATTAATTTGGTTTAAAATGAGGGCTGTAAAAGAAGGGAGACCGTATGAAATAGCGACCTCAGCTAAATTCCTGGAAACATTTATGGAAAGTGACTTTGAGGAGCAGAACTTGTTGTGTGAACTTTATTTGCATGAGGTGGCTTGTCCCTTGGACCACCATTCAAATCCTATCCCTTTCTCAGGTGATGTTCAGTTGAGGGATTTTTCCTCCTTTGTTAGCAATCATGCTCAGTGGGAAATATCCTTCCAAACTTTCTCTCATAATGAGGCCCACTCTAACCTTTGGATTCGAAGTAAACCTCAGAACCCTCGTCTTCTCCTTGCTCATCATCAGAATGTGCTCTCATGTCCCATCCAAATGGATTTTCAAGAAAAGGTTATCTCTACTTGTGTCAGCCAGATTTCCAAGCATCAACAATTGGCTTTGGAAGGTAGCCAGCACAGATGGCAGGTTTCCTTTTCAACCTTGAGAAATAGAGATCCCTACTATTATAGGAATTTTGAACATGCACTTTCCAGGGTCGAGGGATATTTTGGATGCATGAAGGACTGTGGAGTTAATTGGTTGGGACTCAAATTCAAATTTCCTCTCATCTAGTGGTCAGCAAAACCATTTAGGGAATACTTATCATTAACAAAGGCAGAAGAGCAGAGGTGTTGTAGATATTGGTTTGTCCATAAGGGATTCTTGGAAAAATAGGGAACGCCTGAATTCCCATATAAATTTTCTTCTCTCCATGAACAAAGTACAATTCCAGATTCAGATTCAAACTAATGGAGGTTGTTGCATGGGGACATGCAACATGACAGTTGAGGGGAGATGTTGGGCCCAGAAATGACCCCTTTTTGACCACCTTTACCTACCTCTTTTTTCCTCATCCTACTCTATTATGTACACTAAATAGATGTTTTTCCTTCTCTTGGTCCCTCAATTCATAAGGTATGGTTAATCATTGTCTTATTTTATTAATTCTTAGGATTGTTGTAATCAGGGATTTCCCTCTTGAATTATGCTAACATATGGTGGTTTTATAAAGATAATTCAAGATGTAAAGGATACAGGTATAGAGGGCTGAACATGTCAAGAGAAGGATGAACATTCATTGCTGATATGATCACCATCCATTCCATCGTTTCCCAACTTAACACGGTCCAAGGATACTATTCCACATGAGCTGTACAAAGGCAGCTGCAACAGATTCGGAGGCAACAGGCGTCACTGCTCAAAAATAGATGCAATCCACGGAGTATATTCTTAATTGATCATGATTGTCATTTTTAGCTTGAGTAACAGCCTTCCTATATTTTCTTCTTCCATCTTGCCACAACTGTAACAGATTATCGTAATTGGGGTAGCCTGAAGATCAGAGATCTTCATGGCTGCCCGATAATAGTGGGAAGATGTTATTATTGTAATTGTATAAATACTGGGAACTATTCCGAGCCAGGGGATGAAAAATTAATCAAATTTATTGTATCAGCTGTGACTGAGGTTATGTGTTCATCTGCCATTTTAATACAAGGAGTTTGATTCTTCAGATCTCGGCGTTCTAACGTGTGCTACTTCAAGCATCTCTGTGTGAAGGCTGGGCTTGCCTTCCCACAAGGATTTCTGAGTTAATTAGGTATTTCATTTATTATGTTGTGTGGTTTGGATTTTGTGATAAATTCCTTTATTTGCAATAAGCTGCAACAATCATCGATTTGTTGTGTGTTAATTTGAATGATCAGTAACAGCATCCACTGTAAACTGCAGTGGTGTGGCATGACAGTCGACTGTGTAGGTTAACTTTCTCTTATGAAACTGTGTGATAGCTGTGACAGCCCTGTTCATCCCTAATTCTTTCAATTGTTGTTTTCTTTCGATCCTTGCAGTTTATTCCTTTACATTTATAATTGTAGAACTTAATTCTTGTCCTTTAAATTTCTAGAATAAGTTGAATTAAGATAGTTGAGATGGATCTTTAGATGGTTTGGTAAGTAAGGATTTAACTTTCTGCAAAAGTAATCTAGATGTTTATTTCCTGAATCTTTTAATTCTAGATTAAGGATTGTAAGAAGGTATTTGTGATTGCATTCTTAAGAAGGTAAGCTAGATTAAGTAGATTATGGGATGAGTTTGGCTGAACAGGAAAGTAGGATCATTCATTTACAGCATCAACTACTTAGTGTTTAAAGCATATATAGTGCACATTATCCTTGAAATAAGAGACTTCCCTGGGTTGACAATTTATATTGAACACTCTGTATGTTGGCTTTAATCAACTTGCATATAGGGTGCCCAACAATAAACATCTACCCCAAATGTACATTAAAACATAAAGGATTATGCTCAAAAATTCAATTAATGATGTTGGATAGCCTTTAAGCAAATATTAGATAGAATTGGCAATTTGGATGAAAGAAAGGATAAGAAAAAGTGGCAAAAGAAGGAAATATGGGTAAAAATGATCATTTGGAAATTGTAAAAGGAGACAAAACTGAGACTCGACATCTCCCCACACTCAAGAAATTACATGCTCTCATGCAAACAACTTTCTGCAAAAATTTCCATGTCTTTCAAACTTGCCTCTTTTTTATATCAAACATGCTATATTGCTTCAATCAACATATCAAGTTTATCTAAATGATCTTGTTGATCCCTATGCTTCTGCTTTAAAATCTTGATGTTCAATCTTCTGTACTTTGCTAGATGTCCGATCTTTTTATACCATTTCTTGGCCTTTTCAAACAACAATCTATAGTTAGCAATTATATGACCCTTCTTCTCCCTCAGTTGAGTATGCTGCTTCTTGAAAGTCTCATTCTCCTGCTTGATATGCATGTTGAAACTTCATATTCCTTAGTCACCCTTTCTATCTTTTCAACCTTTTTATTTTTCTTCTTCCCCTATTTTGGCAAGCCAAAAGAATGTACTGGGATGGAGGGAATTGTACATTGAGATATATTAAGTGCCTCCAAAGATGTTGGGAGATAGGGTCCGGCCCCTTCGGTTGTATCAAATTCCTATAGACCTACATCTTTAATCTCAAGACAAGGAAAGTATGGAACATTTTCAATTGTTCTCTTAGGCTCGATTGTCTTTGTATCTTCTACATGAACTGGTTCAGAGACCTTTTTGGTGAAAGAATGATTTTGTGACCTCCTAAGTAGACTCTTAAAAATTAAAACTTAATCTCTCTAATTAGCATTCTTTTGTTTGGATTTATTTTTTTCAAGCTCCTTAAAGAGTTACCTTGACCACCTTCAAGGAATTCTTTTGGAAGGAGTATATATGGGTTCTCTAAGATATTTGGCCTTTGGATTGTCTTCACGAGGATTTTCATCATCTTCTAGCTTTGTTATAACCTTCCCATCTTCAGTAGGAATATTCGTTCTATGTTCTTCAAGAGATTCTTCATCGTGTTCATATGTAATAGGCTCTACTATATTCTCATATTTTATGATAGCCCTCTTTCTTTTTGTATAAGTTACTATTATTTCCCTAGAGGATTCTACCTTTTGTGTGTCTATAGGGGATCTTGCACGATTAACATCAAATCCACCCCATAATAGAAAATGCTCCCAAGTTTGTTGATATTTCTTTAATTCCTCAAAAGAAATTTTATCATCCCATGGTGCAAAATACTATGTTTCACACTTTCTGGATGTGTTTGAACATGTGTGTCCATTTTGTTCAAGCTCCTCCAGAAGAAGAATGGGAGGTTAATCTTTTGACCTTGAAAGTGCAGAATAAATTGTGTATGATAAATGAATTTAATGACATACCTCCCTTCTCACATGATATACTTATTTACATCAAGGGGAACATCCCTCCATTCTTGTTTCACCCATACACTAAGAATCCCCTTGCTATAGTACGGATTTTGATGGTCTAGTGTGAAAAACTAATTGCAATTCGCTCCCTTAATTTTTATACCTTTGAACCAACACTCTGCTTCTTTTGGTATCCCTATACTAGAGGCTCTAAAACTCTCATAAACATGCAATACCAATTTTCCTAATTGAGTCTCATGTTTGTCAAAGGTCTCGACAAACACCCTTGTAACCTTACTACTATGACCCTACAATTTCTCATAGAAGGAAAGCCACCCAACATCCTAGAATTGTAGCTTGTTTTGTGGGAAAGCTTCAAAGAATCTAGACCCTAGTAGTTCATATCTAATCACTATATCTTTCTGCTCCATTCTTATGCTGCTATCTCTCCTGTACTCAAGCGTAGAAGACTGGTTCGTCTCAAGTTTCCTCATTATTACAATGTCAGAAGGGAATGGATAACCAAAGTTTTAGGGCTCATTTAATAAAGAAATGGGTGAGTGGGGTGATTGAATTATGATTTGAATCCTCCACATAATTCAAATCATAAAATGATATAACAGATTGTATGCAGGAAAAATTTGGATAAGGTGACAATGTCTTTAATAGGTTGGTCGTGAAAATGCTTAGACATGCAATAAGAAAAGGAAGGAATGAGATTAAGAGAATCATTAATCCTCATGCTTGATGAACATCTAGAAATAGAAATTTACTTGAAGATAATTAACTTGCAAATGATGCGACCGTCTTACCAAATATGGTAATGATTGCATTAGATATGCATGATGACAAACTACTGAAGTGATTGGGAAATATGGTAACAACAATTTCTCCAATGGATTATCAAAATGATAAAATCAACAAATTTGACAGTAATATGATCATTGGACATCATGCGTAGACTACCGAAGTTTTAAAATACTGCAATAAGTTGTCCCTTCAACAATACCGATGAACTACCGAAACTTGGAAATCCTATAGTAAACTAGCCTTTCAACAACACCGATGGACTGTTGAAACTCAAAAATCCTGCGGTAACTTTTCCTTTCATCAACGTTGATGGACTAGCGAAATTCTGAGAATGTTAATCAACTTCAAGAATTTGAATGGGAATTCAGGTTCTACAATAATTTCCTTCTTAGTTCCTTCTGAAGCTGTTGTTGATTGTTGTTGAAGGTTTGATTGGATTTTTTCCATTTCAAGACCTGCAGATGTGCTCTAAATATATTCTAACAAAAATAGTCCTTGGTAAAATAGATGTGATAGAAACTGGAGTCATAAGGACTAGAAAGAACATCAGCTAAGCTAATCACTATAAAAATAATTTTGTTGAAAGAACAACTAAATAGACAAGGGTGGATGTTTCACTTTGCTAAGAAAGTGAAATAGTCCACATGTCCCTTTTATTTGTGGAAAGAACAATGAAAATTTACACTACCAAAACCAGAAATATTCAAACAATCCAACCCTGTGGTACAATTTTTCATCACGTGAATGAATGTTCTAATGTCGAAAATTAGAAGAACTTGTTGGATTATCAACCATTAATGTATGTCATTAACCAACACAAGACAACTCATCATTGATGTCAATGAACATTAAGGTACCTTAGTACGTCTTTCTAGGTACAAATAAGATGATTTGAAGTCAAGTCACCTGCAATATCTAATGATTAGAGGACATTGATGCATTCCCTCTATCGTCAACAACAGAACCTACCATTAATGCATACAAACCTCAAGGTACTATCTAAATCTCTGGCCTTAGTGCTAGATATTGTGTTGCAGTCGATGTGGTGAGGTTGGTGCAAGGAGGGACTTAATTAATCCCCTATCAACTAATGTAAACTTGACACAATAATGTTGAAGAATCATAAAATAGAACCAATACCACAACATGTTGCAAAAAGAATGATAATTTTTTCCCACCAGAAACCTAGTTTTCAAACATAATCCATGCCTAGATGTGCTAAAGAATTGGTTTTCACAACTAAGCTTAATTTTTCTTTGTTATGTTCTCTATTTTCTATTTTGTCATTTTTTGTTCAAGTTTTATTTTGTCTTATTTCATAAGGATAAATCTAGGAATAAGAAGGGGTAGAAGTAGGAAGCTCACCCTTCTCTCTTACCACCTCCATTTCAACTTGTTGGAGTACATCTGCAATAAAGCCATTCTTAGACATGGGTTTATGATACAACATTAGTTTATGTCCATTTACCGAAAAGGAAACATGTTGCTTATCAATGGTTTTAACTCCAACTGCTCAATTTTCAAAAAAATAATCTAACTCATAGATCCCCAACCATTGAGTAGTTAGTTTTCCTTTAAAATTTTTAAACTTTGAGTCAAAGATGAGGGTCCAGACACCTATTTTAAACTGTTTTTTCGATTGAATTTATCATGCCATTTGATTCTCTATTACTATACAAGATTTTTTTGTTGAATGGGATCTTTTCTTATCTCATCCATCTCATTGAGTCGAGCTATTTTCTGCTATTGTGCCTCTGAAATATCCATACCCAATAAAACAATTGTCCTAAAAGTATTTACCTGAAACTCAATGGGGAGGAGGACATGCTTACCATAAACCATATCATAAGGTGTAGATCCTATGGTGTTCCTCCAAGTAGTTTTGTAATCCCATAATGCTCAATAAGCCAATCTTCCCAATCTCTATGATGATGTTGAACTATTTTGGTTAACTTTTGCTTCAAGTACCTTATTAGTGGATTCCACGGGCCCATTGGCCCATAGATGGTAGGGAGAAGAGGTCTTATGATTAATTTTGTAATGCCAAGTGATGGATTGAATGAGTTTTGATGTGACGTGAGTGCCTTGATCGATGATTATCTCTCTCGTTATTCCAAATCAAGTGAGGATGTCCTCATATAGTAAGTATGCAATTGATTGTTCATTATATTTTAGGAAATCCTTGGCTTCCACCCACTTGGTAACATAATAACTGGACACAAGGATATACCTCTTCTTCCTCAACATTGGAGTGACCGAACAACTGAAATCTAGAGCTCATTTCTTGAATGGATCAATGAGTACTTGTCGATTTAAGGGTATCTTGTCTTCTTGTACCATCCACCCCATTATTTGAAAAACATCACAACTCCTTATATAATTATTGGCATCCCTAATACCTCAAAGTGTCCAAAACTTGGTCGATGAAAGGAAGGGGCCAATAGTATTTCATGGAGGATTTGTTCAGTTCTCTATATTCCATGGAAATCCAACACTTTCCATTCTTCTTTGGCACCACCACAACAGGTAAGACCTATAGGTTGTCCAAAATTACATAAATAAAGTTTACATTCAGCAGTTTTTGCAGTTCCTCTTTCACCACTTCTCTAAGGGTTGGATTCATGCACCTTTTGGGATGCCTGATAGGATGAGCATCATCCTAAATATAAAGGTGATGGCAGTAAGTTTCAAGGTGTATTCCTTTAAATTCATGATAGTCCCAAGCAAATGCTTTTGAATGTTTTTGCAAAACTTCAATTAGTTCATTCTGCTATAAAATGTTAAAGCTAAGAATTAATGAACATAAATTTATCTTGATAAATTTCAATATATTTGATAAAGATTTCATATATAAAGGAGTTAGATACTATAGAATTGCACAATGAATATAGGGAATTCAAATCACTAGCCTCGTGTGTGTTAGTGTTCGATATCTGATCTAATGGAAGGGGAAACACATCAAATTTTTCTACAAAATCAGAACTGGAGAGGAAAAGTATTAATTTGATCTTCTTTTGTTACTAGTTCCTTTAAAAATCATTACTTGATTCACTATAATAACAGGTTGTACAATATCTTCGTCATTGTTTTAATTATCAATCCATAAGTTATCTTGCAACTTGGAAAGGCGCCTTCCTCATCTATTTGTCTATTTTTGGGATTTGAGTTAACTGGAGTCATTTAAGGCACCTCCAATAACTTCTGGTGACTCAGTTCAGTTCAGTTCACTTCCTCGGAGCTGACTAGAGTTAGATATGTGCCCCCACCTACTGATTGACATGTAGTTGATTTCTATTCAGTTAGACTCGGTCATTACTGCCTCTGATTCAGTTAGGGCTCAGTTAGAGTCAATTATGGTTGTGATTAGTGGTTAATTGATGTCTTTAGTGTGGATAACTGATATCTAAGCCACTCTCATGTTATGCAATTCGAATGACCTCCTTGGGATTCTAATTTTATTGCTATTCATGCAAGTGTATCACATTGTATCTCTACTTTTGATTATTGAGTACATTCTTACAGCTGCAACTCCTAATTGCAGTGTGTTTCATGTTGATTTTCTATGCAATTGATTCTTAATCTTCCGTGAGTTTTTCCTTGGTCCCAAGATTAATATGACTCAATTTTCATATGGTATAAGAGACACAACAGGACAAGGATCTTCTTCTTGAACAGATTCCTTGATGGATCTATGATGCAATTTGAGCAAAAAGCTCAAAAATTCTAGCTCTGCACCAGAAGCGACAATTTTACCACATAAGTCCTAAGCAAAGGAATTGTTGATCAAACTAGCTTGATTGACTAAGATGGTTGTGATGAAAACTTGAAAAGTGCAGGATTTCCAACCTTATGGTGCCCTTTTTGTGGTTTTTGCAGGTATTTTTTGGAAGACTTCTACTGCATTTGCTATAGTAGAAAAATGGCCTCTTTTGTGGATCTTCTTACTCCTTTTAGTTACCACCAGTGGAAGGAGGACATGGAGATTCAATTGCGTGCCAAAGGACTCTACATAGTCACAATGGACACCGAGATAGAGCCAAACCATGTCGTGGACAAAGAAATATACTAGAATAAGCTTGATGAAGCTTTCGGGTATCTGTTCCTTTCGATTTCCAAATATCTTCACTTCCATATCATTGGATTGAAGTATCTGAAGGAAATTTGGGATAAACTTGCTGATCCGTTTGACAAGCAAGATGACATGAGGATCTATCGGATAGAGAATGAGCTGATTTCTCTTCACCCAGGAAAATTCGAAACTTTGAATGATTTCTTCACCAAGTTCAAGCACTTGGTGCTCTAGTTGAAGCAGTGTGAAGTGGAGAAAGAGGATGATCAGCTCATTCTCTCCACTCTTTCCAAACTTGAACCAGATTACTCAGTATTTTTTTCCACATTCCATACCAGGAATCTTACAAGCCCAAATTGGAAGATGTCGACTCTAAATTCCTTCATTAAGTCTCTCACAACAGAGCATGACAAGCTTGTGGAGATGGGGATCATCAGATCCTCAAAAGATCAATCACTGTTTGCTGGAGGTCCCAAAGCCACGAATGGTAAGAGAAAGAAAAAGAATCAAAATACTAAGTTTGATGCTCCCAAGCCAAAGGAGAAGAACCAGTAGCAAGATGAGCCTTCCGGCTCAAAGAAGAGCAAGAACAAAGGGAATCAAGGAAAATAAAAGATCAAGTTTTCCTATTGCGAGAAGGGATTTCTCCCTAATCATTCCTACATGAAGAATAAGCTGGATGAAATGAATCTTCTCCTTGAGAGGAACAATATCAATCTTCTTGGAATTGTTAGGAAGAGAGATAATCATGATTGGGACATCCAGCCAGAAAGAGGACATGCCCTCATGGAAACTGTTTCGAAGCCTAAAACTCTCCTCATAGAATCTGGGGCTTCGAACCATATGGTGGCAAGCAAAGAACCCTTTTCATTCCTGGGCTCTAACAGTAGCATTCCCATCCACATGGGAGATTATTCTCAGATCATTTGGAAAGGAAAAGGTACTGTAAAACTTGAACATGGAAGTTTCTTTGATGTTATGTATGTACCCTCCTTAGCCTTCGATCTATTGAGTATATATCAAATGACACCCACAGGAGTTCCCAAGAGAGTTACTTTCATCCCAAATGGTGTTGATATCTCAGATATTGCATCTGGGAAACTCATTGCAACAGTTATAGTGAACCATCATGCTAAGACCTATGAGTTTTCCAAGTTTTTACTCGATGCAAAGCCCACCGCTCTTTTGAATCATGGGAATGAGGCCAGTAGGATGTGGCATGAGATATTTGGACATTTGAACTTCAAATATTTTCATCAAATTCAAAAACATTCCATGGTCGAAGGCCTCCTAGCCATCAAAACCTCTAGTGGAATTTGTAAAGGTTGCATTGTCGGCAAACACCCTGAGCACAGATTTGATTGGGGAAAAGCAATCCGTGCAACAAGTATTTTGGGGCTGATCCACTCTGACATCAACAAACCAATTCCTACAACCTCCATGATTGGTTCAAGGTATGTGCTCACCTTTATTGATGAATTCTCCATATTCACTTGGGTTTTCTTCTTAAAGAAAAAATATGAAGTTCTTGATAGATTCATTGAGTTCAAGGCATTTGTTGAGAATGCATATGGGAGGAAGATGAAGTCTCTCATATATGATAATGGAGGAGAGTATATAAATTCTAAGCTTCTTCAAATATGTGCTAAATATGGGATCCACATCCATCACTCCATTCCCTACACACCCCAACAGAATGGTGTAGCGGAAAGGAAAAACCGGACCCTCAAAGAGATGACTACCTGCATGCTGGAAGCCAAAGGTTTGGCTGCAAATCCTTGGGATGAGGCAATGAATGTTTCTTATTACATTCATAACAGGTTACCTCACTCTTCCATGAAATGAAAAACTCCATTCGAAGCATAATTTGGGCACAAATCAGATGTGTCCAATTTTAGAGTTTTTGGGTCCACTGCTTGGGCTCGAATTCCACTTGACAAGAGGAACTATTTTCAACTGCAGAGTATTGGGTGTGTTTTAATTGGGTATCCATAGGAATAAAAGGGATATAAACTTCTGAATATCATAACCAAACATATATTCATTGAGATAAGTGTCCGATTTGAAGAACCTCTCCAAGAGGTAGAACTAGTCGAGGAAGAAACTGTTGAAATTCCCTCCTGTTCTGTTGATCGTTCTGATGATGAAAATGGGAGTGAAGGATCTGATATTTCATATATGATATCTGATATCAGTGAAAATAATATATCAGGTTCTGAATTAAATTCAAATGTTTCCACTCATCTCCCCAAATGGTCCAAAAAGGCACTCTCTTCCGTCGGGACAAACATTAGAAATCCTGCTGATCCAAGAAGAACCTGGACATATTTTCAAAGAGAAGGTATTTCTCTTTCTTGTCATGATTCCTTGTAGTCCGAGACCTGTTATATGAATCATGATGATTGGGTCTGATCCCAATTCCTACCACCATGCTCAGAAATATCCCAGATGGAAAGTTGCAATGGATGAAGAGTTCAACTCTCTCCGGAAATATGCAACTTGGGAGTTAATTTCCCTTCCACCTAGGAGGAAACTTGTTCAATGCAAGTGGGTATATAAAAAAAAATTTGCTGCAGATGCTCAACCTACAATTACAAAGAGCAACTGGTTTCAAAAGGGTTCTCCCAAGTCCAAGGAGTGGACAATCATGAGACCTTTGCACCAGTGGAAAAGATGGATTCCATAAGGCTAGTTTTGGCCATTACCGCATCCAAGCACTAGGAGGTGCATCACATGGATGTCAAGAGTGATTTTCTTCATGGAGATATGCAAGAAGAAACATACATGAAGAATCCTGAAGGATATACATCAGATCCTTCCTTGGTTTGTAAGTTGCAGAAATCTTTATATGGGTTGAAACAAGCCCCAAGATCTTGGTATGCCAAAATGGATTCCTTTCTGCTCTCACAGAGCTTCCAAAGATGAAAATATGATCCAAATGTATATTTGCAGCAGAATGAAGGTAATATTATGATCATATTATTGTCTGTGGATTATCTTTTGATAACAGGAAGCACACTTGCTTTGATTTCCTTTATAAAAAACTGCTCTTCATGATTCTTTTGAAATGAGTGATTTGGGCCTGCTGAGATAGTTTATTGGGCTTGAAATCAATAAAGACTATGATGGGATAATGGTGACTCAATAAAAATATGTTTCAGACCTGTTAATTAAGTTTAACATGGCTGATTGTAAGGCTGCACCATTTCCTTCCCTCTCAAGAATCAGTCTTGAAGAGGGAAAATCCACTCCACCCATGGATTCCACTATTTACCACGAGTTTATCGGAAGCTTGCTATACTTGAAACATTCAAGGATTGACATTTGTTATGTCATGAATGTTGTATCAAGACATATGCAGCAGCATCATGAGCTCCATTGGAAGGCATCCAAGAGGATCCTTCATTACATTCATGGCACTAGATCCTACGACATTCACTATGCTGCAGATTTTGAGCTAGAGTTGGTCGATTTTACAGATTCAGATTGGGCGGGGGATACCATGATCGAAACTCCACTTCTAGGTATGTGTTTATGTTTGGTGGTGTCCCCATTTATTGTTCCAACAAAAATCAGGCTGCCATTGTACTTTCTTCACCAAAGACCGAGTACATGGGAGCAGTAAATGCTTTCATCCAAGCAGTTTGGATGCAAGGCATTTTGTCTGAGTTTGATATTGGTAGTGATTTATCCATAGTCATATTTTGTGACAACCAAATTTCTATCAATATCTCAACGGATCCAGTTCAGCGGTAGAGGACCAAACATGTTGAGATCCACATGCACTACATCAGGGAGTTGATGCATGACAGGACAATTGTTCTGCAATACTGCCCTACAGATGAGCAGATTGCAGATATTTTCGCCAAGAAATTTACTGAGAAAAATTTCACTTACCTTCATTCACTATTGGGGGTGAGTTCATCAGGGTAAAGACATTTACTTCTTTAGTGTTCAGCTTGAGGGGGTGTTTTGTCCCCATTAGGTTTTCCCCCTTTTCCTCACTTAGCATTTATTTGAGCATTTTAGAGTTACTTTTTGTAGAGGGTGACCTATGGCCTTTTTTTCTGGGGCCCTAGCATTATTTTTTTACTCCTAGACATGAGTATAGCTTAAGGGGGGGTGTTGGAGTCATTATCCAACCCACACATATTTATTTGGTCAATTTGGCCTAATTATCCACTCATCCTAAGTAATTGACTCAAATTACTAACATCAGCATCAACACCAACACACTCCTTTAACTAGGGAGGCCAACTAAGCTTTATGCTTAAATCAGGGAGGCTAACTAGGCTTCCTCCTTCAATCAGGGAGCAAATCTGGGTGGATTCGCTTGTCATAAATGCACCAATCAGTTAACTGAATGTTGTTTCACCTAATAATAAGTTAAACTGAGTTGAAAAGGCACCTTCCTCATATATTTGTCTATTTTTTGGTGATTTGAGTGAATGGGAGTGATTTAAGGCGCCTCCAACAACTTCTGGTGACTCGGTTCACTTCACTTCACTTCATCAGAGCTAACATAAATTAGATATGTGCCCCCACCTACTGATTGACATGCAATTGAGTTCTATTCAGTTAAACTCAGTCATTACTGCCTCCAATTCAGTTAGGGCTCAGTTAGAGTTAATTATGGTTTTGTTTAGTGGTTAACTGATGTGTTTAGTGTGCCTAACTGACAGCTAAGCCACTCTCATGTTATTGAATTTGAATGCCCTCCTTAGGATTTGAATTTTCTTGCTATTCATGCAAGTGTATCATATTGTATCTCTACTTTTGATTATTGAATACATTCTTAGAGCTGCAACTCCTAATTGCAGTGTGTTTCATGTCAAATTTATGTGCAATTGATTCTGAATCTTTTGTGATTTGTTCCTTTGTCCCAAGATTACTATGACTCAATTTTCATAAGTTCCAAATCCAATCCAATTTATCAAAAACAAAGGAAACTGTGAAAAATAGGTCCTGTCACTATGAGGGGGGGGGGGGGGGGGTGAAGCAGTGACTAAAATTTAATCAATATTTAACAAGCCTTAAAAAACAAATTTGAACACAATAATTTATCATGGAACCCAATAAGGTAAACCACCAATACTTTTCTATTATCTACAAAACTTTGTTTTTTACAATATACAATAGAAGAAGATGTCTCTTATTTTAGATCAACACTAACTGATCATGATGCACCCACACCCTTATTCACCAGCACCAACTGGGAGGAGGCAATGACCCCCTATTTATTCAGCTACGCCTAACAAGGAGAACCTACTCCCTTTGCATGCACCAACCTACCCTAGAATCACCCTTCCACCCTTAAATGTGATGAACCATGCACACAAATTAGAACATATGTGACATAGTCACTTGGTCTTTTGTCTCTTTGGATATGAACACCAAAGACACTTTATTTTCATTTTAAATTTATGTTTAAATACTTTCCAACATATCTACACATCTGCGTTTTTTCCCTCTTGGATCGTGACCATTGGCTATAGACACATCCATTCATCATCTAACGTTCAACCATCGCAATATTTCATTGTGCCTTTGCACCAGACACACCCTTTCATCTTTTCCGCATCCTAGAATCCATTTCCATGACCCTGTTAACGTTTTTTTGATGCTTCTACACTTTCGATCCTGTAGATGATCTTTTTGCACTTAGCTTTCCGCATCAACCGTTTCGCACCGTCGATCTCCTTCAAGATTTTCATGACCATCGATATGAGCTGGAATTCGAATATCGGATGTGCCTCTTTCAAATATCATTTATTGCTTCTGCACAAGTCGTTCTGCACTGTTGATCTCCTGCGGGCTCTTTTGTGACCGTTAATCTTTCGGATCGTGGGATGCGAAATATGAGTTCTCAAAAAAACTCAGGCGTTGTTTTTGCAATTCTCCACCTTCTGTTTTCCGAACTAAGATTTCCACACGCTCCTTTTTGCACCGTGGAAGATGGAAACCAAAAACTCAACTTTCCAGTTTTTTGGACTTTTTCCTTTCTACCTTTCCTCTCTCACAACGGTCTTTCTGTCAATATATTTCTGCACTTCGGAAGGCACAAGCCGAAAACTCAACTTTCCATTTTTTTGGACTTTATCCTTTCCGCCTTTTTTCTTCCACAACGGTCCTTCCATCGTTGTGTTTTAGCACTTGTCTTATTTACAAGGAAAAATGTAGAAATTAGAAACTCAACGTTTCCAAGAACGAGCATATGTTCTTCCTCCTTCTAGACTTTCCTTTTCGCACTTCGGAATGCGGAATTCAGAAACTCAACTTTCACGACTTTGACCTTTTTATTTCCATGGTTTCGAACCTACACTTCTCTTCTTGCACTGCGGAATGCGGAAGTCAAAAAATCAATGTTTCCAAAACTTCAAACTTTTTATTTCCGCGGTTTCGCAACCGCACTGACAAATCCGCACTGGCCTTTCCGCACTGTGGAATGCGGAAGTCAGAAACTAAATTTTTCCAATACTTTGACCCTTTTTATTTCTGTTGTTTTACACCCACACTGACCTTCTCGCACTTCCTTTTCCGCACTGCGGAATGCGGAAGTTGGGAACTCAAATTTTCCCAGAATCTTTTTCACGATTATCCCCTTTTCGCCTTCCACTTTCTATCTAAACCATTGATTTGTTTTATCGGATCACTTCTCAACTGTTGGATCTCAGTTTTGTTTTTGCGGAACTTATGTCTTGTCTGCTTTCCTTGTGAATCTACTATCGACCATCGTTCTTCTTGTGGACTGATTCTCAACTGTTCGATTTCGAATCTTTGCTAAACTACAACTTTCGATCCTCCTATCTTATGCAGAACTAATCCTCATCCATTGGATCTCGTGCGGGATGCTTCTTGGCCATTCATTTTAGAACTAATCTGGATCTTACCATAACTTTGCAGATCTGCATAATGTCTTTGCAGAAATCCTCTGTGACTATTTCTGTCAGTTTGTCTATTCCATATCATCATCTGTGAAATGCCATATCATCATCTATGCCATGTCATGCTTTTTCATCATATCTACCATTATATCTTTTGTTTATCCTTTGTCATTCCTGAACTATTTGACATCAATGACAACTATAATCCATATTTCCAACAATCTCTCCCTTTGGCATTAATGGCAACACCTAAACCTTCTCCCCCTTTGACACTAATGACAAAGGATAACCTTCCTGGCAGGTCCATTATTGAGTCTGAATTTTTACTCCCCACAAGTATGTGATTCCTTGATTTACTCCCCTTTTTCCATTTTAGAGGGTTAAATGACTCCCCCTAACTTTGATCACTATCTTTTGAGAGACCAGTTTGGAAGAGAAACTACTCCTAGTCTTTGTTTGAGATATTCAAATACATCTTTGTTTAAGGGTTTAGTGAAGATGTCTGCAATCTGTTCTTGAGTTGGGATACATCCCAATTTGATGGTCTTCTTTTCAGCATGATCTCCTAAATAGTGATATTTTATTGGAATGTGTTTTGCTTTGGAGTGTTGGATAGGATTCTTGGAGAGATTTATAGCACTTGCATTATCACATTAGATAACTATGGGTTCTTAAAACACTATTTTGATGTCTTGTAGAGTTTTTTTCATCCATTCCACTTGTGTGCAACATTATGTTGCTGCAATATACTCAGCTTCAGAAGTGGATAGAGAAATTGAGGTTTGTTTCTTGCTTTTCCAAGCTACCAATGATTCTCCCATGAAAAATGCTCCTCCACTTGTACTCTTCCTGTTATCTACACAACCTGACCAATTTGCATTTGAGTAGGATTCTAAATCAAATGAATTCTTAATAGGATACCACAATACAAGGTCTATGGTTCCTTTCAAATACCTAAAAATTCTTTTCATAGTGTAAACACGGCTCTCTTTTGGTCCAGCTTGAAATCTAGCTACCATACCAACAACTTGCGTGACATCAGGTCTTGAGGCTGTTACATAAAGCAAACTCCCAATCATTGATATGTAGTATTTTGGATCTACTTCCTTGGACTCATCTTCCTTGCTTAGTTTGCATCCTGTTTCCATAGGTGTACAAACATGTTTGCAATCTTCAAACTAGATTTTTTTCAGCATATATTTAACATATTTGGATTGATGGATAAAGATTCCCCTTTTGGATTGAACTATTTGAAATCCTAGAAATAAATTCAGTTCACCAAGCAAGGACATTTCAAATTCTTGTTGCATCCTACTAGAAAAGTCTTTCATTTTTTCATCATCACTCCCAAATATGATATCATCAACATATACTTCCACAATAATCATGTAATCACCAATAATTTTATAGTAAATATTACTTTCTATTGGCCCTCTTTTGAAGCCTTATACTTGTAAGTAAGAATCTAGTCTTGCATACCATGCTCTGGGTGCTTGTTTTAACCCATAAGGGGCTTTCTTTAGTTTACAAACATAATCTCCTTTGTCAGTTAATTGAAACCCCTCTAGTTGCTCAATGTAGACTTCCTCTTCTAATTTTCCATTGAGAAATGCTGACTTGACATCCATTTGATATACTTTTAATTTTTTGTAGCTGGAAAAGGCTAAGAACATCCTAATTGCCTCCAATATGGCCACAAGTGCAAATGTTTCTTCAAAATATACTCCTTCAACATGAGCATATCCGTTACATACCAATCTAGCTGTGTTCCTCATTACTTGTCCATTTTCATTTACTTTGTTTTTGAACACCCATTTAGTTCCAGTGACATTCTTATTTTGTGGTCTTGGAACTAGTTCCCAAGTTTTATTTTTTTCTATTTGGTCTAATCCTTCATCCATAGCTTTGACCCAACTTTAATCTTTGCATGCTTCTTTGATTGCAGTGCTATCTCTGTTTGATACACCAATTGTATTCTTGTTTGTACTCATGCACTTTTACCAATGATTTGGTCTTCAGGATGATTCTTTTGGACTATCTTGGAGGGTGTCTTTGTGTCTCTTCTAGGAGATTCTTCTTCTTCTTCTCTAGTATCATCCTCTTCTTCTTTGATATCTATTTCATCTTCTTGTATATCTTCTTTTTCTTCTACATCTATCTGTGTACCAACTAGCTCATCATCATCCTCTCTTTCACTATCGAGTATATTCTCTTGATTTTTGAACTTCTTTGCTTTTAATTCATCCACCTAAACATAAGCACTCTCAACAATCTTATGTAATCTGAAATTGTAGAATTTGCATGCCTTTTCGGTAGAAGAATATCCAAGAAATATACCTTCATCGGATGTAGCATCAAATTTTTGAACATTCTCATCAATTCTTTTGATGTAACATTTACTTCCAAAAACCTTAAAATATTTTACAGAAGGAGCTCTTCCAAACCATAATTCATAAGGAGTATTATTATTATTTTTTCTGAGATGTCCTTTATTTAAAATGTATACCATTGTGCTTATGGCTTCCCTCCAGTATCTATTAGACAATCTTTCTTCATTGAGCATGGTCCTTGCAGCCTCTTGGACTGTTCTATTCCTCCTCTCAGCAACCCCATCTTGCTGAGGTGTTCTGACAACAGAAAAATGTCTCTTAATTCCATGAGTTTCACAGAATATATCAAACTCTTTTGAGGTGAACTCAACACCATTGTTTTATCTAAAACATTTGATTTTTGCTTCTGTTTCATTTTCAACAAGAGTTTTAAAATCTTTGAACTTGTCAAATGCTTCTAATTTTTCTTTGAGGAAAAATACCCATGCCATTCTAGTAAAATCATTATAGAACATCATAAAATAAGACTCTCCTTGCATACTTTTGGTCCTTGTAGGTCCACATATATCGGTGTGAACTAGCTCTAAGGGTTTTGAGGTTGAGTGTTCTTATGTTTTGAACCTTACTCTAGTTTGCTTCCCTAACTGACAATGTCTACATATAGGATTTGAAGGCTTTGTGATCTTTGGTAAGTTTCTCTCTGGCCCAAGATTTCTAACCTTCACTAGATTATCAAATTTAATGTGCCCCAACCTTCTATGCCATAGCTAACTTTCATTCACTAAATTCATATGACATTTCTCAGACTATCTCATATTTAGTATGTATACATTTTCAGGAGTTCTAAAAGAAACACCAACTAATTTTCCTGATTTCTTCCTTCTTATCTCACATTTCGGAGAATAAAAAATGCAAAATGTGCCCCTGATCACAGGTTTGGCTAACACTTAATAGATTAGGTTTCATATTTTCTACAAGTAACACATTTTTGGCTTTATCTTTTCCTATATTCACGGTTCCTTTTCCAATAATATTACCCAAAGCATTGTCCCCAAATGTAACTTTACCCTTTTGTTTTCTAAGTTTGAAAACTTGTCCTTATCTCCGGTCATATGTTTTGAGCACCCACTGTCAACATACCAGAGATATCCTTTATCTTGTGTTCTCAAGGCAATAAGAAATTCCTCTTTTGATGTTCTTTCTTTCCTTAGTTTCTTTTGTTCTCTAATATCCTTTGGTCTTTCTGAAATTTCCATTAACTTGCAATTTCTTGATTTATGTCAATAGTTATGACAATTGAAGAATTCTAAATCCCTTTCTTGCAGAGCTGTAAATGAGTTATAGTTTCTACTCTCAACTTGACTAATTATCTGATTTTCCTTGAAGTTATAGTTTTTAACCTTCAATGTTTTCCTCTCATATGATCTACAATTCATACCTTTGTGTCCAAAGTTAGAGAATGCAAAACAATAACCAAGGAAAATGTGAGGATACTTGTGTTGATAAACCTTCTTTGGAATTGTCTTGAATCCCTTCTTGATGGGTGGAGATGATCTTCTAGAGTTCTGAGCATTCCTTATCTTTTCTTCCTCCTTCTTCTTGGACTGAGAAGAGAAGCTGCATAATATTTTGGTATAACTTGATTTTCTTCTTGAGAATAACCTATTCCATTTGTGTTACTTGGGTTTTTTTGTGTGGTTGTTATCTCATCTAAAATTTTAGAACTATTTTCATATCTAGTTTGAATAAATTTTGCATCAAGCTCTTTTATTAAACGAACTAATTCTGCCTCCATTCTT
>LPNX010251683.1:231832-302202 GCA_001517045.1 Pseudotsuga menziesii | reverse complement strand
GAAAAAAACTACTTTTTGTGTTCGTATTTTCGACATATCTCCCTGTGTTTTTACTCAAATTTCAATCGGGAGAGCTCGTTGGATGTGGAATTTGATTCTGCATCCNNNTCTGCATCCAACGAGTACCCACACTGCATACTTTTAACGGACCCCGCTACCCCAAAAATAAGAAATACCTGAAAAAATGTGATGATGACATCATCATCACGTTTTTTCAGGTATTTATTGTTTTTGGGGTAGTGGGGTCCGTCAAAAGTATGCAGTGTGGGTACTCGTTGGATGCAGAATCAAATTCCGCATCCAATGAGCTCTCCCGATCGAAATTTGAGTAAAAACACAATGAGATATGTCAAAAATACAAACAAAAAAAGTAGTTTTTTTTAATGACAAATATGTCAATTCAACCATTATGGTTGACTCATTTTATTGAAATTATATTGGTTCTTGAATTCCAACTCACAAAAACTTATTTTGGCACGTTTTCTTATAAGGCCCTTTTTAGACCCCAAATTTCCTCTAATGCATAGATGAGTTGTTTTTCTTTAAGATGTTTCTCCAGCCTTTCTTCTATCCTATTTGCATATTGAATTTGGTGTTTCAGATTTCTCATGATTTTATTCATCTCCTTTTCTTTCTGTTCATGCTCTTCTTGTTGCTCAACTACAAAACTTTTCAGTTGTCTATATTTATTTTTGTATCTTTTTAATCCATCCAAATCCCTGAGTATTTATTCTTCCATATTAACCTTTGCTTCATCTTCTGACTCTTGCTTATGCTCAATTTCTTCTATTTCATTAGACTCTTCAATACCTAGAAAAAGGACTTCACCATCATTGTCACTAACCTCAGATGAATTGTTGTCTTATTCTTCTTCTTTTGAGTAGAAATTCTTTTTTCCTTTGTACTTTTTCTTATAGTGGAATTTTCTCTTTTTCTTGTATTGTTTATTTTTGTCATCTTCATCCGCGGAGTCTTCATTGGGATAAGCACACTTGGCTTGAAAGTACCCAATTTTGCCACAATTAAAACATTTGAAGGGCAGCTTACCCTTGTACTTCCCTAATCCTTTCTGAATTTAAAAAAAAAAATTGGTTTCTTCCATATTAGATTCTTCATTATGGTCGGTCTGAGTTTTTTTCTTTTGATTTTTTATTTTCTTGGTCACTTTGAAGGTTGCTTCTCCTTTTGAAGTATTATCAATTCCTAGTATTAGTTCATAGGCTGTAAGAATTCCATACAATTCATCCATGGTAAGTTCTCCTAACTTATCTCGATCTTCAAGGGTAGATACTTTGGGATTATATGCGATAGGAAGTGTTCTTAATACTTTTTGCACTATCTCATCGTCTGCTATTTGTTCTCCTAAACCTATGATTGTATTGAAAAGACTGTCAAATTTTTCGAAATACTTTGAAATAGTTTCATTATCGTTAATTTTTATACCTTCATACTGAACTCTGAGGGATTGAAGTTTTGTCATTTTTACTTTGGAATATCCTGCATATAAAGTTTCCAATTTGTCCCAGATTTGTTTCACACTTGTTAAAGATAGTACTTTTGCAAGAACCTTTTTACTCACTCTAACTTGTAATGTATTTAAGGCTTTTGCATGTTCCCAATATTTATTCTTGTCTTCTGCTTCTGTGGTAGTAATTTTGGAACATCATATCCTTCTTTGACTAATGATCTAAATTCCAGACCAATGGACATCGGATAACTTTTTATTCTAATCTTCCAGAAAACAAAGTCTTTGCCATCCAATATGGGGACTCTTATTAACATCTTCATCTGTTGATCCATAGTGGTTTTAATAGGATATTCCTTCAAGTGGTTAAATTGTTAGTGAAGGATCCTACTCTGATACCAATTGTTAAATCAAGTCCTATCACTGAGAGGTGGGGGGGGTGAATCAGTGACTAAAATTTAATCAATTTTTAGCAAGTGTAAAAAAAAATTTGAACACAATAATTTATCATGGAGCCCAATAAGGTAAACCACCAACACTTTTCTATTATTTTCAAAACTTTGTTTTTTACAATATACAATAGAAGAAGATGTCTCTTCTTTTAGATCAACACCAACTGATCAGGATGCACCCACACCCTTATTCACCGGCACCAACTGGTAGGAGGCAACGACCCCCTATTTAGTCAGCTACGTGTGACAAGGAGAACCTACTCCCTTTGTAGGAACCAACCTGCCCTAGCACCACCCTTCCACCCTTAAATGTGATGAACCATGCACACATTTTAGAACATCTGTGACACAGTCACTTGGTCTTTTGTCTCCTTGGATCTGGACACCAAAGACACTTTATTTTCATTTTATATTTCCATTTAAATAATTTCCAACATATATACACAACTGCAATTTTTTCCCTCTTGGATCGTGACTGTTGGCTACATACACATCCATTCATCATCTAACCTTCAGCCATCGCAATCTTTCATCGTGTCTTTGCACCAGACACACCCTTTCATCTTTTCCGCAACCTAGAATCAATTTCTGTGACTCTGTTAATTTTCTGCGACTCTATTAATGTTTTTCTGATGCTTCCACACTTTCGATCCTGTAGATCGTCTTTTCGCACTTAGATTTCCGCATCAACCGTTCTGCACCATCGATCTTCTTCAATCTTTTTGTGACCGTCGGTCTGAGGTGGAAATTGGATATTAGATGTACATTTTTCAAATATCATTTACTGCTTTTGCAATAATCTTTCCACACAAGTCGTTCCGCACTGTTGATCTCCTACGGGCTCCTTTGTGATCGTCGATCTTCCAGATCACGGGATGCGAAATGCAGGTTCTCAAAAAAACTCAGGTGTTGGTTTTGCAATTCTCTGCCTTCTATTTTCCAAACTAATCTTTCTGCACGCTCCTTTCTGCACTCTGGAAGGCGGAAACCAGAAACTTTACTTTCCAGTTTTTTGGACTTTTTCCTTTTCTCCTTTCCGCTCCTGCAACAGTCTTTCCATCGTAATTCAGAAGGAGGAAACTAGAAACTCAACTTTCTGGTTTTTCAGAATTTTTTGCTTTCCGCCTTTTTTCTCCTACAACAGTCCTTCTATCATTGTCTTTCTGCACTTTTATTATCTGCAAGACGGAATGCAAAAGTCAGAAACTCAACATTTCTAAGAATGATCATATGTTTTTTCGCTTTCCGGACATTCCTTTCCACACTTCCTTTTTTGCACTACGAAATGTGGAAGTCGAAAACTCAACTTTCACGACTTTGACCTTTTGATTTCTGTGGTTCTGCACCCACACATCCATTCCTGCACTGCGGAATGCAGAAGTCAGAAACTCAATGTTTCAAAACTTCAACCTTTTGATTTTCGCAGTTCCGCACCCACACTGACCGTTCCACACTGGCCTTTCTGCACTACAGAATGCGGAAGTCGAAAACTAAATGTTTCCAAGTCTTCGACCCTTTTTATTTCCGCGGTTCCGCACCCATAGTGAGATTTCCACATTGTGGAATGCAGAAGTCGGGAACTCAAATTTTTCCACAGTCTTTTTCATGATTATCCCCTTTTCACCTTCTGCTTTCTATCTGAACCATTGATTTGTTTTAGCAGATCACTTCTCAGCCGTTGGATCTTGTTTTTTTTGTAGAACTTCTATCTTGTCCGCTTTCCTTACGAATCTACTATCGACGGTCGATATTCTTGTGGACTGATTCTCAGCCATCCGATTTTGAATCTTTTCTAAACTACAGCCTTTTCGCCTATCTTATGCGGAAATGATCCTCATCCATCGGATCTCGTATGGGATGCTTTCTGACCATTCATTTTAGAACTGATGTGGATCTTACCATAACTTTTCAGATCTGCATAATGTCTTTGTGTAAATCTTATGTGACTGTTTATGTCAGTTTTTCTATGCCATATCATCATATATGCCATGCCATGCCTTGTCATCATATCTTCCATTATATATTTTGTTTATCCTTTGTCATTCCGGAACTATTTGACATCAAGGACAACTATAATCCATATTGTCAACAATGGTATGTATTAGTTTCATAATTTGAGGTAGATAGGGTAATAAGTATCGTTGTTGGAGTAAAGAACAAGTGAAATTAGCCAAAATTGAGTTAACTAATGGTGTAAAAAGTATCAAATTGGAAAACCAATGGGTTGCTTTATTGTTTGGGTTAGGGATAGTTTAGATAGGAAGCTAATTTGGTCTTGGAGGATATGTAAGAGGTAGCTACAATTCTTGAGGTGGCATAAATTGTTGTTGATGGGAAGGTGTTTATGTAGGATAGAGAAAATGTGATTGTTGTGGAAATTATTGTTGGAACTGCGGAGGGAAAGTTTATTATGGATACATGGGATTAGTAGGAATATTCCCATAATTAATCCCTCATCACCCTTACTTCCAATGATAATTTTGAGGTGATTGTTGGGGTCATGTATTCCAATAATTCCAAGGTGAATAATATTGGCTATGATAGTATGAAGAATTTTGAAATGTAGGGTTTGAGGACATATGTTCCAACCTTGCGGTTGAGGCTTCTAGAGCCTCTTTGGTGTGAGTGTAAATGACTATTATCCTATCTCATTTTATTCATGGTAAAATTCATTTAATCCATGCAAAGAGGGACGGTGATCCATTGAGTGATCAAATGCATAAATAACATATGCAAATATTTTATTCAAGGGACCTTGTTTCAAAGGGTGCTTTCTACGACATTTAGGGAAAAAGAGTTAGAATTGGATTCTAATCTTCTTTCTTTTTATTAAATTGCAATGTATCTAATTGTAAGCTAAGAGTTCCAAGAATGTTAGTTTTAAAACTTTCTAATAAGTTTCCCAATTCAATTATACTCACACCTCTTATTGGATTTTTAGTAGCTACAGAAAAAGTGTCTCAGGGTCCCTCACCATATATGGATTGACTCTGTGAGTAGTTCCTACAAATCTCACAAATACATTCAAAAAATAATTTATAAACATCCATTTTCTCCATTAGATTAAGCATATTCATTTATTCATTTGAGAACCCCCTTAAAAATATGATTTTAATGGTGTCTAGATATAATTTGTGTTGTCTAGATCATTGAAGATTATATTGAAACCTTTCAAGGTAATATTGTTATCTGTCCTACTCTTTTTGTTCCATTCATAATATTTCTTCACTTAGTTCCCTAGATTTACAACAATCCTGATACTCTTTAAGAAATATGTTCCTCATTTCATCCCATGTTTGGATTGTATTCCCTCCTAATCCCATAAATCAGTGTAGTGCTGAGTCTTTGAAAGTAGAAGAGAATAATTTAAGATTTTGGGAATCATTCAGACAATCATAACTTTGACATAAAATATCGAATTCAAACAAGAAATCATTAGGATCGTCACTTACCCTTCCATGGAAATGTGGCATTGGAGATGGATGGTTTTTTTTCATCTGTACATATGTTACAGGATCTATAATAGGGAACTTGAATGTTACGTCTTCTTCATTTACTTGTTCATCCTCTTCTTTGTTTACCTATTCATCCTCTTTAATGTTACCTCTTCGTTCGTTCATTTGTTCTCCTCTTTCAAACAAGTTGTACTCTATTTCTGGATGTGAATAATATGATCCAAAAATGGGGTTGAATCCTTCTCCAAATTATAGTTGCTTTGTTTTTCTAAACACAATTGCTTCTTTTGTAGGATATGCTAGAAAAATTAGAGGCCTCATGACTGTAACTATTATAGACCTATTTTCTTTCAATCCTTATGGAATAAGTATTCCTTTAAGCCCCGGTGTTCAATCCTTACCTATAGATTCTCCTTTAGAATTCCTTTATTCCAATGAGTTAGTAGATATTGGAGTTTTTGTTGTTCTGCCAAATGTGACAGTTGGAACTACTTTATTATTTCCTTTAAGGAATCTACCTTTATCATCCCTATCCCTATTCCTATTCATATCGTACCAACATATTCTAAATTGAACACAACAACATACCACACTATAGTGAATGCGCAGGCTCTTACCTCTCATCTTATCATCATTTTCTTGCCGAATCTTGTATGAGAAAACCAAAAATTGCAAAGAATGAGAACAAACTTTTAAAAATTTAGAAAGTAGATAAATTAAACTGTAATTCTTTTAACACTTCCCTAGAAACTGTGCCAAAATGTTGGTCAATTTGATTGCTCAAATTGGTAACATAAATTATCAATCTTGGACTCTTAGGCTTGTGAAGTGTATGCAAAATATATTCAAAATTAGGGAGAAACCTAACTAAGAAATTATCCAACTATCTATTAAAATCAAAATATAAATCATTAAGTCTATCAATTGCAAAGAATATAAATGAATTCAATGGAGCAACGTAAACTATCCTAGTACGATCTTTTATCTCTTTATAAAGAATATTCCTATAACCCTTTTGATCGGTTCCTTAGTTGAATTCAATAGATTCTTGTACTTACAAAACTTAGAACCAAAATTTAATTAACTTAAGCAAACACCAATCTTGATCAATCATGCTCAGAAATCAATAAATTACTATAAGAATGTACCTGTGTGCATATAACCAACTATAAGATTTGAAACCCAAAAAGAGTGATTTCATGCAATTCACTAACAAATAGTCTTGCTCGATGTCTTATCTTAATTCCTATGACTTTAATTAAGTACAATCACTTTACTTAATTCAAGCAAGATTTTAAATAAAATACCAGAGACTCTACGCTTGTCATTCCAAGTCTTATGACCTTTCAGTCTATCTTAGAGTTATTGTAATGAGAGCTTTATGAGTAACTCTAGTGACAAAATCAAACACACTTTTTGAGGCCCCAAATCAATCTTACTTAAAAATCTAAAAGTAAAAAGTAAATGTTTAAAGTATAAAAGAAATCTGCGGAAATATTGAAAGCATAAGAAAACAAAGTAAACGCTAAAAGGAATAATATTTAAGAAAAATGGTTAATTACCTTAATGAAGGTACTATGCATGTTCAACAATACTCTCACGTTAACCTATCTAATTCTGAGAATACTTTCATAAATATAAATCCAACACTAAATCTATGAACTAACTTTGTAGCGGCAAACTCATTTCAAGGGGGGCTCATGGCTGAGTTGTGCTACAGGAAATAAATACACACACTAACTCAAGACTTCAGAAATGGCTCATTTCTATTAATTCAGTACTTCAACATTACAAAGTTATGAAGAGTATTACACAATATAATTTTTAAATTTTTCCCAACTCCATACGAACTCCACACAGTGATATACTACAAATGCTTTTATATAAAGTGTGTACAATGCATTTGAAAACTATAAATCCAAAATACATGGATCTAAACCAACCCTATTTTAAATATGAACACAGGAGTTGCTCTCTCGATGAGTATGGATCCAATGGCATGGATCACATATATATGAATGGGATGTGGAAGTAGCCAAACTAATGAATGTGTCCGCAGATGACACCTACAGGAAATCCAGTAGTCATGGGAGTGTATAATTTTGATACTCATAGGACTTTTAATTGATTCTGGTAGTTATGGGACTCTGCAATTCCAATAGTCAGAAGACTCTGCAATTTCAGCAATAATTGGATTCTGCAGTTTATGTAGTCATTGGGTTCTATGATTTCGATAGTCACTCGGTCATTACCAAATGCTCTCTAGCTTCATGGAAAACAATGAAATCCTTGTAATCATTAGTAATGATAAACCCCTGCTCCAAATGTGTGTTAAAGCATAAAGCATTATCCTCAAACACTCAATTATTTATCTTGGAAAACATTTAAGAATATGTTAGATAGAATTGGCAATTTGGATTAAAGAAAGGATAAGAAACAGTGGCAAAAGAAGGAAATTATATGGGTCAACAAGGTCATTTAGCAATTCCAAAAAGAGACAAAACTGAGACTCAACATCCATATTGAGTGAACCATGTATATTGGCGTCTCTTTTGTATTGTTCTCTTCTATGTTTAATTTCACATTCATTTTTATTTTATTGCTCTATGATCCTATTTCTATCATCCCCCCCACCCTAATCTGGATACCTCCAAGATTCAATAAACAATTCCTTATTACCTTATGATTTCTAAAAAAATGTCTTTGACTTTTGGATAATAATCATGTTATTTAGACTCACCTCCAAATCTTTATGCATACCAAACTTTGGTTAACTTAGACTAACTGAATGGATAACTGGACATGTCTAAATCACTATCGGAGCTTAGCTCGTTAGCTCTAGTTGTCTAAATCAGTTAGAATTAGTTAAACTAGTCTAACTGATGTGTTAGGTGAGAATAGGCGCCTTCCCACATGAACTTAATCAATGTCTAGCACTAACTGCATATAACTGAATGTAATTGACTCCTAACTAGGCTTGATCAGTCACCAACTGAAATCAACTGAAGGAGGTTGGTGTCGACACTCCTAGTGGCTCCTAAATTGTAGGGATTGGTCTAGGAGGCGCCTAAACTAATGCATGCAAGTGTAGTTAGCCTCAATCAGTGTTTCCCACGCTCTAGTAACTAGTACATGTGGCCCAATTAGGCCATATGGACCCAATGGTACTAGTGACTCAATAATGACCTAAAAGACTCCCAATTTAGGCATAATTGACCAATTTGGACAAGGGAGGATTATAAACCTAACACCCCCCCTGAATTCTAGCTTGGACAAATTGTGGGCCCTGGTAACTAAGACCAAAGGTCCCCCATTACAGCTAAAAAAATTAAATGCTTAATACAAACAAGGAAACGGGGAAAAACCTCATGGGAAAAATACCCCCCCTCAAACTAAGCAGGTAAAATCAAGAAAAATATTGTTCTTCTGCGCACATGTATCCTGGGGCCTAGAATGTGAACTTCTCCATCATTATGTCTAGAGGAATATTCCTCTTTAGAAGAAAAATAATATGCTCAACTAAATCAGAAATATAGACAGCTCCTGGATGAAAACTGGACCCATGTAGAGCAAATTGAATCAACTGATAAGAGAGAAAAAGTGCTTGAGAATTCGAACCATCTGAGGAACACCCAAGAAATTGATATATTCCAGCCTTGAACATCAAACCATGTGAGGTAATATCATCTCCAAGTGTTAGGAGCAAGTGTCCAGGCGAATGCAAAATGTCTCCATCTTCACTAGTTCTTTGAGGAGATGAGCATGTGATCAAATACAAAGGTAGAGAAGCCCTGGGATTGTGGAGAGAGAATGATTAAACTCCATAATCTGATATAGCTTCAGAAATAACCAATGAATCACAAAATACAATATCATCAACCTCATAAGAGGAAACTAACATCAAATCCCCAGCAACAAATTTGAAGAAGACATGTGGTACTTGATTTGTCACACCAAAATTGATGAGACCAACTACAAGCATGAATGAAAGCTGTTGGAATTTAAAATTTGAACCAATAATATCATATCAGATTGAAATAGGTTCATATCAGATCCAAAAGTGTGGTCCACCGAGATGGTAGATGCATAGTTTTCTCCTTCTTCAAAATTTTGAATATTGGTGCATGCAATCCTGTAGGAATTTGCTGAAAGATCTAGATAAAGGAGAGTGAATGGATCACTCCTACAATCTAATATTATTTCCAAAATATCCAATTTATTACTTATCTGCACACCAACAGCAACATTAGAGGGAGAGAAATCAAATTCCTCTTCACTTTTTGAAGCAATCACTGGCAAATTTTGCACAAAATTTAAAGGAGAACCACTGGAGAATGTTGGCATAGAAGTGTAGTAGAGTTTTTCCTCAATATCAAATATTCAGACATCTTCTTTTGGATCATCCATATAAGAATATGAGATATCAGATATCTCATAAACTTCCAGAGCAGCAGGAGAAGGAGTCATTGCAAGGAGACTTTCTTCAATTCGAATTGATTGTGTGGAAGTTTCTGCTTCTTCTTCATCTTGAACAACTTCATCAGAGAGAGTAGAGGCCGAGAATTTTGATTAAATAACTCTTGTGGTGTTGGGTGTGATCTCCAAATTTCTATTATGATCCTCATCGTGCTTGCCAAAGGTTCTATCCAATTTTGTCCAGAGATCCTTTGGGTATTCAACAGATTTAGCAAGGTAGTGCAAGCTTGGAGAAAGAGACAGACACATTGCTCCAAAATATCTATCACCATCATTTAGCCAGTCATTCTCATTCTCATAATACTCTTTACCAATTCCAATAGACACCTCATAGAGATATTGTCTCTTTAGAGATGAAATCATCTTCATCTTCCATCCTGAATATCTTGTGGATGGATCAAGAAGAGGAACTGATAATTTCGAATCCATATGAATTTGTACCTGCAATTACACAAGAAAAACAAAGTAACGTTGAACAACATACACTTTTGTATTTTGCATCACACCTGGCTTAGTCAATCAAGCAAGCTTGATTAACAATTACTTTGCCCAAAAATTATGTGGTAAACTCACTGCTTCTAGTGCAGAGCTGGAATTTTTTGAGTTTTTTTTGCTCAAATTGCTTTGATTCAACATGAAATCTGTAGAAGGAGAAATTCCTTGTCCTGCCAAGGCTATGATATCATATAAAAATTGATCTCACAAGAATCTATGAACCAATACAAAACTCACAAATAGATCTCACAAGCAATTTACTCAGAACTGACATGAAACAGTGCAAAAAATGGGTTGTAGTTGTATAATGCTTTCATTAATAAAAAAAAGTAAATGAATAATGATTACAATGTAATAAAATAGCATTAATATCCAGACAATTCGAATTCATGAGAGGAAATTCAATTCGGTTAACTCAAACTAACTGAATGGATAACTGGACATGTTTAAATCACTATCGAAGCTTAACTAGTTAGCTCAAGTTGTCTAAATCAGTTAGAATCAGATAAACTCTTCTAACTGATGTGGTAGGTGAGAAAATGTGCCTTCCCACATGCAGTTAATCAATGATTGGCGCTAATTGAATATAAATGGATGTAACTAAATATAACTGAGTCCTAACTAGGCTTGACTAGTCACCAACTGAACTCAACTGAGGGAGGTTGGTGCCAGCACTCCTAGTGGCTTCTAAATTGTAGGGATTGGTCTAGGAGGTGCCTAAACTGATGCATGCAAGTGCATTCAGTGGAAGTTAGCCTCAATCAGTGTTCCCCACACTCTAGTAACTGGTACATGTGGAACCAATGGTACTAGTGACTTAATCATGACTGAAAAGACTCCTATTTTAGGCATAATTGACCAATTTGGACAAGGGAGGATTATAATATTAACATTTGGAGGGAAATTTATTCTAATATTTGGTGACACTAGGAAATTGTTACATGTTGAATTCGTGGACCTCAACCACTTTGAAATAAAACATGTATTGGGGTGTTAAATCATCAAGTTTATTGTTCTATCTCAATGCAAAGAAGTAGATGTTCAACATAATTGGTGTTTTTCCCAAGGTAAATGCAGTCTCTCCAACTAGGAAAACCCTTAACATGGATACCCAAATGAGTAGTGGAAGGCACCCAATTGTATTTCTTATTTCTCGGCATTCTTCATAATTAAAATTGAGGATGTTTGCAACATTATATCCCTAGTTTCCTACTATTTCTCATTTGAAATATGCCCCATTACCTCCAACATGTTAAAGACTACGTTGAATGCCTAACTAGAGTTGGTCAATAAAGGGAAAATATAATGCAAGTTCATTTAACATATTCCTCCTTGACTTAGTGGATCACTAAACCCTTTGAATTATTCATTGTGATTCCTCCAACAAATATCTAAGTCCAATCAAGTGGTTTGTTCATCTTGGGGATGCTTTCTCCCTTACTTTTTTGCCCCATAATTATTCGAATAAATTTATGGGTAATTTTGAAAGGTTTTTCTGACCATATATTTCCATCATGATACTAACTCAATGAATTTTTTGTACTTTTCCTTCAATACATCAAATCTTGCTACATGGGGTGCACTTAGATATTATTGAATCTTTGATTTTTCAAACATAAGGATCTCGTCCCTCCATTGACCTCTAATTGTTTGGGTACACAGGGTACTCCCAAAAGATTGAACACCAAGAGAATCCACTCACACAAATAGATCACAGATCAATACACCAATGTTTGTCACATGGTTAAAACCCTCGAGAGGGAGACATTCCACGGCCCTAGCCAAATAGCTACTTGGAGCAATTTATTATGCAAAAGAAAGAAATTTATATGAGCTTATCATAATCGATCAACTAGCCAAGGACCCTCCATGCTCTTTAAATAGAGATCATGGACCAATTGGGTGTTAAACCACATATCAATGGTAGGTATGATCTAAGCGAAGTTGAACCATCGGATCACTTTATGTCTAGAACATATCATGGCCATCGGATTAGAATATTTACAAATGCATACTAATGCATACTAAAGAAACACACTTTACCTAACAGATATATTATACAAGTTTATATTAACTAACTCCTAAGTGTCTGAAAATCCTAACATCCCCCCTTAAGAACAACTTGGGATAGGATTGAAGGATTTACAAAGGTGACATTATTAGGAGAAGGAAGGAGGCATTAGAGCCTATCCCCTCTTAAGGACACATTCCTGAACTCCGAACATAGATCAAAGTTTAAAAAACTTCGCTTCTGTAAGAGACTTGGTGAAGATGTCTACAACTTGATCATCTGTAGGCCAATAGAGCATTTCAAGAACACAATCATGAACAAAATTTCTGATGAAGTGCATGTGTAGCTCAATGTGTTTGTTGTGCTGATGTAGAACTGGATCTTTGGCAAGCTTGATGGCACTTTGATTGTCACACCAAAGTGGAGTATGATGTTGCTGCTTGAATCAAAACTCTAAAAGGATCTATCGAAGCCATAAAGCCTCCTAACTGGCATTAACTGCGACTCAATATTCTGCTTCTGCTGAAGAAAGAGCAAGAGCTTGTTGTTTCTTACAAGCCCAAGTGACAGGTCCAGATCCCAGACTGAAACATAACCTACAGTAGATTTTCGATCATCAAGATCACCGACCCAATCTAAATTAGTGAAACCAACCAACAAAGGTTTCCCTCCTATACTATAATGAATCCCAAACTGAATTGTACCTCGAATATATCAAAGTATTCCTTTTGTTGCTTTCCAGCAACTTTCATGAGGTGTTTGCATATAACGGGCAACACTACAAACAACAAAGGAAAGGTCAGGATGAGAATGAGTCAAGTATAAGAGACTACCAACAAGCTGACGATACAAGGTGGCATCTACTTCAGGGGAAGTACAAGTGGCAGAAAGTTTGACTTCAGACTGGAAGGGAGAAGCGGCTGGTTTACAATATTCCATGTGAAAGTGACGAAGAATGTCACAAGCATACTTATATTGGGAAATAAATATTCCTTCTTTGGTTTGCAGGACTTAGAGACCAAGAAAATAATGCAAATGTCCTAAGTCTGACATTTCAAAACTTTGCTTAAGACTGGATTTCACATGGGTTAAAAGTTTAAGGTCACTACCAGTAAGGATAAGATCATCAACATAAAGAACAAGTATGATGATATGGTTTCCTACTTTCTTGGTATAGACATTGGGGTCATAATGGCATCTAGAAAAACCAATGTCAAGGAGAAATCTATCCATTTTGGGATACCAAGATCTAGGAGTTTGCTTAAGGCCATATAAGGATTTCTTAAGGCGATAGACAAGGCTAGAGTTATTCTGAACATATCCAAGAGCTTGTTCCATGTACATTTCCTCCTATAAATCACCATGTAAGAAGACAAACTTGACATCCATTCGATGGACTTCTCAGTTATGTAAGGCTGCAAGGGAAAGAACAAGGCGGATGGAGTTCATTTTTGCGATAGGGGCAAAGGTTTCATTGTAGTCAATCCCTTCAACTTGGGAAAAACATTTGGAAACTAACCTTGCCTTAAGTCTTTCAACACTTCCATCTGATGCATACTTATTTTTGTAGATCCATTTACATCTGACAAGTTTTCTTCCTTTTGGAAGAGGAACAAGATCCCAAGTATCGTTCGCCATTAAGGAACGATATTCTTAATCCATAGTTGTATCCCAATCTAGATTTCCTGAAGCTTCTGCAAAAGTTTATGGATCATGATTCTCGGAAACTTGAGCCAAAAGAGAAGAGGCTCACTGAAACTAAGAACGTGTTCGACATTGATCTCTAGGATCACCAGCAAGATCACCAACTGCTTCACATGTTGAATGGACCCATCGAGGAAGCATTGGTGCTGGTGTAACTGGAGGAACATGAGCAGGCGGAGTTGGATTTTCATCCTCACTGTCATCATCAGAAACTGGAGTTGGAAACCTGTCAAGGAATTTGGAAGAAGAAGAAGGCACAATCGTCCAATCAAGCTCACGGGCCAAAGATGGCACACCTGCCAAGTTAGGCTCGCAGACCAAGAGATTTTCATCAAATTTAACATCTCTTCTAATGATTATATCATGAGAATGTGGCTGAAGAAGTCTATAACCTTTTACATCTTCAAAATATCCAACAAATATGCACTTTTCACTTTTAGGCTACAATGCTTTCCGTTTTTCATCCGGAATGTGAGCCCATGCTTCACAACCAAACACACAGAAGTGACTTACATCTGGATTAATTTAACTCCATGCTTCTTCTGGTGTTATACCTTGTAAAACTGTAGTGGGTATGTGATTAACTATGTAATTTGCACAATTTATGGCCTCATCCTAATATTCAATACTTAGTCCCTTAGATTGGATCATACAATTAGCCATTTCTTTTAAAGTGCGGTTCTTCCGTTCAGCTACACCATTTTGTTGTGGTGTATATGGAATAGTGTGATGTTGTTGGATTCCTTGTTCAATGCAGAAAGTAGTGAACTTTTTGTTAACATATTCTCCTCCACTATCAGATCTTAACTTAATAATTTGATGACCATATTGTTTTTCAACAAGGACCTTGTAGGCCAAGAACATGTTAAATACTTCGCTCTTAAGTTTTAGGAAGTAAACCCAAGTGCATATGGAGTAGTCATCAATGAAAGTTAAGAAATATTTGAAATTATAAAAGGAAGTAGATGGAAGAGGACCACACAAGTCACTATGCACAAGCTCCAAGGGAATCGAGGCATGCCAAGAGACACGTTTGCCAAAACTGTCCCGATGATGTTTTTCGAGTACACAACCGGAAAAAACACCATCCTTGCAAGATACCATCGAAAGACCAGTCACCATATTTTCTTTACATAGTTGTTGCAATGAACGATAATTTAAGGGACCAAATCGCTCATGCCAAAGTTTGCTCAAGTTATCACTATGAGCAACAAAAAGTGAAGGCAAAGGTGATGACCCAAAGTTGTTAAATTTGTACAACCTGGTAATATCATCAACAGTTCCAGTAGCAAAGACATTTTGAGGATTTTTAAAATCCTTGATTACAACTTGGTGAGATGTAAACGTTACAATTTTACCTTCACCAGAATGAGTGATTTGATAGACTAACAACAAATTGCAGGAAATTCTTGGAACACATAGTACATCACTAAAATGACCATTTCTATTGGAACTGTTCTAGATCCTACAACACTTAGAGAACTATCATCACCAACAAATATATGTTTGGTGTTACATTCATTCATAGTAGAAAAGATGGCTTGATCCTTAGCCATATGATAATATGCTCCAGAATCAATGAGCCATTCATTTGAAGTAGAAGAAGAAGATGCAGTATAAGAGTAACCAGAAGCACAAAGTGCATGTCCATGAGAGGAAGATTCTGAAGACGAATCTAGGCTGATGTGGTGCTTCTTCATTGCTGCTTCCAAGGCTGCCATCTTCTTCAAACACTTAGATTCATCATGATTATCTTTCCCACAAAAATTGCAATGACACTCAGTCTTCTTTCCTTTTGCCTTGGAGCCTTTGTCATTTTTTAAAGAAGGAGCTGACTAAGAGGGTTTGGGACCCTTGTTTGGCTTATTATTGCGAAAATTTTGTTTCTTGGGAGGCTTGGACTTATCTTTCTGTTGGGACAATAAGGATTTCCCAGATGTATTCACATTGTTAATTATTACAAGATGAATGAGCTTGTCTTGCTCTCTAATTAAGGAATCACAAAAGGATTCAAGAATAGGATCTTGATAGCTAGCTGCATTCAAGGATTTTTTCATGGAGTAAAATGTAGATACAAAAACAGAATATGCAGGTCCAAGTTTGGAAATAATATGATAAATACATTGTTTGTCTTCTTTCTTAATCTTGCATTCTTCACATAAGAGTTTAAGAGTTTTATACTTAGATAAATAGTATTGAATTCATAAGAAATCACTTGGATTCAAATAAATCAACTCATTCTCAAGTTGATGACCTCGAATTTCATTGTGTTTACCAAACACAGATTCCAACTTTTCCCAAGCTTTATCAAGTTCATCAATTCCAGATATATGGAATTGCAAATCAATAGAGATTGAAATCTCAATCAATCCACAAGATTCATCACATCTATTTGCCCATTTTATTTTTTTATCATCATCAGTGGGTTCTGTTTCTTTCATGGGGTAATTCTGAAAAGTCCCATATTTCTTAGAACAACCTCCATATGAGATTTCCATGAGAAATAGTTAGGACTAGTAATTATAATATCACAAGGGGTGGCCATACTTAAAAATAATGGCTAAAAGAACAGAAACTAACAAGTTGGATGCAAAGAGCTCGAAAAATCGAGCTGTTTAAAAAAAAAACGGCACTAAAAACTGATTTTGAATCATGAAGTTATGCTTGATCAAAGAAAATGTTGAAGGTGTCCCCAATAGTGACGTGGTAGATATGAACTTAACCAATTAAAAAAAAGAACCCCCCTCTTCCCAAGATTAACCTTTGACAATCACTTTACAATAAAGTTACTTTTAAGTGAATCACTTTTGTAGAATAAGTGATGTTCACTTTTACAATAATGTTACTTTAAATAGTGCGGAAATAAATTAAAAGACTTAAGTGACGCACTTTTTATTTTATTTTATTTAAGTGAGATGCACTTTTACAATAAAGTAACTTGAAAATAGAAATTGCATGCACTAAAAAGTAGTTTATTAAGACTTGAACTCAAGACCTATTAAGGAATAAAGCAACTATGGACCAAGTGAGCTAAGTTGAAAAGGTACAGAAAAGAATGGAAAGAGGAAGGGGTTTTTTCCGTGCTTGCCTTTTTTCCTGCAAATCACAAAAAAAACGAAAAACAAAAACAAAAAAAACTTTTCCACACTGAGGAGTTAGATCTTGGTTAGCTTACCTGGAAAGTCTATGTTTTCAAGTTTTCTTGATGTTTTTGATTCGTCGTGATCGCACAAGGTGCACGGCAAAGAGCATACGTAGCCAAGAAGAGAGAAAAAATCCTTTCCCTTTCTATTTCTGATTCGCCGTGGTCGCGCAAGGTGCACGACAAAGAGAATACACAGCCAAGGAAGGCAACAGTCCACGACTAAAACAATAAAGATCTAATAATAAAACTGATAAAATATGAGAGATTTAAAAAAAACAAATCCATCACTGTAACATTGTACCTTCAGATTTACTGAAATGGGTGTTTCTCAAACAAACAGAAACAATTTCGATGAAATGAAAACTATTCCCAATGGAAATGGTGCTCCAGACACAATGGAACAACTCCCACAAGCCACAAATGCATAGAAACTCTAGAACCAGAAACCCTTTCAAAGTTTCGGCAACACCGGTTCCAGATTTTGATCACAAATGGAAGCGGCTCTTCATAAACGCTATGATACCATGTTCGGGTACACAAAGTACTCCCAAAAGACCGAACGCCAAGAGCAGCCACTCACACAAACAGATCACAGTTCAATACACCAATGTTTGTCATGTAGTTAAAACCCTCAAGAGGGAAATAGTCCACGACCCCAGCCAAATAGCTACTTGGAGCAATTTATTATGCAAAAGAAAGAAAGTTACATGAGCTTCTCATAATCAATCAACTAGCCAAGGACCCTCCATGCCCTTTAAATAGAGATCGTGGACCAATCGGGTGTTAAGCCATGGATCAATGGTAGGTATGATCTAAGAGAAGTTGAACCGTTGGATCACTTTATGTCTAGAACATATCGTGACCGTCAAATTAGAATATTTATAAATGCATACTAATGCATACTAAAGAAACACACTTTACCTAACAGATATATTACACAAGTTGATCTTAACTAACTCCTTCAATACATCAAAGCTTGCTACAAGGAGTGCACTTAGATATGATTGAATCTTTGATTTTTCAAACATAAGGATCTCATCCCTCCATCAAGCTCTAACTACTACCAACATCTTATAATTATTTCATATTTTATCCCATTCTATATCCTCCATACATGGCTATTGATTATTATCCTTTCTTCTTCTATTTTTGTCACGAACTACTTGTCATGTCTTTTCTTGGTTGTAAGTTCAATAACCTCACACTTATATGGTTTCATTTCTTGACTGGAATCTATTCTTCCATCAACTCTAATATCATCCATTTCTTCTTTTTTTATGATTTTTCTATCTTCCCCCTTTGAGGTTATAGATAAATTCCCCATGTTTTTTCACTAGTCATTTGTGTGGTGATCATTTCTGTGACATGGTTCATTAAATTTATACGCATTAAGTGTAGTCTATGTGTTCAATGTCAACTTCATATGTAATTGATTGGCTCTCCTTTGAATATATACTTTAAACCAATCATCGACAATTAACTATCTTCTTTTGGCAAGGAAATCCCTAGTTCACTATCTCTTTCCAACTAATTGATCCCCTTTTTGTAGGATTGAATAACTCCCGATTCATATTATTCCTTGGAAAATTCATGTATTTATACAATGCATATGGTGGTTGTGATTCAAATTCCAACCAACCTCTTCATATTCCTACGTGACTATTCACATTAAAAAATATTTACAATATTTACACAATGTATGGAACCATAATCCGAGGATTAGGTATCCAACATTCCCCTCTTAATCCAAAGGGGTCTTTGTGAGTCTGAGCATGGTTCTAAATCTTTCGAACTTTTCTCATCCAAGTGCTTTAGTGAACATGTTTCAATTTGCTCATTTGTGGAACAATGTCATAAATGAACTATCTTGGCCTCTACATGATGTCGAATCAAATGATACTTTGTGTTTATGTGTTTGGTTCGATCATGGAATTTGGGGTTCTTGTCCAACTTGATTACATAATTATTTTCAGTCAATAAGGGAGTGGAATTTTCTATATTCTCCTGCAAATATTCAAGTATCTTCCTGAGCAACACAATCTCCTTTGTTGTTTCTACAACTGCCACATATTCTGCTTGTGTTGTTGAATATGATGGGACTGGTTTTTCGCATGATCTCCGAGAGATAGTTATTGATCCAAGACTCCTTATGTATCCAAAATTGGATACTCCTATATCCCTTTCACCATCAAATTCTAAATCAGTGTACCCAATAAGTTTGAAGTCGTCCACCTTAAAGTACCTTAGAAATCATTTTGTTGCAGACCAATGACCTTCACAAGATTTGTGCATGTATATGGAAAGAATGCCAACAACATAATAAATATCTGGTTTGGTAGTGGTAAGGTAGATAAGGATTCCTACAAGCTTTCAGTACTTGGTCGCATCCTCAAATTGTTTTCCTTCACTTGATGTGAGCTTCAACTTTTCTTCCATTGGAGTTGAGAGAGGGTTGCATTCTCTCACGCAAAATATGTTCAATAATTATCCAACATACTTTTTTCTGAGATATGAAAATGTACTTAGGATGTTGAGTTACTTCAACTCCTAAGTAGTAATGAATATTTCCCAAATCAATCATTTTAAAAAATTTCTTCACGTCTTTATTTATGGATGTTATATACTCTTCATTGTTCCTTGTCATCAAAATATCATCTACATATACCACAAGAAATACAATAGATATTCCTTCTTTCTTCACAAACAATGTTGCATCATCAATATTATAATGCTTGAAATTTAGCTTTAGAAGATGCTTGGCTTTCTTTTCCTACGATGCTTGTGGTGGTTGTTTTAGACCATACAAGGATTTGACAAGTTTGCATACATTTGTTACTTTTCCCTTCACAATAAAACCTTCTAGTTGAGACATGAAGAAATTTTCTTTCAAGTCTCCATTCAACAAAGATGATTTTACATCCATTTGGTGGACTTTCCACCCATTTTGTGTTGCCATGGAGAGAAAAGTGTGGATAGTGTCCCATTTTGTTGTGGGGGAGAATGTTTCTGCATAGTCAACTCTTTATTTTTGTGCATAGACTTTTTCCACAAGCCTTTCTTTGTGTTTGTCAAGTGAGCCATCTAATTTGTATTTGTTGTTGTATACCCACTTGCAACCAATTCGTTTGGTTCCAACTAAGGGTCAACCAGCTTCCAGGTTCCATTCTTTATGGGTGCATTATATTCATTTTCATAGCCTCTTTCCATTCATCACATTTAACATCTTCTAGAAAGGAAGTTGGTTCAAATTTAGCAGATAAATTCAATTCACAATCAAATGAGGAATCCATGTCATCACCTGAGTTATCTGCTTCGCCTCCATCATCTTGTCTTGTTGAATCTCTCATTCCTATATCTCCAAATTCATCTAGATGGACACTTTCAAGTGTCTTTATGGTCTATTTTGGAATATTCTTTGATGGTCCACGTTGACCAGTTGGAGGTGATTCATTCTCATCAAGGTTCAATCTTCAAATACTCTCAATAACATCATCCAATTCAGTTGAAGTGGAAACAACTTCTTCTTCATTAGGGGGTGTTGGTGCTTCAAAAGAAAATTCCAAAGATTTATCCTGATCCAATATCAGGATTGTCCCTTCAAGGTTTGGAATTTCATTATCAAATTCATAATATATCTTTAGATGGGAAAACTTCTCTAGATGATCAAGTTTCCTTTCAATAGACTTTTCATTTTTATTAGTTTCGAGAAAAATGACATCTCTGGAAACAAAAAATTTCTTTTTTACCTCATCATAAAGACAACATGTGTTGGAAGTATCTAAATAAACCAAGAAAATTCATCTTTGACTTCTAGAACCTAGTTTGTTTCTTTTCTCCTTTTGTATCAAGGCATAACAGGTGGAACCAAAAACTCTGAGATTCCTAACCAAAGGAAGGTGTACAAACCACATTTCATGTGGAATATTGTCTTCAATAACATGAGATGGACTTCTATTTCTCAAATATGTTTCACATATTACCGCATCACCTGAAAACATTAGTTTCACATTCTTGAATGAACATCATTGATCTTTCCATAGTCATTAATGTTCTATTCATCCTTTCTACAATGATATTTTGTTAAGGATTATAAGGAACTAAAGTTTGATGTGTAATCCCATGTTTGGACATATAATCTTCAAATTCATTAAAGGTGTATTCTTTAGCTTTATCAAACTGAAATGTACCAATACATGTGTGTTCTTGATTATCTATCCAAGCATGAAAATTCTTGAATGTTTGAAATGCTTCAGACTTTGTCTTCAATATATACACCCAACGCATTCTTGAATAATTATCAACAAAGGTCATGAGGTACATATTACCATTTGTAGAAGGAATTGGCATGGGTACACATAAGTCAAAATGAATCATTTCTAATGTTCTACATGCTCTGAATTTTGACTCCTGAAAAGGTTGCTTACTATGTTTTCATACTATGCATGCATCACATTTGTTTCTTTGTTTAGGAATATTAGGCAAACCATATACAACATTATTTCTTAACAAACGAAGACTATTATAATTCAAGTGACCAAATATTGCATGCCACAATAAATTGGATGAACATTCTTCAACTGGGACATATAGCCAAACCTTTGAACTATTGTAAAACATCTCGTCAACTTTAGCAACTTTCCATCTTCATACCCAATCATGATGAACTTATTTTTAGAGGAATTTCTTATATCTACAATTCCATCAAACATGTGGATGGAATGGCCTTGCTATCTAATCTGCACCAAGGACAACAAGCTTCTCTGCAACTATGGAAGATAGAGAACATTCTTTAACACAAAATCATGGAAATGAGGAAGCTTGAGCCTAATTGAACCAATTCCCTTTTGTATGAGGATAGATTTGTCTACAAAGTATACTATGCCATTTTCAATGTCTTTTAGTTCTTCAAAATAGTGTTTTCTAAAAGTCATATGAGAATTTGCACTAGTATCAAGCAGCCAACAATCTTTGTAAGATGAAAGTGAAGTTATTTCATTAAAACAAATATCACAGTATGCAACTATATAGTGAGTTGAATCATGGTATTTAGTAGCCTCTTGATTCATATTGTGTATACCTTTGATGAACTCCCAAGGGGCCCAACACTGATTTGCTTCGTGTCCATTCTTTCCACAACACTTGCACTTTAGAACTTATCTTTTTTTTTAGTTGTTTATGCCCCCTCTACCTCCAAAAATTCTTCCTCTTCCTCTATTGTTGATGTCTCCCTTAGAAGGGTATTTGGGGTGATTATTTTCTTTCTGAACAAAGCAAAGGGATTATTCAATAGGCTCGTTTTATTCCTTGATATTTATGGAACATTCTGGATATGTGTCCTTGCCATTGAGGACATCACCAACAATATATGCCAAAGAGTGCATCTTTAATATAGAACCTGCAACTTACAAAATACTTGAAAGAAAAATATGGGATGCAATATTAGGTTTATGCTCCTTTACAAGCTATAAAAATTATTATGCATCTAACTACACAATTCTGCAGCCTATTACAATTAATTCTGTAACTTCTTAAAATAGTTCTACAACACTATCTAAGTATATCTATAGTGCTATTTTCAGTTAGCATCTCACCCAATGGAACCACAAGTGGTTTTCACCATTTATCTTTTTCTCTCTTCTTCTTTTTTCAAATTTATTGGATGGTACCTCTTTAGTTTGGCACTATTGATTACATTGTTTAGCAACTTCACTTGGGATTTCTTAATTTTACACTTCTACACTTGCCCTTATGTCTTGAATAACATTTAGCACTATCTAGGATGTCTCTAATCTTTTTTCTTTCCTTTATGTTGAAGTCATATAAAAGTTCTAGATCCCCAATGCCAGTCTCTTTTTTCCTTAAATCATTGCCATGCTATTATTCTTACTATTGTTTATGTACTTAATGATTGTGGAGTGTAGTTGTCCTTTCCTCCTCAATTATATTCAATTGGTGCAGTCAATCTTCCCTAGATTTTGAGTCAAATTTTAGCATTGTAGATACTTTGTCTACATTAGCTCTACAGTGTAGTGGACACACTACTTCTTGTCTATAAATTAATTTAAAAGGTGTTAGCACTCAAAATATACCCAAGGTTGTGAAAGGTAATCTTAAGGAAACAGGAAAAACCACCTTAGAAAGTAACTGGATTTTATTTCCAGAGAGGGATCTCTCAGATATAAATTTAATAGGGCCAGATATTGGAATCAATAATTTAAGTTATGCATATGGTTGAAACAACACATATAACCATTGGGCAATGGAGTCAAAATAGATAAATATAATACAAAGCTTCATACACGGAATTCCAACAAAGGCAAGATAATCATTCAGTTACAGTCATTCATTGACTTTCAGGTGATAGGAGAGAAACATGAACAGTCCATCAATATAGAGCATCACAAGATGAATTCCATATCAAATTTAGAGGAAATATTTGTGAATATCTGAAACAATAGCCAGAGCATAAGATGTATGAATTCTGAAACTATTAAACACTACGTTCAGATATGAAAGAAAAGAGAATGGAAGGTAAACACTTAGAAAACAATCATAGGGAAAGAAGGCTCAGACTGTAACATAAACAACACATGAATATTTGAAGATCAACTAGCATTCAACTCTGTAATTTCATTCAAAAATCATAAGTTCTCAAAAACATCGGTCAAAGCTTATGGGTTCCAACCCCCAATACATCAAATAAATTCAAATATATACAAAAATAGTTTCTTCCCAAGAAGATCAATAACCAATTAATCTGTTAATCATAAGTTTTTGTAACCATATCCCTAATAAATAGGAATAATAATTACATGCTTTGATTGAAATAACAGATTGCTTGATTATAGCAAACTTAGTGACTGCAAGGTATCCCGAACAAACAACTTCATGAACTGCAACACCTGTCTTCATGAATGTAGTATGTACTTGGTATTTCCAAATTTCTCCACAACCTTTCATTGTTCCACATTTGGAGTTTTGTATTATGTCATCTCTCTTATTGACACCTCCAAATCCACTTAAGCTTCATAAGACATGGCAAGCAATCCTTTCTTAATAATTAAAAACCTATCCAATATCTCAAAGTCTTCTGTCAATTTTTCCACAATGACCTTTCCTGTTAACCCTTTGACTAAATCTTCAAATTTGGAATGATCCATGTGATTCTGTACCAATAAGCTGTGATATTGCTTCTGGGAAAACAACCTTCCTTCGTCACCGCATAAAGAACGTAGACCATCATCAAATAAATCTTTAAAAGCAAGCCTGAAATCCTTTATTTGAGAAGACATTTTATTCGCCTTATCCTGCATCACTTTCATGAGTTGATGTTTATTGATAAACTTCTTTGCCCATAACACAATTACCACTCTGTCTTTGATCCCAATGTCCTGCAAATTATGATATCTTAAAGAATTTTAGAAATTCAAAGCATTGTGAGCAATATTCAAAGGCTTCTTTTCCATAGTTTCATTGGCCAATTTTAATCTTTGAGTAGCTAAATTTACCAATGCACTTTCATCATCAATAAAATTTAAATAATTCCTGAACTTGGTGATTTCCACAGACAAAGTATCCTAAATCAAATGTTTAGCTCCTTGTAAAGGAGCTTTTCCTGTACTTCTTTATTTTAATTCATTGAACATTATCTATAGTTGGGTTTTATCATTCCATGCTTTATTCTTCTCCTCAATGCTCTTAGCCAATTCTGATTTGATCTTTTCATTTTCCTCTTTTAATTCTTTAATCTCCACTTCTTTCAAGCTCACCTGAGACATAGGAACTAATAAAGCATATGTAGAAAATGCATTTAATGGTCTTTCGACATTAACAAGGGGTAATCAGTGTCAACAAAGGGTTGACTCATCAATTCTTCCATAACTTCTTTTTCATCATTTTGATCCTTTTTCAACTTTACAATCTGAGCTGTCAATTCGGTTCTTTCTACTTCCCACTTATTTTTCTCATCCTGCATCTTCAATGATTTTCCTTTATAGTCTATCATTTCCTGATAAAATTTCTCTTTTTCCTCTTGAAGTGTAAATAATTCTAAAGACTGAACATTTTCAGAATTAGGGACTTTAAGCTTCTTCTTCAACACATGAATGGTATTGTCCTTCTCCTCTAGAAGCTTTTTGGTCGCCTGCATATTACCCGGTTCGGTCACTAGGATTAAAACATCTCCCTGCAACTTTTTAATTTGAATCAAATTTGCTTTATTTTCAACCTTTTCATGCTTCAATTGAACCTCCATCTTATCTACAAGGGACTGTAATTTAGTGATTTTCATAATTGCGTGTAACAAATCAAAGTAAATGACATCTCTGGTTTGTTTATGGATTTGCATTTTATCAGGAACACTGATTTTGTCTAGTTTCACCTCTATTTCAGACACTTTCTTGTCACTTACCATAGCGAATTTCAGGGTATTCCTCTCTACGTCTCGAGTAGAAATCAATGAAGTCTTTTGATTGATTAAATTTCTAACTAGAGGAATCAAATTCTTAGTTTCCTCCGATGATTGCATTTCTTTGTCAGCATAACTTGATATTAACTATGTCATGGATTTGTAATGGGAACTGGACTCTTCCTTACTTTCTTCTCTGAAGGAATATTGATGCATCTATACAGATTTTTTCTGGAACAGGACCATCTTCTTTAAATATTCTGAAAATATTTCTTCTGAAATAGTTTGCTCATCTTGAAGGTGTGTTTTGATGTTTTTATGAGAAATATATTCATCTACATCCATGCCATCAACTTCAGAAAGACTCCTTTTATTCATAATGCTGGAATTAACAGGTGCTTGAGCCACTCGAGTCAATCTGTTCCTCCTATCTTCATCAACTTCTAAATTTTCTTCAAAATTAGCCAAATTTGCTATTTTATCTAATCCTTCAACAGTTTGATGATCAAATGGTTTATTTTTGTTCAACTGCTTCCTTTGAGAAATAATGTGATGTGGGTCATAATTTACTTTTTTCTCTTTATGAAAATCCATAACTTCTAACAATTTTTCTATGACTAACAAGGCGCTTTTATTTTAAAAAATGAAAGGACCAACTTTGAGAGGAAATTTAACATTGGAATATTTTTTAAATGCCCCAAAATGTTCTTCTTCTGCACATAACCTCTGTCTCATAAACTCTAATGCAAATATTCTTGGAGTAAAAAAAGCGGGTAACCTGTATGGTTCTCCAGTGAACCCATACACTCTAAGAACAGTAAATTCTTTATACAGTAACCAATCTCCTGTTTTTTCTTCAGAGGAAGACTGTAACATAAGTCTCATGTCTTCCAACACCCTTGGCAAGACATCATCGAAAAGAAATTTGTAAATCTCAGCCATGATTGTATTTACAAACTCAAACATGTTAATCTGTTTTAGGAGGTCCAGAGAGAACATGGTAGACAAGAACTGCAACTCCGACACATTATAACACAAAAGCATGTTCAACAAATATGAGTGATATCTAAAGAACCCGACTTTAGGGAATTCGACCAATTGGGCATGGATAACTTTGGGTAGATACTCATCAAGATTAAAACAACGGGTTGAATGGGATTCAGGGTCAATTGAACCTATACTTAGCAAAAAACCTAAGATGACTTCATTAATATGAGTATCATTATCCAAACCCAAAATTTGACTAACAAGTGACATGACCAATTGTACTTCCTTGAAAATATTAACATTGTATGGTAGAAATAAACCTTCTAACAACTAACCATATTTCAAAATACTGGATAAAACTGGCATCTGACTTTAGTTCTACAATTTTAAAACATTTCAATTAAGACTTGCTCATTTAAAGACTCACAGCTATTAGGGAAATTATTAAGCAAACTCAATATCCCACGAACAGTTTTTGTGTCAAATCTACAAAGGATTTTTGACGTTGTATGACTCATAATAACTCTTTCAGAGGACAAGTAACTATTCGCACACCATTCGACAAATTCAGGAAAAGGTAGGGTTTGTTCAATAGCAAAATAATATAGGAAAGAACTACAAACATTCAGAATATCATTCCCTTGTGAATTATGCTGCCACAAATGCTCCTTTGAAACTGATATACTACAAACTGACCCAATAGGATCACTTACATTCCTCTCCCTATCAACAACAACATCTTCTCTCTCATCTAGAACTCTACACAATATTCTTGAACCCTACTCCTTCTCGATAATAAACAATGGCGACAAGTCTTCAACAAAGTGTCAGTGTTTTAAGGCTTACCTGGTAACTGTTGGATACGTAGAAGTTGACTTTCGGAAAAATATGGCGCACTGTCCCTTCTTCTTCTCACCCACAGTGTTCAAACGAAATGACTTTACCTAGGTCAACTCACTTTTTATACAACGGATTATTCTGGGACCCTTACCAAGTTATTTTTCCTTTACCGCTTTCCTCAGCGGAACTCACCAAAAGTCACCATGTGGAAAGTGGTTTAAATTCCGCTACCACTCATCCTTTTTAATTATCTCATAGCTTCACACTCCAGAATAGATTATGATCATTGATAAGATTTCATCTTTTGTCTGAACCATTGGAACAAAATTTGTTCTACGTAATCCGCCAGCATTTCTCATTTTTTCAAGCATACATCTTCACATTGCGGACTGCCTCATAATCATATATTTTATTTACTTTATTTCTTAGTCGTTGATCTTTCTGTCTTGTTAGCCACTTCCGCCTCTCCGTAAAAAATTCTCTCTTGCGCAACTTTCCCCAGCGGATCAATTTGCAACCGTATATTTTCACACTTATAAATCTACATCTTTGAATTGTGCAATGAATTAACCAAAATGCGCATTTTAATAAGGGACTCATGACTACCAACCTTTACCAATTTTTATGTATCCCTTTATCATTTCTCAACCACATTTCCTCCTCAATTGTTCAACATAGGGGGTGTTAACAACTGGCTCCAACTGGGGATGATATCCCCCCTATGAGGTATCAAAGAACTCGTAGACCAAGTGCATGTCTCTAACTTTTGTATCCAAATCTCCAAACTTTTTTACTTTTTCTCTGATATATATTTTCTAAATAAAGAAAAATGGTTATCCTCCTAAATCTTAGGGCATTCACTCCGGGCTTCAAAAATATTCGGTTCACCATATGTACTGCTTTTAAGAAAATAAATATTTACAAACTGTGGTACAAATTTTACCCTCCACCTTAGGACAACTAATGCTTCAAAAATATTCCATTAATAGGGTTACTCTCCAACGAAACGCCATTTGGATATTCCAGAATAAATGCATTTTCCCCTCTGTGACCTGCAATAACATAAGGACCTACCCACATGTGGTCAAATTTTCCATGCTTATCTTCCTTATGAGTATCACATTCTAATACCAGGTCATCAATTTGGAAATGTTCTTCTTTCACCTTTCTATCAAAAGTATTTTTCATTTTTTCTTGATGTATCTGTACTTTATCATAAGCTTTATTCCTTTGCTCCTCTAATTCTATAATTTGGTTTATCCTTCTCTACATGTGGTTTGGCTCATCCTGTTGTTCCTGAAAATATTTCATAACTGGAACACCCAATGATGTTGGAAAAATGACTTCAGTTCCATATACCAATTGAAAAGGAGACATTCCAATTGTCCTTTTAGTGCTAATTCTATCATACCACAAAGCATACTTAAGCTTGGTGTGCCAAGCTCTCTTGTTATCTTCTAACAACTTCTTAATAATTCTTACCAAACTTTTATTAGAAGACTCGTCCAATCTATTTCCCTGTGGGTAGTAAGCAGTTGAATGATTTAAACTGATATGATACTTATGACAAAAATTAATCATCTTTTTGGATTTAAAAGATGCTTCATTATCAGTAACTATTCTTCTAAGATACCCAAACCTAGCCAATATATTTTCTTCAAGAAAATACATAATTACTGTCTCAGTAGCTCTCTTTGTAGGTATTGCTTCAATCCACTTTTTGAAATAGTCTGTGGCTGTCAGAATCCATTTATGTTGTCTTAAAGAATTTGAGTTTATTTATCCAATGAAATCCAAACCCCACTGATGAAAATGAGCTTCTACTGTTATTGGATTAAGAGGGAGTGGAATTACCTTTCTCTTACCATCAAAAATCTGGCATTGATGACATGTGCTAGTTTCTTTGTACACGTCCGAAAACAATGATGGCCAATAAAAACATGCTCTCAAAATTTTGTTTGTTGTCACTGTCCAAGAATGATTTCCTCCACAATCTCCTTTATGAAATTCTTTCACTATGTGTTGGGCTTCATTTTCTAAAAGGTAATTAAGTAACACACCTCCAGGATCCTTCCAATAAAGGTACTGATTTAAAATACGAAATTTAGCAGCTTTCAACTTCACAGATCTTACTCTTGTTTTACTTAATCCTGCAGGAGCTTGTAAATTTTGAAGAACATGAACAATATCAAAATACCATGGAGATGTAGTGAAATCGATCATTACCTCCACCCTTGTGTCCAACTGATGAGATTGACTAGTTAAGAAATTAGGCTGTAAAGATTCACAGTTTGAATCTATCAACATTTTTGCAAGTCCCTACCCTTTAATCAACTTGGTAGATCTAATTTCTATATCATACTCCAATAATGTTGCTATCTATTTTTCTCTTCTTCCTTCTGGGTCAGGCTATGTGACAATCCCTTTTACTGCACTGGTTGGAACATGAGAAATTATATATGAATGAAGAATATACACCCTGAAATATTTCAAGGCTTTAACCAAAGCGTATGCTTGCTTCTCCAGAATATCATATTTTAATTCCCCATCTCTCAACATCTTACTGAAAAACACTATAGGTTGCTCCATGTTCTCATTATTCTTCTGTAACAAAACTGTAGCAATAGTATGTTCTGAAGCATATGAAAATATTAAGAGATATTTAGTGAAGTCTGGACTCACCAACAAAGGAGCTTCTGAAATGGCTTGTTTTATTTCTTTAAAATATTTCTTAGCCTCTACTGTCCATTTTATTTCATGACCCTTTTTCAGCATATTTGTGATATTCATTAATATTTCAGCAAAACTGGGAATGAATCTTCTCAAAAAATTTACCTATCCGAGGAATGATTGTATTTCTTTTTTGCTTCTTGGTTCTCCTACCTTCAAAATTGCATTGACTCTATCAGGATCAATCTTTATTTCATCCTTTAAAATTATGTGGCCCAACAACTTTCCCTCTTCTAATGCGAAATTTGATTTTTTTGGATTCAATGAGATACCAAATTTTCTGCATTTTATAAAAAAAAATTCCAAATGGTGAATATGCTCTCTATCAAACCTTGAATATACTGTGATGTCATCCATATAAATTACCACAAATTTTCCTATTTCTCCTGCAAAAGAAATATCCATGGCACGCTGGAAGGTATCCCCTGCATTCATCAAACCAAAAGGCATTTTTGCATACATAAAAGTGCCCCATGGTGTGGTGAAAGCCGTATTTTCTTGATCTTCAAGTAACATATTAATCTGATTATACCCTGAAAAACCATCCATCATTGAAATTCTTTCTACTTCGACCACTTTTTGCAAAATATGATCCATCTTTGGCAAAGGATAATTATCTTTCATTGAGACTTTATTTAAATTCTTGAAATCTATGCAAAGCCTTATTTCTCTATTTTTCTTTCTGGCAGGAACCAAATTAGGAACCCACCTTGAGAATCTTAAAATTACAATAATTTTGGCATCAAATAATTTTTTGATTTCCTTCTCAATAACTGGTAACAGCTTTGGATTTATTCTTCTGAGTTTCTGTCTGAAAGGTTTTTCTCCAAGTTTGATTGGAATAGTATGTTGTATTATTGAAGTATGATATTCCTTGAGGTCTTCATAACTCCAAGCAAACACATATGTATACTTTTTCATCAAGTTCACATATTCTTCTTTTTCTTTGGCAGGCAAGTTTTTTGACAACTTCACAATCTTTGGATTCTCTTGAGTACCAATATTTCTATCTTCAATAGCATTATTAGCAAGTTTCACTTTTGGATATTTAGCAACATCATTTTGATCAAAAATTTTCTCTAAGGGGATCAAACCTCTTGGTATAAAATTACTTTTTAATTGAATGATATCCTTTCCTCCTAAAGTTCCCTTCAAATTTTCAGTACTAATCTTTTCTTCTTCGCTTTCTTCAGCACCTTGGAAATTTTCACAATTATCATTTTCACCATCAATATGAGTGTTCACAAACTCCCCAGACAATTCCAAAAATTGTTTTATCTGCATATCATCCTCAAATACCTGCCAATATTTAGAATTATCAGGTATGGATGGTCTATTTACAATATCCACTTAATATTCCTTTTGACCAACACTTGGATTTTTAAATTTACCAGCAGCAACTACCAAAGAATCAGTTACAGTATTCTCATATCTTGGAACCACCTTGATTGTATGTTCTATAAAATAGTTACCAAACATATCCCAATACTTCATTTCTGTAAGCTCTCATCCAGGAATGTCTGGTTTGATAACTGTCATTCACCTAGTTTATTACAAGCTCTTAATCTCCTAAAACTCTCATCCTTTGTGCTCCCAGATCTTTCAATGCATGCAACCCAAGTAACAAAGCTTCATATTCAGCCACATTATTCATGCATTCAAATGTTAATTTATATGATAAAGCTTTAAAATCCCTGATAGGAGAAATTATATATACACCAGCCTTTGCCACAAACCCATCAAAATACATGGTCCACAATCCATCTCTTTTCTGTTTCTTTTCCAAAACATCCCATTCCTTTACTCCCTCGTCATTCTTTTTAGATTTAATTTGTAATGTAGATTCCAAATCACATGGGAAAGTATCATTAAAGAAAATAGAAGAGCCCAAATCAGTATCGATAGCATATATATGATGAATATTAGGTCTATCTTGACTGCTTACTACATAAGGAATTCTTTTCTCACTGTACAACCTCCTACTTCCATCTTGGACCGAAATAGTAGCGTATGACATTTCCATTTGTAAACTACCTTTTAACTTTGAAATCCAAGACCTTGATAACAATATTCCAAATTTTGGTGGAATGTCTGCTACTATAACATCCATTACTATTGTTTTAGTTGGAAACTTATTTAAAGTCACTACCATATCTTTAATTAGACCAAGACACTTCACCCTCTTAGAATCAAAGGAATACAAATCTTTATATGGTATCATAACTTCCAGTCCCAAACTTTCAACTACTCCTTTAGGCATTAAATTATGTGATGCACCTGAATCTAACATGGCATTATGTACAACCATATCATGTACATTCAAACTCAAATAAATTGAAGGAACCTCTTCATAATCTATAGTTTCAACCTTTGGCCCAAATGAAATAGTAGGATTATCATCTATCAACTCTAAAATGTCTGATTGAAACTCTGCTTAACCTTTAACCGTCCTTGTTATCGTATCCATGTACTCATTATTCCTCAAGAACTCATTAAAAGGAATATAGATGTTCAACTTGGAAAGTTCATTCTGTAAATTGAAGATAGAAGTGACTTTCTCTACATCTACTAGTGCCATTTGTTTTGTTCCTTTTGTTTTTTCTATTTTATTCTCAACTTCTTTATTCACAATAGGATTCTTTTGTATTTCCTTTCCTATTTTCTGTATTTAATGAACTAGTAGAAGGTTGGCTTGAATTTGGCCTCCCTTTATTTACAACAATTTCTCTGTTTCTCAACCTAATATTCCTTTGTACATCATCCATAGCATGTAAATAACCCCTCTTATATTGCTCTGATTCCTTTTCAAAATCATCATTTCCACCTTCTTGTGCAAACATGCGATGTTCTTCTTCAGTAAGGTATATCTCTTAATCTAATTCCCCCAAAAGATGAATTTCATTCTCAGTGGGGTCTTCTTCATCTGCAACATAATTCTCAGGGAAAGGTGGTCGAATTTGTTGTTCTTCTTGATTCCTTGGGTTTCTCATATCTCTTTGCTTGTTTTGTGGAGGCATAGGAGGATTTGGCCTTCTAAAATCTGGATTTCTGATTTGAGGATCAACTTGTTCTCTATTAAATGGTCTATTGTCCATAGTCAATCTATCCATTAACTTCTCCATTGTTTTCAACATCATTTCAAATTTAATATCAGTAGCAGAAGAAGAAGTAGAAGGCATATTTTCTTCTCTTATTTTCCTCCTATCAATGTATCTTTGTTTCATCTTTCCACTCGCCATCATATTTGCTTCCACTTCTAAAGTATCTGTGAACATGGTAGCGAGACTTACTAAATTTCTCTCCCTTAATGAAAATGCAAAGTCATTATCAAAGGCCTTAGCATAATGAAGTTTAGTAGCAGCTGCAGAAGGTTTTATATCTTCTGGAATGGAATTATAAACTCTCTTAAATCTGCTTGAAAACTCATGAACAGATTCAAAACCCCCATTATTAAGACTATTGTATTGGGACAAAAGCTACAAAGGGCTTTGTTTATCATCCCACATTTCTAGAAATTCATTTTGGAAAGATTGAAAGGTCAGGATAGATGCAACTAGCAAATATTTAAACCATTTCTTCGCTTCCCCTGATAAGCTTTGAGCAAACAACCACATTTTAACATCCACATAATCAACTTCCTCCAAGTCAACAAAATCTTCAAATTTTGCCATATGTTGCTTTGTTGTTATACCTACCTCTCCATCAAATAAAGAAATTCTCTGGGAATAATTTTGGGGAAGATCATGCAATACAGCAGGTAAACGTAAAGGAGCAAATATGGCTTCCATTGGTCTAGGTGGATTTGGAGGGACTGAGGAATTTTGAATGATTTGAACAATAGGTCTTTCTTCAACCTTCGCAAACTGTTCAAGATCTCTCCAAAGGGAATCAAGTAAATAAGATTCTAATCTACGAGGGTTGAATTCAACATTTTTAAGATCAGATTCAGATTTAGATTTCAACAAACCCTTTTCAACATTAATTTCCCATTCTTGATCAAGGATGCTATGAAAATATTGAGAAGATGATGCACCAAATAGAGAAATATCTATTTTTCCTTTGTCTTTTTTCTTAAATAATTTTTCTGGATCCTCCAAACTTCGTAAAACTTCACTATCAAAATTATGTCGTGTATGTCTTTTTGAAGCCAGGGTGTCTTTTGAAATCTTGAAATAACTTTAAACTGGAATCGCCAGGGAAAATGTACAACCTTCTTTATTGACAAAAATTCTTGTTTTCCCATAGAAATATTTTCTTGATCTTTATAAACTTTGTCGTTCCTCCCAGGGTTGATTTGCACCTTCGTCCCCAACAACAGCGCCAATTTGTTAGCACTCAAAATATACCCAAGGTTGTGAAAGGTAATCTTAAGGTAACAGAAAAAAACCACATTAGAAAGAAACTGGCTTTTCTTTCAAGAGAGGGATCTCTCAAATATAAATTTAACAGGGCCAGATATTGAGATCAATAATTTAAGTTATGCGGATGGTTGAAACAACACATATAACCATTGGGAAATGGAGTCAAAATAGATAAAGATAATACAAAGCTTCATACACAAAATTCCAACAAAGGAAAGATAATGATTCAATTACAGTCATTCATTGATTTTCAGGTGATAGGAGAGAAACATGAACAGTCCATCAATATAGAGCATCACAAGATGAATTCCATATCAAATTTAGAGGAAATATTTGGGAATATCTGAAACAATAGCCAGATCATAACATGTATGAATTCTGAAACTATTAAACACTACGTTCAGATATGAAAGAAAACAGAATGGAAGGTAAACACTTAGAAAACAATCACAGGGAAAAAAGGCACATAATGTAACATAAACAACACATGAATCTTTGAAGATCAACTAGCATTTGGATTTGTAATTTCATTCAAAAATCATAAGTTCTAAAAAACATCGGTCCAAGCTTATGGGTTCCAACTTCCAAAACATCAAATAAATTCCAATATATACAAAAATAGTTTCTTCCCAAGAAGATCAATAACCAACTAATCTGTTAATCATAAGTTTTTGTAACCATATCCCTAATAAATAGGAATAATAATTACATGCTTCGATTGAAATAACAGATTGCTTGATTATAGAAAACTTAGGGACTGCAAGGTATCCCAAACAAACATCTCCACAAACTGCAACACATGTCTTCATGAATGTAGTATGTACTTGGTATTTCCAAATTTCTCCACGGCCTTCCATTGTTCCACATTTGGAGTGTCGTATTCTGTCATCTCTCTTATTGACACCTCCAAATCCACATAAGCTTCATAAGACATGGCAGGAAATCCTTTCTTAATAATTAAAAACTTATCTAATATCTCAAAGTCTTTTGTCAATTTTTCCACAATGACCTTTCATGTTAACCCTTTGACCAAATATTCAAATTTGGAATGATCCATTGATTTTGTACCAATAAGCTGTGATATTGCTCCTGGGAAAACAACCGTCCTTCATCATCCCAAAAAGAAGGGAGACCATGATCAAATAAATCTTTAAAAGCAAGCCTGAAATCCTTTATTTGAGAAGACATTTTATTCGCCTTATCCTGCACCACTTTCATGAGTTGATGTTTATTGATAAACTTCTTTGCCCATAACACAATTGCCACTCTGTCTTTGATCCCAATGCCCTACAAATTCTGATATGTTAAAGAATTTAAGAAATTCAAAGCATTGTGAGCAATATTCAAAGGCTTATTTTCCATAGTTTCATTGGCCAATTTTAATCTTTGAGTAGCTAAATTTACCAGTGCACTTTCATTATCAATAAAATTTAAATAATGCTTGAACTTGGTGATTTCCACAGATGTCAAAGTATCCCAAATCAAATGTTTAGCTCCCTGTAAAGGAACTTTTCCTGTACTTATTTCTTTTAATTCATTGAACTTTTTCTATAATTGGGTTTTATCATTCCATGCTTTATTCTTCTCCTCAATTCTCTTAACCAATTCCGATTTGATATTTTCATTTTCCTCTTTTAATTCTTTAATCTCCACTTCTTTCAAGCTCACGTGAGACATAGGAACTAATAAAGCATCTGCAGAAAATTCATTTAATGGTCTTTCAACATTAACAAGGGGTAAATTAGTTTCAACAAAGGGTTGACTCATCAATTCTTCCATAACTTCTTTTTCATCATTTTGATCCTTTTTCAACTTTACAATCTGAGCCATCAATTCGGTTCTTTCTACTTCCCACTTGTTTTTCTCATCCTGCATCTTCAATGATTTTCCTTTATAGTCCATCATTTCCTGACACAATAGGATTTGAACCTGAAATCCGATGACAGAATCCGATGACATCCGACGTATCGTACAGATGTGTCGGACTGTAATGATGAAAAATACTGAGCCTTTTAAATTATTTTAGTGCCGTCGAATTTCCGAAACTAGGGCATAGGATTTCCGATACTAGGGCGTAGGATTTCTTACACTAGGTCTATTCTGACACTATGGCATAGGATTTTCGACACTATGGCGTAGTATTTCGGACACTAAGGCTATTCTAACACTATGATGTAGGATTTTCGACACTAGGGAAAAAAAACTATATAAAACGACAATCGTCTGGACACAATATTTCTTCGCGAAACAAAGAACGCAATCAATAATTTCACAGCGGAGCTGACACAATATACCTCCACATCCGAAGGTCACACAGAGGAGGTCATCAAAGGTGCTGCTGGAGGTCAAGTGTGTTTACGCAGAGGAGGGTTTGGAGTGGTCAGGGTTTGCAGAGGCAGAGGAGGGTTTGGTTTGAAACAATCATTCAAGTCCCTCTACAATGAACTCCCTCATCTAAATTGGTTTGAAAAAATCATTTGGGTCCCTCTACAATCAACCATTTTAGTAGTGGATCTGCAAAATATTTTAGTGGGTTTTTACTTATCAGGGCAGTCCTTTCAGACCTGTTATGGATGGCTTTCAAGAGGGATGATCTCAGAATGGTAGACATGGGAACAGATTTGCAAAAACTGAGATTTTGATGGATTTGGCATGGTTTAATCACGGGTTCACTATTCCTATTAGCTTCCCACATAACCAAATGGTACATGATATAATAGCAACAACTCTCTCAGCTTTAGTAGCTCTTTCTTGTCTCCTCTTTTGGGATGAGATGGCTAAGAGAGATGTATTTGATCAGGTATTTTGTTGTAATTGTTTCTATTTTCTCACTAAATCAATGTCTTGTTTTTTTTTCATTTTATTGTTCCTTTGTGTCTATGGAAAACGAACTTGTGACCCCTCGCTGAGACATGACTTTCAAAGAACTGAGTAGACTGTGTTGAGTGACTTTCGAAGAACTCAAAAATTCACTAAATTACTCGTTGTTTGAATATTGTACAGGAGTTTACTTCGAAAATAAATTGGCTGATACACTCACTTGGGGTTTCCAGAATGAGGAAATAGCGTAACAACAACGTGCCTAGTAAGAAACCCGCCATCATTTCCAAACTTCATTTCTAGTTTCCTTTCATTTAGACTTTGGTGGAAACATTATTTTTGTCTCCTCTGAGATTGAATCGACTTACGATTCCTTTTTTTTACATTAACTCACCAATAAGGGCACACGGCCTCTCCAATCCTTATTGAATAAACAATTAGGAATTCCAATTTTATTTATAAAATACCTAGCTAAGATGTCATGGAGGAAAGTATCCATATCATATGGGCTTGGAACCCCCATTTTGATTCCAAAAACATTTTTTATGAGACCAAATCCCATGATTTGGGTATTTTTACGAAAACGTAGATTCCCTTGGGGTGTTTTTCTTTCCATGTGTATGGGTCTGATTTCATTTATGGTAGCTTTTGAAATGTTGAAAGGAACTTAGAGAAGGAAGAGTTGTAGCTGTCTATCTACTAATTGTTTGACAAAAGTCCTCAACCAAGTACTTGTCCACTAAGTGTTTGACAAAATGCCTAAACCAAAATTTCCATATCTCCCTCATTCGTATTTTGAGGCCAGCAAAAATATATAGGGTTCGACTCAAAGATTCAACCAAGAAATTTCCAAAAATCCTAGTAACCCTTTTGTTTGGTCCATAATACAGCTAGCAAAGTGTGTTAATTAGGCCCCTTCAAGGTTGATTTTTTTTACTTTAAAACAGACCCATTTGATCTAGAGAAGTGAATATTTGTACTATACAGTTTATTTAGGTTTTCACCCATAAATTTTAAATAATGACGTTAGATTTTGATTTCATCTCCCTTAGAAAAACCTTTATTGTTTACCTTCTGGAGGCCAAATCTCACTCAATTTTCACCAAACAAAAGGCAATGCGTTAATTATACTTGTAATTTATTTATAATGAACTTGGGAAATTTTAGTTTTAGATAATTTGTGGAAGGTAGATTAGACAGAACAACTTTCATGCCAAGAGGAATTTTGCCCATTTTGAACCTAGTTTGAGACCAATTTTTATAAATGATTGGGGGGACAACAATTATCTTAGTGTGGATGCCAATAATATAGTAGAATCATCCTAAAGCCATGTATAAGTTGATAAATAAGGAGACAGTCCATTTTTTGGCTTGTTTATCAAATCAAGGCAGATTCGAGAACTTTTTAAAATTTCACTCTTGGATACAAAAAAACACTAAAAAAACAGGAGCTTTTGAAAATATCACTTTTTTTCTCCCCTCCCTCTCCCCGCTCCCCACTCCCAATAGCATAGTTCTAGAGTAATGGGTGTCTAGCAAATCCTTTGACATTAAATGTCCAACTAATGATCAGAAAGAGTTTAATAAGCAATTTGAACACACCTTGGGATTACTTTTGTTCATTTGAATAACCAAGAAAGATAGTAGTAAATATCTCTGCCACAAGTTTTCCTCAAAGATTGGTCTGGTTACACAATCTTTTATAGTGCACTCAGCGTGGTAACTCAATCAAATACATGGTGTAATTCCTGTCGCAAATGTCTAATAAGTAATACACAGGGCCTGGTTGCTCTAATGGATCTCTTGCACTTCAAGGTGTAGTTCTTGTAGCAGATTCTGCCTTAGGTTGAATCATACACTCGCAAAAGGATATGAAACTTGGTTTTGCTAGGGAACGAGGCCTATATCACCACTTTAAGGACCCAGGACTAGTCCCATGTTCTCTTCAAGGCTTTCCATCTGGTCCTTTTTCTCTAATACACAAGGATAAGTAAGTTTTGGAAGGTCTATTTTCATTATAAGGAAATAAAACTTTCAAAAATGAAAATCTCCCACAAAGCTAAAGACTTGTGTTAGCTCATAGGGCTTAAATTTTCCAAAACAAAAATCCTTTTTTTGCTAGTAATTTACATCATCATTGCCCAAGATTGGAATAGCACCTCCAAAACGCCCAAATTTATTTGTTTGTAATGCATATTTTTTCATGTAGTCAAAGGTAATGAAAGTGTGTTGCCCATTTTGGCATTTTGTAAATGTCTCAATATTGTTGGGAAATTTCAGCCTTGGCCTGCCATACTGAATACAAGATGACAACTACTCAAGTCAAAATCCTCTTTAACTGTGAAAGGATAAAGATTATTGCTTATAGTAGAAATGTCATATGGATTATGCTTCTCTGACTGTCATCGCGCCATTACAACTGTGCTTTGTAGATCTAGAACCAAGTTGAAAAGCTTTCCTGGAAATTAAAGCATCTAGAAGCTTTAATTGGCCTGAGGTAATGCCCCAGTTAGTACAATCAAGAAAATGGAAGGAAGCAATGAAAAGGACAAGGAGTGGAAAGGCCAACCAAGAATGCCACTGTCTAGCATGAAATAAGCCATTGGGAAAAGGAGTAAAAGGGAAAATATGTTGATGCATGGCGATATAAAGGAGTTAAAACTTGATGAGACTCCATTCACAAAGGAATATCCCAACCTGAACACCAGCACCATGCATTGTTTTAGAATTTTCTTGAGCTTGCAAGTGATATTTTCTTTGTTTTAGGTTCTTAATGCTTTATATACCCTATGGATTCTTAGATTTTGACCATTCCTGAATCCTACCTTTTCCAATTGAATGTGACATACCATAAGGGTACATATAGACAATCATTTTTGCAAATTAGTGCTAGTGAAATTGCACTTTATTGCATTTTATAACAGAACATATTGGAGATGGGTTTTATTTATTCATGCAATATCCATACCATACAATTACAACTTTTGTCAATTTCTTGCCACAAAAATGTTTTCAGATACTATTGTCAATTCTAATAATGATTTTAGGTATATGCTGCATTGTCAATAATGCTTTGTTGATCAAAGTGCAAACAAAGAATCTATTTACATCTCAATCAATTGAATTGATTGAAATTATGGTTTCAATATCAGTCCTAGTAAACAACACTCGAGATCTATAGGCTAGGAGCACTAGTAGTGATTGAAAATGCAACCAATGAAAGTTTACTAGAAGCCTAGTTAATAGAAGTAACTGAGCACTAAGTTTTTGGCCCCTGCACTACACACAATTCATAAATGCGAACCTGAGGCTCTAAGTGGAAGCAATAGTAACAGTAATTGAAAATTCTGATTAAGACCTCCTACCATAGGCACCTTAATTTGTTGTGTCAACTAATATGTACAACAAATTTAATGAATTTTATTTCCACGAGGTGAAGGGAAACCATGACTTGTACTGAAAGAACAATAAACATTGGTCAGGAGTCAATGACATAAATCCTACCTTGCAACCCAAATTCCAAATTCTGTTATTCTTTAAAGAGGGAGGGTACACAACAAAGTAGCAACTCACTATCTGTTAAGTTGAGCCAATTGTATATTGAATATGCTTTATGGAAAAATAACAGTATCCCACCATCTTGTTTTCTAGTTGTTTCAATAAAGGGTTCACACAACTCTCTTGTAGCTACAACATTATTATTGTTTTCCAACGCTAAAAACTAACATTCATTAAAAAAAATACTTATCCCTAATTTATTTAAAATTTTATTTATTTTAACACACAATACTTGTTATAATCATCTAGTATTCATATTTGAAAGGAAATGATATTTTTTATCTACTTGAAAGAAAAGATTTTCATCAATTACCTTTGATATATATATATACTAAAATACATATATTTTAGCAAATAAGTTATATACCCATTTATGTCATTTATCATTGCAATTTATCATAATATACTTCTGAATTATTAAATGGATTTGTTCCTAGTTTTTGTTCACCGTCCTTTCCTATCAATTCTGCAATAAGTATTTCTTTATACTAGGTTTCTATCATTATCTTATTCATTGTGGCATCTTATAACCCTACATTAGTTGTGTAAAAATTATGTGAATCTGAGTTTTCATGCAAATTCAGAAATTTCACCTCAAACATGAGATTTCCTAGACCTATTCCCTGTGAAGATTCAGCCTTAGGACTGATCTGAAATATTCAATTACAGTATCAAAAACTAGAATTCAATTCAAAGCAAAGCACCCAACCACTCAAGAGAATAAATACCATTTAAGTGTACTTCAACACCAACAAAGTACAGCCCTTGGAGCACAATTTTCAATCATATAAAAGATGTGCAAATGAATTTATTACAGCATATTTCAAAGCAATATATCTGCTCCTTTACCTTCAAGGTGTGCACTAAAATCTGGTTACTAGTTCCATTGTGTTAGATATTGACATTTTGATAAGCATTAAAATCTTATGATCTTGAATTATGCTCCTGAGATAAATTGAGTATATGGTGTCTTGTCAGTAATTTTGTCTCCAAAATCTTTTTCCCCCACTCAACCTATTGAACTTTACAAACATAGGAACCATTCTAACAATCCATGTTTCAATATTACAGGGAAAATGTCACCTATAGAGTCTTCTCGTGAAGAAAGTGTCTATATGGCCAAGATTGCTGAACAGGCAGAGTGCTATGAGGAGATGGTAGAGTACATGGAGAAAGTTTCCAAGACAGTAGATGTGGAGGAACTTACCGTTGAGGAAAATAATCTACAGTTAATGGCTTATAAAAATGTATTTGGAGCTCCCAGGGCTTCTTGGAGGATAATTTCTTCCATTGAGCAAAAGGAAGAGAACAGGGGAAATGAAGAGCATGTTACTATGATAAGAGATTACAGAGGCAAGGTTGAGTCTAAGCTCAGTAATATCTGTGATGTCATTTTACACATTTTGGACACAAATCTTATCCCTTCATCCACATCTGGTGAGTCCAAGGTATTCTACCTTAAGATGAAAGGTGATTATCATCGATATCTTGCAGAATTTAAAACAAGTGCCAAGAGAATGGAAGATGATGAAAGCACACTACTTGCATACAAGGCATCCCGGGTATTTTTCTTCACTCCCTTCTCTAGATTTGTATTTATAATTAAAATAATGTGATATGCATATCCCTATTTTATTCTTTGGTTTTGATCTGTCAATTGGAACTTTTGAAGAAAGATTGAACTTGGTGTATAATATTGGATGTTTTACTGTTTGCATCTGTACAGGACATTGCAATTTCAGAGTTGGCTCCAACTCACCCTATTAGACTGGGACTGGCTCTAAACTTTTTTGTATTTTATTATGGAATTTTGAACTCACCAGATCATGCCTATGCGCTTGCCAAGCAGGTGTGCTATAATTTCATCCCTGCTATTTTTGTAATTCAATTGGGATCTGACAGCATCTTTATGTAATGAAATTATTTCTAACCACCAAAATCATAATTTTTTATGATGAAGGCCTTTGATTAGGCAATTGTAGAGCTTGATACGTTAGGTGAAGAATCTTACAAGGATAGCACTCTGATCATGTAGTTGCTTCATGATAACTTCACATTATGAACTTCAGACATGCAGGTCTATATTTAAGTATTCTGTTTTCTCTTCTGGTATGCTTTCTGAGGGATGAAACATGAAAATTGATGAATTAGGCATATTCCTTTATATATTTTTTTCTATAATAAGACCTACTAGATGTTTTGTGCTTTTGATCAAACTACTAGGACAGAACTCTTTCATAAAGTTATAAATGGTGGCAAAATAGTCTTCTATGTAATTAAAGTTGTCTCTGCCTTTTAAACTAATTACATAATTGCATCTTCCTCATCCCTTCTTGATTGAACAAATTTTGGAAATGAAAAGGTTGTTTTTTAATTAATTTTATTTATAAGATTTTGGCATAAGGATTTTTGAGTGTGTGATTCCTGTCAGGAGGAGATTGGAGGAGACGAAATCAAATAAGCTTCGAAGAAAGAGGAAGGGGATGGGCATTGCCATATTTTTATTTAAATGAAATCAAGTAGGATGGCTGATGGCGATGAACATCATTGTTTATCCTTAAATGAATGTCAAGTAGGTTAGATTCATCAAATATGGTCAAATATGTTTTGAGGTTTTAGAGTGATTTTTTTTGGATTTTCTGCACGATTGTGTGCTAATGGGGATCTTTCAACAAATTCTTCTCTTAAATCTACTACCTTGCAAGATTTTATTGTTGCAATGTATTTTTTGTGAGTTCTGTACTCCTATTATACCATGGAGAGTAGTACACTGAAAGTTGTTATCTAAGTGTTATTTATGTCAAGTGGAAGCCTGCTTGTTAGCAATGGATGGACATGGTAACGTAGGAGAAAATATTCAGTAATGAATCAAGTAATGATTTGGTTATTGTTACATAAAATGGTGATTTGGTTACTGTTACATAAAATGGGATGTTATCAAAATACCAAGTTTTTATCACTAGTCTTGCAGCTAGGAAAAAGGTACCATCTTTTGATGATTTGACAGGTATTCTCAAGCAAGAAGAAGAGAGGAGAGAAAATGTTGAAAACAGTCAACACTCTATGGACTTGGCATTGATGGCCAAAGGCAAGCAAACATTCAAGGAAAAGCCATGGATGAAAAATAGAGGTAGGCCAGAATGAAAACATTGAATTTCTTCCACATCAATTACTAAAATTTTGTGCTCAATAAACTATTCATTATAGCAGGCAAGGAAGAAAATGCATTGTTTGAACAGCAGCGTGGTCACAATGGTTAAGCATTTGAGTGTTTTATTTACTGTGAAATAATTTCATTGTGATGATAGTGCTCCACATTCTGCATTTAGACATATGCTGCTCTTAAAGCATTTTCCATGTCCATTTATATACAACTTTTGTTTCAACTTATGACTTATGGCAAATGCATTTCTAGTCTACATCTTCATGACTATAGGTTATTATCAAATGATTTCAAAAGGTTGGATTGAAATTCCAAAAATGACATAAAAATCACCGATCAATGTTTCCTCTTCATGACTATAGGTTATATAATATAGTAGCTCATATGTATTTTCTCTTCATTTAGGGTTATGCAATTTTGTAATGTTTATGACAAAATTACTATTGAATGTCACCACATTGAAATATGATAGTTACAAGTTGAGAACTAATGTAATATGAAATAATCAGTAGTAATAATTGATGTTATCAAGTGGAGCATAAAATATACACTCACACTATTACAAACAATGGACTTTTACATTCATACTTATTCTAGCAGCATTCTACAACAATATGTTTGTAAAGTATTTGATAAAAAAACCTGACCCAATCATAGTAAGGCCATGTTAAAACCTTAATTTGAATTAGGAACACACACTATAGCATTATGATAGTCATTGACAGAATAGGTGAACAAGTTTTAACTATGAAAACAATTTTTTTTATTAATATACAGTATCACGTCGGTTATCCGACGTTCAATGCCTAGCAGTTGTTCTCATATTTCATGTCATTCCGATGAAGTTGTTGTGGTTATGACGGTAGATTGTCATAGGAATTCCGACGGCATTGCCGTAGAATATTCGATGGCCTTGCCGTAGAAAATCCTACAGCCTTGTCGTAGGAAATCCGACGGCATTTCCATAGGAAATTCGACGGCCTTGCCGTAGGAAATCTGACGGTCATGCCGTAGGAAATCCGACAGTCTTGGCTTGGCGTCAAATATTCGATGTTACACCACTGATGAAAAAAAAAATTGAGGTTGTCGAATACCCGACAGGTTATTGTCGAATTTCAAACATGGTAGTTGTCGGATTTTGGGCTCAAATTCTGTTGTGTGATAAACTTTCTCTTTTTCCTCTTGAAGTGTAAATAATTCTGAAGACTGAACATGTTCAACAATAGGGAATTTAAGCTTCTTCTTCAACACTTGAATGGTATTGTCCTTATCCTCTAGAAGCTTTTTGTTCGCCTACATATTACCTGGTTCGGTCCCTAGGCTTACAACATCTCCCTGCAACTTTTTAATTTGAATCAAATTTGCTTTATTTTCAACCTTTTAATGCTTCAATTGAACCTCCATATTATCTACAAGGGACTGTAATTTAGTAATTTTCATAATTGCATGTAACAAATCAGAGTAAATAACATCTCCAGTTTGTTTATGGAGTTGTATTTATCAGGAACACTGATTTTGTCTGGCTTCACCTCCATTTTAGATACGTTCTTGTTACTTACCACATCGAATTTTAGGGTATTCCTCTCTGCATCTCGAGTAGAAATCAATGAAGTCTTTTGATTGATTAAATTTCTAAATCAAGGAAGCAGATTCTTAGTTTCCTCCAATGATTGCATTTCTTTGTCAACATCACTTGATATTAACTTTGTCCTAGATTTGTAACGGGAATTGGACTCTGCCTTACTTTCTTCTCTGAAGGAATATCACTTGATATTAACTTTGTCCTAGATTTGTAACGGGAACTGGACTCTGCCTTACTTTCTTCTCTGAAGGAATATTGATGCATTTGTACAGACTTTTTCTGGAACAAGACCATCTTCCTTAAATATTTTGAAAATATTTCTTATGAAATAGTTTGCTCATCTTGAAGGTGTGTTTTGATCTTTTTATGAGAAATATCTTCATCTACATCCATGCCATCGGCTTCAAAAAGACTCCTTTTATTCATAATGTTGGAATTAATAGGTGTTTGAGACACTACAGTCAATCTATTCCTCCTATCTTCATCAGCTTCTAAATTTTCTTAAAAATTAGCCAAATTTGCTATTTTATCTAATCCTTCAATAGTTTGATGATCAAATGGTTTATTTTTGTTCAATTGCTTCCTCTAAGAAATAATGTGGTGTGGGTCATAATTTACTTTTTGCTCTTTTTGAAAATCCATAACTTCTAACAATTTCTCTATGACTAACAAGGCGCTTTTGTTTTTAAAAATGAAAGGACCAACTTTGAGAGGAAATTTAACATTGGAAGATTTTTTAAATGCCCCAAAATGTTCTTCTTCTGCATATAACCTTTGTCTCATAAACTCTAATGCGAATATTCTTGGAGTCAAAAAAGAAGGTAACCTGTATGGTTCTCCAGTGAACCCAGACACTCTAAGAACAACAAATTCTTTATACAGGAACTAATCTCCTGGTTTGTCTTCTGAGGAAGGTTGTAACATAAGTCTCATGTCTTCCAACACCCTTTGTAAGACATCATTGAAAAGCAATTTGTAAATCTCAGCCATCATTGTATTTACGAACTCAAACATGTTAATCTGTTTCGGGAGGTTTGGAGAGAACATGGTAGACAAGAACTGCAAATCCGACACATTAGAACACAAAATCATGTTCACCAAATATGAGTGATATCTTAAGAACCTAACTTTAGGGAATTCGACCAATTGGGCATGGATAACTTCGGCTAGATACTCATCAAGATTAAAACAACGGGTTGAATGTGATTCAGGGTCAATTGAACCTATACTTAGCAAAAAACCTAAGATGACTTCATTAATGTGAGTATCATCATCCAAACCCAAAATTTTACTGACAAGTGACATGACCAATTGTACTTCCTCCTTGAAAATATTAACATTGTATGGTGGAAATAAACCTTCTAACGACTGACCATCTTTCAGAATACTAGATAAAAACTGGCATCTGACTTCAGTTCTACAATTTTTATACATTTCAATTAAGACTTGCTCATTTAAAGACTCACAGCTATCAGGGAAATTATCAGGCAGACTCAATATCGCGCGAACATTTTTCGCGTCAACTCTACAAAGGATTTTTTACGTTGTACGACTCATAATAACTCTTTCGGAGGATGAGTAACTAGTCGCACACCATTTGAAAAATTCAGGAAAACTTAGGATTTGTTCAATATCAAAATAATATAAGAAAGAACTCCAAACATTCAAAATATCATTCCCTTGTGAATTATGCTGCCACAAATGCTCCTTTGAAACTGATATACTACAAACTGACAGAATAGGGTCACATACATTCCTCTCCCTATCAAAAACAACCTCTTCTCTCTCATCAAGAACTCTACACAATATTCCTGAACCCTGCTCCTTCTCCATAAGAAATAATGGCAAAAATTCTTCAACAAAGTCACAGTGTTTTAAGGCTTACCTGGTAACTATTCAGTGTTGGATACGTAGAAGTTGAATTTCAGAAAAATATGGCACACTGTCCCTTCTCACTTGCAGCGTGCAAACGAAATGACTTTACCTAGTTCAACTCACTTTTTATACAACGAATTATTCTGGGACCCTTACCAAGTTGTTTTTCCTTTACCGTTTTCCTTAGCGGAACTCACCAAAAGTCACGACGTGGAAAGTGGTGTAAATTCTGCTACTACTCATCCTTTTTAATTATCTCACAGCTTCACACTCTGGAATAGATTATGACCGTTGATAAGATTTCATCTTTTGTCTGAACCATTGGATCAAAATCTGTTCTACGTAATCCGCCAGCATTTCTCATTTTTTCAAGCGTGCATCTTCACATCACGGACTGCCTCATAATCGTAGATTTTATTTACTTTATTTCTTAGTCGTTAATCTTTCTATCTTGTTAGCCACTTCTGCCTCTCCGTAAAAACTTCTCTCTTGCGCAACTTTCCCCAGCGGATCAATTTGCAACTGTAGATTTTCACACTCATAAATCTACACCTTTGGATTGTGCAATGAATTAACCAAAATGCGCATTTTAATTAGGGATTCATGACTACCAACCTTTACTAATTTATATGTATCCCTTTATCATTTCTCGACCACATTTCCTCCTCAATTGTTCAACATAGGGGGTGTTAACAAAAGGTATCTAGCCAACCAATATTTTTTATGCAGTTATGTGTGCCCATAGAAAAAATTCACCTTATCATCCCAACTCTCCTTGTCGACCTTACATATATTTGTGAGTCCATTAGTTAGGATTTTATTGAAGGATTATACTAATCGATTTGTTTTTGGATGATAAGGAAAACTCTTTCTATGGTCAATTAATAATTCCTTCAATAATATTTCTATTGTACCTTTCACAAAGTGAGTAACCTAATCACTTACTAGTGTGAGTAGTCATCTAGACCTTGTGATCATGTTCTCATAGATCAATTGTGGAACTACCTTTTTAGTACAAGTCCTAGATGGCTATATCTATTCCCATTTGGTTAAATACTTCATTGATGTTATAACATATCCAACTCTTGTGTCCAGATTTCAATGTTTATACAATATCTAAGAACATTTAGCATCATAACATCATAACCATATACAAAAGGATCACTGAAATAAAGACAAGCACAACCACACAAAACAACACAAATATTATCCTAGGAAACCCTCATGGGGAAGAAAACCCAACAAAACTTCATTGATATAGAATTCAACCAAGTATAGTGTAATACCCAAAGAATAAGACTTATAAGACCTTGAGAATAGTATTGGATTTCTTCCTCTTTCCCAAATGGACCAATCCTTCTCTCCCTAGTGTAAGTGCTTGAGTGTTCTACTTGTCCAAATTAGGGAATTACCTCTCCTATTTATACTAATCAGCTAAGAGGCCTAATAACCCAATTGGGACAACTTCTCCTTGCTGACATGACCGACTTGCCTTGGAAGACTCAAAAATACATTTTATTAATACTTTTGTGGGTATTACTAACCTGAATTAGAACAGAGGTTTTACCTCAAGGCTTTACATGGCCAAATACATCAATGACATCCCTAATCAAAGGAACAACATATTTGGAAGGGTTAATAACAATAATAATAATAAATAGAATATCTTATGTAGTTACATTTCTTTAACACTCCTTCTTAACAAGGAAGGTATTCTAAAACACAACAATACGCCTGTACAGCTGACTGGTGAATCTATATGTCATAGGAATTTTTCACAACTACATCAACATCAACATCATCCATGGAACACCATCATCACAGATATCTCTATCATCTAGTATCATCTTGATGATCATCATCTCTTGCATCATCTCGAGCATCATCATCTTTGGAATCATCTTTGGCATCATCTTGAGCGTAATCATCTATGGAATCATCTCAGGCATCATCATCTCTTCCACTGAATGCAGGACCTCGTCTGCAAGTGAATGCGGGACCACTCTCCATGAGAGAGTACTATCATCTGTAGGACCATCCTCAGTCGGTAAGTGTTAGGACCACTCTCAACAAGAGAGTGTTCTTGTTCGTAGGACCATCCTCAAAGAGTATACTATTGTTTTCAACTGAATATAGATCGCATCCATAACTAAATGTAGTACCACTCAACATATGAGAGTACTATCATTCGCAGGACCATCCTCAGCTGGTAAGTGCTAGGACCACTCTCAACAAGAGATTGTTCTTGTCCGTAGGACCATCCTCAAAGATGATACTGCCGTCTACAACTGAAGGCAGATCTCATCCGCAAATTAATGCAGGACCACTCAACATATGAGAGTAATATCTTCTACAAGGCCATCCTTGATCAGTAATATCTAGGAACACTCTCAAAAAGAGAGTGTTCTTGTCTGCAATACCATCCTACAAGTGAATGCAAGGTCACTCTCCATAAGGGAGTACTATCATCTGCAGGACCATCCTTGGTCAGTAAGAGATAGGACCACTCTCAAGAGGAGAGTGTTCTTGTCTACAATACCATCCTACAAATGAATGCAATATCACTCTCCATAAGAGATTACTATCGCCTGTCAGACCATTCTCAACCGGTAAGGGATAGGACCACTCTCAACAAGAGAGTATTCTTGTCTGTGAGACCATCCTTTAAATGAATGTAGGAAAACTCTCCATAAGAGAGTAATATCATCGATAGGACCATCCTTAACTAGTAAGAGCTAGGACCACTCTCAACAAGAGAGTGTTCTTATCCACAGGACTACATCTCGTTGGGATCTTCCTATTTGAAGATACAACCAACCTTCCTGGGATCTTCCATCTGAGGATGCCACCAATCATGTTGGGATCTACCCTTAGTGATAGGACCAGCCATACTAGGATCCACCCTTGGTGATGTCACCAACCATATTGGTATCTTCCCACAAATATACAACCAAGATTTCTATACAGTGACCAGACCACTGGGGCTGATCATTCTTTTCTTGTACATCTAGCATACTGAAAAAATCGATTGTCCTTCTCTATATTGGAATACCATTATTATCTCATTCTCAATAATAATCTTATCATCACTCCCTCTTTCCAGGTAAGTCCTTTCAAACTACACCAAGCTTGTCTCGAAATTGTTCAAACTTTACACGAGATAGAGGCTTAGTCACCACATCAACAACTTGTTCCTCTGTAGGAACATACTCGAGCTTCATAGCTCCTCTCTGCACCATATCCCGGACTTTATGAAACACGGGGTTCTATGATAGCTTGATTCAACTTTGGTTTTCACAATAAATATCAGTTGCATCCATCTCAGTATCAAACAATCCTACCAATAGTTTGCGAAGCCATACTACTTCACTACAGGATGAACATGTTGCAATGTACTCACCCTTGGTTGTACTGAGGGCAACACAAGTTTTCTTTATTCTAATCCATGAGATCATACCCAATTGCATACTAAAACATCATATTGAGGTGCTCTTTCTTGCACTTCCTCTTTGCATCTACAATGAGTTCGCACTCTCCTGTCATGTCATTGACATATACCAGTATTCTGCATTCAACCTTAAAGTAAAGGTTGGAACCCACTTTACTCTTGATAAATCCATAGTCCATCAGTAATTTTTCCATCCTGTCATACCATGTTGAACTCAAAGATATTCTGTAGTCACTCCCTCTGAAGTGGATCATCATCCTCCCTTTTCATTTTTTATTCTATGTATTGAAACATTCTATACTAGAGTGACAGGTATCATCCTCTTCTATGTATCCATATTAGGTCACTGGATAGCAAGATCCTCTATCTTGAACTTTGTTGAAAATTTCCTCTTGCACCCATATGTGAGCTTATTTTCCTCTATAGGATTCCATCTTCAACCTTGCAGCAAAGGTTATTATCTTCATAAATCTTGGTGATCTTCAATATCCTCATGCGATTAGATGTGCTTATCCAGGGGTTCCTTCTAAGCTCATACAAATCCTTTTGTGCACATGTGGTTCTATACTCGATATACACTTCTACTTAACTGGAGAAGTGTGTATGTTCAATGGATTATGTCATGTAATAGTATACTCCCCCTTTCTGAGAGAAACCACGAGCCTTGCTTTATATCCCTCAATGATGTAATCTACTGAATACTTAATCTTGTAGATCCACATGGAAGACACTATGGACTTCCCTTCAAGTCTCGGAACCGCATCCTAGACATCATTCTCAATTATCAACTGGTACTCTTTGATCATAGTCTTCTTCCATTTCTCCTCGGATACTTCTTCATAGATGGAATTATTTGCATCAATGATGTCACTCAATAGTGCCACATAACTAGAGTGTATCCAAGGCCTCTTACTTTCATTAGAAGTCTCGACATACTTTTCTTCAACTTGAATTATCTCTCATGTCCAAGAAGGTATTCATCTCTTGAGGTGGATCTACCACTCTCTTTAGGTCATATCATGATTCTTATATTCATTTGAAGCTCTTTCTTCCACCACAGTGTCTCTAACCCTGGGAGCTTTAGGTTCATCTTCATGTATGTTTATTGGAATGAATCCTTTAACTGAACTGTCGTCACTTGTTCTTTGGAAAAAGTCTCGTCCTTATTTTCTTGTAGGTGATTATACACGATATTTCCTACACGTCAAATACATCAATTTCATGGTTAGAAACTTTTCATAAGACAAATTCACAATGACAAATTCCTATCCATAAATATATAATCATGCATTTGTTTTAGCCAATACAACTTTCATCCATATCACATATGTGCATGAAACTTTCTAGATTCCTTCCATATCTACCATAACATTATTGAGATAGTGCACTAATCCCAATATGTCAGCAAAGAGGTTTCATTCTAGATAAGTAGCAATGGAATGGTGTATATCACCATATGCCACTTACCCATCACATGCATGTTAGTAGTATAATGTTCATTAATGAAAACATTATATTATGCATTATGCATTTCCTTGAACATAGATATGTACACAACTAAATAGTGTTATTTAAGGAACTAGATATATAGGAAATAACAATTAAAATACTTATATTTATTTGTTTGGTGGGTGGGATCCTTCTTTATAAGAATAATTGGAGCCTTATACTTCGTCATTTGATTCTAGGAACCTATCTTTATTTGTTTGGTGGGTGGACTCCTTCTTGACCCTTAAGAATAACTAGAACCTTCTACTTCCTCATCTGATTCTAGGAACCTGTGTACTAGTTCTGAGTGTCACTAGCTACATTTATTCTTATCCAAATATTGAGATGGATAGGATTATGATCGTCGTCTTCACTAGTAGAATTCATATTCCTCATCACTTGAGGAATATTCCTTCTCTTCTATGAATCTCTTATTAGTTGGTTCATCATCTTCAGCGGTGTGAGCATTATGTCTTTCCTTGTTTGACTTCTTGTTGAAGGAGCCTCTATTTCTGGGACAAACTTTGAAGTAGTGTCCCTTCTCATCACTAGTGTAGTATCGAATTTTTGGAAGGATCTTTTATGAATTCCTTTTGTCTTGGACTGAACTATGAGAGATTGATCTTCAGTTTCTCCCATCTTCTCTTTCTATGAGACAATCTTATTCTTGTGTGCATTATTCCCATAGTCTATTGAAAGAGATCAGCTTCCTTCTTGCACATATTCATTGAATGAATGAATCCCATGATATTCGGAGGCCATTCAAGGTGGTCATAAAAATCTCTCCTTCTTCCACATTTCCTTTTACTGCTTCAAGTTGTTCCTTGATTTGAGCAACCCTTGTGAAGTGAGACTGCATGGTATTTGAGATTTGTATCTTCACATTATTCAGCTGGTTCCTCAATCATATTCATGTTTATATTCTTTCCTTCATACAAGTTTTTCATTGTATCGAACATCTCCCTGTGAGTCTACAACAATGATACATGTGAGATACAATGGAGATGAAAATAATCCTCTTGGATTTGACTAAGTCCTTCTTGTGCTTTGCCTTCATCTCCCTCTGGATCTGCAGCTTCTTCTTTGTCATGGTTCTCCAAGTCATGCTTCTTCAGGTATGAGAAGAACTCTATACTTCCATGCTTAGAGGTTCTTAGTTACTTCAAGGCTTGTTCTCAATTTTGGTATTTTTTGTCATCATGATAAAAATGAGAATCTCAAATGAAAATAGAGAGGACAGAACTTACCAATGAGATTGCTTCAACTTGATGCTTGCTTGGAAGCTTTTCTACAAGACTAATTCAGGTGGAGCTAGGGTTTGATAGAGAAACCCTAATTTTTAACCTTAGGTATCTTTCAGATCTGATTTGATAGAAATATGCACCTCCTCAAGGAAAACTGAGCAACATACTCATTTTCCCAAAACCATGGACAGAACTGCAACATATTTGATGCCCTAGTTTTTCCCGACAATAGTGTTAGGTAAAAAAATTGAAAATACATAGAATGAGAAACTATTCCATATAAATATTCTCCCTCCTATGGTGAGTTTGATTGTCCTCCTTTTTGAACTGGTCGGTGGAGGGAAGTTCCCGAAAGAGGAAGCCCTAGTTTCTTCAATTTCTTCTGCATAATTTCCTAATATTTTTTCTACTATATATCCTAAATTCTTGCTCCTGTGAGTCAGGAACTTCGTCCTAAGATATCATGATATGTCTTCTTTCCAACCCCACAGGTTAGAGTAGAATTGGATTCTCCAAGTGGAACTTATGATAATTTTCCCAAGTTGGCATATTTAAGGACTTTTCAACATAGAGAACTTGTATGGACTACCACGTTTCATTATTTCACCTTCGAGCTCTAAAACTCAGACCACATAAAATAAATTATGTGCCCTATCTGCAACATCTTGTGAAATTTTATCTGAACCTTCCTAGACCAAGATATAGCGATTCTCCCTAGGTCACCTGTTTATGATTGTATTTTGGAGGAGGCTGGAACCCTGATTTGGAGGAATCATATCTCCTAAAGTATAGCGAATATGTGGCTGAAATTAGTGTTGAAATATTGTAACTTCAAAGGATATTTTAAATGTATTTTACTGATGTACCCTAAGGGAGATGTTATTATTCCTTCGGTGGGATGTTACTATTGTATTTGGTCATCATAGAGTCATGAGGTAAAGCCTCCATTGTAAGATAGGTCAATAGTACCCCAATGAATAATATATAATATTATTTTTAGTATTCTTAGGTGAATTCAGCCCAATTAGTTTAGTGAGGTTGACTTATTAGGGTAAAATTCAAGTGACTTAAAGTGTATAAATATAGGAGTTGCGTTCCTCATTATAACACGAACTCACTCACTTGAGTAGCGCATAGGAGAGATAGAGAGACATACCAACAAGGAGGAGAATACATGTTTTGGAGTTTTATCTTATACATCTTATACAGAGGAAGTTTTGTTGGGTTTTCTTCCCCTTGAGGGTTTCCCAGGATTAATATTGTGTTCATCTTGTGATTGTCTTTCTTTCAGTGATTCTGCATATGCTACTATTGTGAATTTGGATTAAACACTAATGATATCCAACTTATCATATAAAATCTTAACATGGTATCAGATCTAGCCTGGATAGAACAAATTTCATAAGGTGAAACTCTCTCTCGTCTCCCTCTGAAAGAAATTAGGGTTTCTGCAAAAGTTGTAATTTTGAAGATCTACTTGCATAGAAAGTCGCACCTCTTTGGATCCCATGTATTGAGCCCAGGATCAAAATTTTTGGGTGGTTGGATCTTTGGGAAATCCAAAACCTAGTTTGGACCTAAAACAGAAAATAGAAGAAAATGAGAACCAGAAATTATGCAGAAATTGGAACCTTGCCAATAATATTTGAATGGTGAATATTTGGGATCTCCATAAATCAAGTGGACCAACCAACTCACCTCAGTTAAGCGCATCTCCTGGTAAGGTCATCTTTTTATTTTGAGAAATTTCATTTTTTAGTGACCTCCTGGATAGGATGGCCCCAAGCACTAAGCTTGAGGACAAGTTGGAAGGCATAGAAAACTTCCTTGCATGGAAGTATAGGATTGGTCTCATTCTTAAAGAGACTAGTCTTGAGAAGTACATCAAGGATGAGGCTGCAAAACCAAGAGAAGTTGATGCTAAGGAGAAGCATGAGCAAGACCTAATCAAGGTAATGAGGATCATTGCTTATTCTATCAAAGATCACTTGATCCCTCAAGTGTCATCTAAGAAGACACCAAAGCAAATGTATGATGTACTTTCCATAAATGAGGGAAGGAACATCAACAAAAATATGAATTTGAGAGCTCAACTGAAGGGCACCAAGATGAGTAAAGGAGAATCAATTCAAGATATGAATATTATGACTATTCAAGAAAGACATGGGTATACTTCTTGAAGACCAAGAGTGAAGTGTTGGGAAATTCAAGGAATTCAAATCCTTGATAGAGAACCATTCAGAAAGAAGAATCAAGACACTGAGATCATATAATAGTGGAGAATATACTTCAAAAGAATTTGAAGCATTCTGCAAGGAGGCTGGAATTAAGAGGGAACTAACCACTCCCCACAATACTAAACAAAATGGTGTTGCATAGAGAAATAATAGAACCATTGTGGAAGCAGTGAAAACAATGATTCATGACCAAGACCTCCCCATGCAATTGTGGGATGAAGCAGCAAGAACAGTCATGTATGTGCAAAATAGATTATCTCACAGTGCTCTTGGTAGCCTGCTCTTGGATTCAAGAATCCTAAATAAATGTATACATGAAAGAAACCTGAAGTGAGCCATCTCAAGACATTTGGTTGTCCAGTATATGTACATATTCTGAAAGAGAAGAGAACCAAGTTGGATCCTTCTAGAAAGAAAGGAAAATTTGTTGGATATTGTGAAGTCTCTAAATCCTCCAGGATATACATTTCAGGATTCCATCATATCAAGATTGGTAGGGATGTAACATTTGATGAAGGGACAAGCATTAATAAATCTAGAAGGTTCCATCTTGAAGAAGTACATTAAGAGGATGTACCTCCCATAAAGCTAGAAGTTGAACCCTCTCCTGATATAGTAGCATCTGAAGATCATGATATGCTAGAACCTCAGGAACAGCCTACTATGGATATATATCGAAAGAGAAAACATGCATGGGTAAGAGAAATCATACAAGAATCAGAGAGATATGGAGCTCCAGAAGGCTCCACACGAACAAGAAAAAGATCAAAGTCATACTCCAATTATGCAGCTTTGATGTGAGACCTTGTAGATCAAGAACCCACCAGCTATGATGAAGTTGTTGATGTATTTGTAACTTTGGAAGATATTATGATGTATAGTATCATTGTATGTTGTTGTAACCCCATTGGGGATGTGTGTTATCCCTTTACAGGATGTCTAAATTGTGTCTAGACCTTGAGGTACAACCTCCATTGTAAGTCGGGGAAATAGTCCCTAGTATAACATCATGTAATATGTAATTCTGATCTCTCTAGGAGAAGTGAGCCCCATGTGAGATGGCGTGTAGGCTCGAGTCTTATATTTGGTCATTGACTTGAAAGGGTATAAATAGGGAGGCGCTCTCCCTCATTTATACACATCTAACACACTCTCTAAGGCTCATGAGAGAGAGAGAGAGATTCATAGGAGGAGAGAAAGATAACTTCTGAATATTTCTTATTACTGCTTTAGATCATCTTACTATTCTAAAGAAGTTTGCGGGATTTTATCCTTTATGGTTTCCCCGATGAAAATATTTGTGTCTTGTGAATATTTTACATCTTATGCATTTTGTTGTACTTGTTATTCTTTTAGATAAATGTCCTAGATAATCTAATCAGATCTTAAGAAAATTTAACATGGTATCATAGCCTCTCTGAAAGAAGGCATTGTGCAGCTACAAGAACTAGGGCTTCCTAGTTCAAGGTGCTCTCTCCACAAATCATCAAGCAAGGAGGTCTAGGATAACTTGCATCAATAGGGCACATATGTTTGTGGTAGCAGTTTCTGAATTAGAGAAGTTTCACTGTGCAACCGAAATAAAACTACAATGGTAGCTAATCAAAATTAGGGTTTCATGCCTGAAAACCCTAGAAGACTGAATTTATTTATTTTAGCACTTTCACTATAATGCGATACTGGAGAATTATTACAAGCCTAAATGTTTACAGGATAAATAGAAATTCATTTTGTACATTGTGTAAAAATTTTATCCTCAGATTCGCTATACGTCAGAAGATACAGTTCCTCTAAATCAAGGTTCTATCCTCCTCTAGAATACAGTCATAAACAGGTGACCTAGAGAGATTTGCCATATCTCAGGATAGGAAGATCCAAACATAATTTAGAAAGATGTTCCAGGTAGGGTATAGACTTTAGTTTTTGTGGTATGTTTTTCAGACTCAGAATGTGAAATAGTGACACATGGCAGTTCGTATAAGTTTTGTATGCTAAACAGTCCCCAAAATAGTCACCTTGGGAAACTCAACATAAGTACCACTTGGAGAATCAATTTCTGATCTGACCTCTGGGTTTGGAAAGAAGACTTATCAAGATATCAGAGTGAGAAATTTCATACTTTAAGGATTCGAAACTTTGGAGATATAGTAGAATCAATATCAGTTATTTCTTGAGAAGAAATTGGAAAACTAGGGATTCATGTTCCAGGAGCATCCCTCAACTGTTTTTAGAAAAGGAATACATTTTGAAAACTCGACTTGAAAAGGCCCATCTTTCTATCCAATCAGAAATTTGGAATTCCAAGTTTTAGATCAGACATCTCCAGAACCAGGATGGACACCTCAAATCGGTAAGATCTAAATTTTCGGTATTTACATTTGAGGTTCTCATTTCAAAATGACTAATCACACCAGCTTGATGACAATCTTGGTGAAGCTGACAAATTCAAAGTATGGAAGTATAGGACCCCTATGATCCTTGAAGAAATTGACTTAGATCAGTATTTCAGTAAGGAAGTTCTAAGATCCAGAGGGAGATGAGGCTAAGGCTAGAGCCAAGAGAATCATTGTAGATTCTATTAAATATCATCTCATCCCTCATGTGTCATCATTGAAGACACCAAAAGGAAGTGTTTGATGCTATGAAGAAGCAATCAAATGAGAATAATATATTGTTATAACCACCTTGAATGGCCTCCCAAGATCATGGGATTCATTCATTCAAGGAATGTGTGTTAGAAGGAAGTGATTATCTTCAGTAGACTCTGCGAAGAATGAACACAAAAAGAAGCTCGACTCATAATAAGAGAAGAGAAGCAACTAAAGATCAAGCTCTCATGATTCAAAGAAGATCCCTCAAGTGATGAGGAATATGAAGGACTCAATTCTTCAAGAACCTCTTATCCATATTAGCATTTGGATAAGAAATTATGTTGTTATGAATGAAGAAGATGATGAAGCTGAAGGCTCAAGAAGGAGTCTACCCACAAAACAAATAAATATAAGTATTCAATTGTCATTTCATGATATTGTTTGGTTATGCATTTGTTTATATTCAGTTGATGTGTTATGCATGTTTGAGTATTTGCATTTATACTACTGAATTGCACATGATGGGTAAGAAGTCGACGAATGTTATAGCATTGGCTAAAATAGTCACATGGCTATGTGACATATATTTGTCACTATTGATATGTTTTGGAAATTATGATATGTTTCTAATCATGCAAATGAACTTGACTTGTAGATCATTCCGAAGAACAAGTAACGACAGTTGAGAAGAAGAACCTGAAGCTTCCCGGGTCAAAGACACCATAGCAAAAGAAAGAGATTCAGAAGAATATAAAGAGAATGGTAGATCTACCTCTAAATAAGAATACCACCTTGGGCACAAGAAATAATCCAAGATGAAGAATAATATGATGATACTTCCAAAGAGAGAAAGAGGCCTCAAACACACTCTAGTTATGTGACACTGTTGAGAGACATCATTCATGCAGAGCCTTCCAGCTATGAAGAAGTAGACAAGAAGAAAGGGAAGGAGACTATGATCAAGAGTACCAGTTCAAGAAGAATGATGTCTAGGTTGTGGTGTCGAGATCTAAAGGGAATTCTGTGGTGTCTTCCATATGGATCTACAAGATCCAACATGCAGTAGATGGCAACATCATGGGATACAAGGAAATATTCGTAGCATGAGGCTTCTCACAGAGAGAAGGCATAGACTACATTTGCACCAGTGACGAGTCAAGTATACGTAGAGAATCCACTGGGAGTTGAGACACATGACAGGAAGACTCATGTGTTTAAATTAAAGAAGACCTTGTATGAGTTCAGAAGGCACCCATGGGATAGAACATATAGTTACATAAGGAGCTTGAATATCACCTAGAGTGATGAATATCTTAACCTTTGCTACAAGATTGAAGATGAAATCCTATAGAGGATTAAAATCTCATAGATGAGTGCGAGAAGAACTTTTCAACAAAGTTCAAGATAGAGGATCTTGGTATCCAGTGACCCTAGATGGATACATAGAATATTAGTAGTAGAGGAAGCTACTTGTCACTCCATTACAAAGTGCTTCAATACATAGAGTACGAAAGTCAGAGGGAGAATGATGCTCTGCTTCAGAGGGAGTGACTACATAAGATCCTCAGGTTCGACATGGTATGACATGATGGACAGCTTACTAAGGGCTCTAGGATTTAATAAGAGTAAAGCAGATTCCAACCTTTACTTCAAGGTTGAAGGTGGAAGACCAGTGATGCTCCTATTATATGTCGATGAAATGTTCCTGACATGAAAAGAGGAACTCTTTAAAGACGCAATAAGGATACTTGCTACAGAGTTCAAGATGAAATACCTGGGGATAATGCACTGCTTCTTAGGCATGGAGGTGTGGAAGAATGCGAATGAGATTTTCCTTGTATGCAGTGGAGATTCTAAAGAAATTCAGAATATTGGAATGCAAGGCCATGACCACACCTATGGCATAAAACCTGAAGCTTTTGAGTGATGCTTCATCAAATTCGATTGATGCCACAATGTATCATCAGATCATTGGATCCTTCATGTACCTAATGAATACAAGACTAGATATTTTCTTTACTGTGAACACATTGAGCCAGTTCTTGATGGATCCAAGACATGTTCACCTAATTGTTGCAAAGCATATTCTGAGGTAACTGAAGGGTACAGTTGAGTATGGGCTCAAGTATGATTTAAATAAGAATATTAATATGGAGGGTTATGTGGATTCGGATTGGGAAGGCAATGCCATTGATGGGAATAGCACTTCAGGTTGCTGCTTCAGTATGGGATCAGGAGTGATCTCTTGGTTTAGCAGGAAGCAGACCTACATGGCACTAAGTATAGTCGAGGAAAAATATTTTTCCACTTTCTCGGCTATTTTTGAGAGAGGAGCAATGAAGCTCCAGTATGTGATCCAGATCGAGATCTCTAGAAAGAGGGAGTTATGAGTTCTAGCATAGCCGATGAGATAGGTTGTCTGAGCATAAAACCTTGGCGAAGCTTGTAGTTTGCTTAGACGTAATCAGTCATGTAGGTTTTCCTCGGATGTAATTAGTCCTGGTGAAGCTCGCAGGTTATCCTTGGGTGTAATCAGCCATGATGCAATTCTATGCTAGAAATGGTCAAAGTGAAGTTCGAGTACTTCAGAGAGAAGCTTGGTGTTTTTCAGATCGAGGTTCCCTTCAAAGGGAAGTGATGAGTCCGGAAGACGTAGATACACTTGAGCCTTTCCGACATGGTGGCAGGATGGGCTTCTCATGGTCAGATGTAAGTGCAGAGCCTTTCCTCTAATGGTAGTAGGTGTGTCCTACCATGTTGGTGGATGTAAGAGCAGATCCTTTCCCCGGATGGTAGTAGGTGTGTCCTACCATGGCAATGGATGTAACTACAGAGCCTTTCCCCCAATGGTAATAGGTGTGCCCTACCATGCTAGTGGATGTAAGTGTAGCGCCTTTCCCTGGATTATAGTAGGTGTGTCCTACCATGCCGCTAGATCTAAGTGCAGAGCCTTTCCCTGGATGGTAGTAGGTGTGTCCTACCATGCCGATGGATGTAAGTGAAGAGCCTTTCCTCGGATGGTAGTAGGGTTGTCTTACCATGACGGTGGATGTAAGTGTTGGAGCCTTTCCCGGATGGTAGTAGGTGTGTCCTACCATGCCAATGAATGTAAGTGATGTGTTATGTTTATTTGGGATGTGCTCCGTGAGATGATGAGATGATTTGAAGATGATGAGGTAATAGTAGGGTACACAAGTATTGCAAGGCATGTAATTAGTCCTGGGATTCTCCTTCATGTTTTGTAGTGGCATATAATCAGTCTTGGGAGATCTTATAGGTTTTGCAAGAGGCATATAATAAGTCTTGAGATGTACCTACTTGATGGCTTGCTCACAGAGATGATGAAGACCTGGAAGAGGGATAGGCCTACATCCAGCATGAAAAAGGGTTGGCACTATGGATGAAGATCTGGAATAGGACTAGGCCTACATCTAGCATGAAAAAGGGTTGGCACTATAGAAACTTATGATGACATATAGTATGGGACGATGATCAAATTATAAGAAGATGATGGCAATAGCTATAATGAAGACTCTATGACTCCATGATGATGATTATGCGTTGAAGACCTGACCATATGTGTTGATGACTGTGTAGAGAGAGAATACCTTCCTAGTTAAGAGGGAGTGTTGATGTATTTGTAACTTCAGAAGATATTTTGATGTACATTATCATTGTATGTTGTTGTAACCCCATTGGGGATGCATGTTACCCCTTTATGGGATGTCTAAATTGTGTCTAGACCTTGAGGTACAATCTTCATTGTAAGTCTGGGAAATAGTTTCCAATGTAACATCATGCAATATGTAATTGTGGTCTCTCTAGGAGAAGTGGGACCCATGTGAGATGACATGTAGGCTCAAGTCTTATATTTGATCAGTGACGTGAAAGGGTATAAATAGGGAGGAACTCTCCCTCATTTATACACATCTAACATACTCTATAAGGCACATGAGAGAGAGAGAGACAGTCATAGGAGGAGAGAAAGATAGTTGCTGAATATTTCTTATTATTGCTTTTGATCATCTTACTATTCTGAAGAAGTTTGGGGGGTTTTCTCCTTTATGGTTTTCCCGATGAAAATCTTTGTGTCTTGTACATATTTTACATCTTTTGCATTTTGTTGTACTTGTTATTCTTTCAGATAAAGATACTAGATAATCTAATCAGATCTTAAGAAAATTTAACAGAAGCTAGACAAAAGAAAGAGTGGGTGGAAGCAATGACGGAAGATTACCAGTCAATAATGAAGGATGATGTTTAGGATATAGTACCCAAACCAGAAAACAAGAGTTTGGTATCTTCGAAAAGGATCTACAAGATAAAACGTGCTGCTGATGGAAGTATTGAAATGTACAAGGAAAGACTTGTGGCTAGAGGATTCTCTCAGAAAGAGGGGATTGATTATGAAGAGACATTTGCTATAGTATCAAGCTACAATTCCATCAGAACCATCACGGAACTTGCTTCCATGATGAACTGAGATCTACACCAAATGGATGTAAAGACAACCTTCCTGAATGGTATGATTGAGGAAGAGGTTTACATCGAACATCCACAAGGATTTGAAGTCAAAGATAGAGTGACTAATGTATGTAAGTTGAAAAAGGCTCTGTATGGACTGAAGCAAGATCCTAGAGCTTGGTATGGAAGAATTGATAGCTTCTTAACAAGATTGGGCTTTACCAAAAGTAAAGTTTATCCTAACCTTTACATGAAGATTATGGATGATGAACCTAGCATACTATTACTGTATGTGGATGATCTATTTTTTACAAGAAATGGGAAACAAATCATAGAAAGCAAGAAGAAGCTAGCCGAAGAATTCAAAATGAAAGATCTTGGATTGATGCATTATTTCCTCAGGTTGGAAGTGTGGCAGATCCCAGAAGGAATCTTTCTGAACCAAGGAAAGTATGCAGTAGAAATATTGAAAAGATTTGACATGTTGGATTGTAAATCCATGACCACACCCATGGACACCAACCTAAAGTTGTTATCTGATGAATCATCAGAGTTAGTGGACATGACTCAGTATAGACAAATCATTGGGTCATTGATGTATCTGACGAATACAAGGCCATGTATATTATTTGTTGTGAACATTTTAAGTTAGTATCTAGTTAAACCTAGATGGGTTCACCTGACAGCTAGAAAGCCTGTGATGAGGTACCTAAAAGGTACGATATATTTTAGACTATGCTACGGTAGAGATCATGACTACAGATTATATGGATGGATATATAGATTCAGATTGGGAGGGAAGTTTCGCAGACAGGAAGATCACCTCAAGTGGATGTTACTGTCTGGGATTCACCATGATCTCATGGTTTAGTAAGAAACAGTCTAGTGTTGCTCTCAGCACAACCGAAGCGGAGTACATAGCATCTTTCTCCTCTAGCTGTGAAGCGATATGGCTTCAGAAAATAATGCCAAGACTATTTGACATGGATTTGGATACCACTTTGATTCTTTGTGACAACTAGAGTTGTATAAAGATGACAGAGAATCTTGTGTTCCATAATAAATCAAAGCACATAGAAATATGATACTTCTATATAAGGGATATGGTACAAAAGGGAGCTATAAATCTCCAATATGTGAGTACTGATGAGAAATTTGCTGATGTACTGACCAATCCTCTATCTCGAGAAAATTTTGAATATTTTCGTGACAATCTTGGTGTAGTTCAAAAAAGACTTTCCTCGCAAGGAGGAACTATGATGATACTACAAAATTTCCTTGCAAGAAGGAATTATGAATATATGGACTCTCTTCATAAAGGAGGAACAAGTTGAATATATGGAATCTCCTTGGAAAGGAAGAACGGATTGAAGATATGAACCATCCTCAGACAAAGGGGGAGCAGGTTGATGATATGGATCCTCCCTGGAAAGGGGGGGTGATGATAAGACTATCATTGATGATGAGATGACAGTGAAGATCCAGTATGAAACAGGTCTAAGTGCGCCTGAAGATGCTGACAAGGTCTGACACTCACTTGTAGATGATAGTATCCTCTCCTAAGGATAGTATTACAGGAAATAGCACTTTGTTCATGAGAGTGGTCCTTACTATCTAAGGATGGAGCTGTAGATGTTACTCTTGCATGGAGAGTATACCCACATTCATTTGTAGATACCGTAGAATAACACCCGCCTAGTATTGGTCCTAGATTTGAATTTGAGGATGCTCTACGATGAGTCCTTACAAATGATAGGGCCTACATTTAGGTGCATTCGATATCTACCTTGTAGTCGTTACTATCGCATGGAGAGTGTACCCACATTTATATGTACATTCCATAGAATAACACTCGCTTGGGAGTGGCCCTAGATTTAGTGCTAAGGATGCTATATGATGAGTCCTTACAAACACTATATTATAACACTCACATGGATTGGTCCTAGATTTCATGCTAAGGATGTCCTATGATGAGTCCTTACAAATGAAAGGGCCTGCATATAGGTGTGGTCAAGATCTGCAGTTGCAGATGATGCTCTTGAATGGAGAGTATTCCTACATTTACATGTAGATGTCGTATTATAACACTCTCTTAGAGTGGTACTAGATCTAACATGATGAGGATGGTCTATGATGAGTCCTTACGGATGACAAGGCTTGCATCTAGGTGCGGTCGAGATCTACATTCAGTTGTATATGATTCAGCTGGTCGATACTATTAACCCTCCTTGTTAAGGAGGAGTAAGCTGATGGAGGTTTGCATCATCCTTAGACATGTGTCCTAAAGTGATATGGATTGATCATCCCACAAATATGTCATGTGTACTGTAGGTAGTGTGGTTGTAAAGGATCGAGAAGATCGAAGTGTTGCTGCAAAGGATCAAGAAGATCGAAGTACCGTTGCAAAGGATCGACAAGATCGAAGTGTTGCTGAAAAGGATTGAGAAGATTGAAGTGTCTCTGCAAAGGATCGAGAAGATTGAAGTGTTGTTGCAAAGGATCAAGAAGATCAAAGTGCTGCTAGGAAGGATCAGAAGATCGAAGTGTTGTTGAAAAAGGATAAAGTGATCATGTGCTGTAGAAGATGAAGACATTGAAGAGTAACTGTTCCAGTTACTGATGATTGTTGAAAACTTTCTATGACGTATAGATGTATTACCTTTATACTCCTGAAGATTCTCTCTCTCGTTAGACCTATAGTTGATGATGATGTTGTCAGTAGAATACCCTTCTCCTTGAGGGGAAGTGTTGAAATATTGTAATTTCAAAGGATATTCAAAATGTATTTTATTGGTGTACCCCAAGGGAGATGTTATTATTCCTTCGTCGGGATGTTACTATTGTATTTGGTCATCATAGAGTCATGAGGTAAATCCTCCATTGTAATTCAGGTCAATAGTACCCCAATGAATAATATATAATATTGTTTTGAGTCTTCCTAAGTGAATTCAGCCATTCAGTTTAGTGGGGTCGACTCGTTAGGGTAAAATTCAAGTGACTTAAAGTGTATAAATATAGGAGTTGTGTTCCTCTTTATAGCACAAACTCACTCACTTGAGTAGCGCATAGGAGAGATAGAGACATACCAGCAAGAAGGATAATACCTGGTTTGGGGTTTTATCTTATACATCTTATATAGTAGAAGTTTTGTTGGGTTTTCTTCCCCTTGATGGTTTCCCAGGATAAATATCGTGTCTATCTTGTGATTGTGTTTCTTTCAGTGATTTTGCAAATGCTACTATTGTGAATTTGGATTAAACACTAATGATATCTAGCTTAGCATATGAAATCTTAACAATCAGTACACAAGGTACAACAATATTTCTCATGTAAATTTTTTAGCTTCTAAGAATTCTCCAATCTCAAGTTATAGCGAAAGTCCCTAAATGACTAGTTTTTTCTTCTTCTAGGGTTTTCAAGCATGAAACCCTAATATCCAGTAGCTACCATTGTACAAAATGATCTCTAGAAAAAAGACAAGCAAAACCACACAAAAGAACACATAGATTTCTTCTAGGAAACCCTCACGGGGAAGAAAACCAAACAAAACCTCCTCGATATAGAATTCAACCAACTATAGTGTAAGACCCAAAGAATAAGACTTATAATACCCCAACACTAATACTGGACTTCTTCCTCTCTCCCAGATGGACTTATCCTTCTCTTTCTAGCGCAATTATGTGAGTGTTCTGCTTGTCCAAATGAGGGAAGCACGTCTCCTATTTGTGATTAATCAACTGAGAGGCCTAATAACCCAAATGGGACAAATTATCATTGTTTCCATGTCCAACTTGCCTTGGAAGACTCAAAAATACATTTTAATAATACTTTTGTGGGTACTAATGACTCAAATTGCAATGAAGGTTTTACCTTGAGGCTTTACATGACCAAATACATCAATGACATCCCTAATCGAAGGAACAAAATCTCCGAAAGGGGTAATAATAATAATAATAATACAAAATAGAATATCTTATGCGGTTACATTTCTTTAACATCTTATACTTTTTCCTTTTTTAGGAAAAGGTCCTATAAATTTGATAACCCAAAATTCAAAAGGGAGACTTGGTTTGATAAACTACAAAGGAACTTCATCCTTCCATAGTGGTTGACCCATTCTTTGGAATTTTTCAAATTATTTGACTTTTGTTCTCTAGAATTTATTGAATGTTGACCACCACAAAATAGCTTGCAATATTTTGTTAGTTGTAGTGTTTTCGTGGAATTGGCCTATATTAGGACCAACACGTGCCTCCTCATTATGTTGTCTCTCTCATGCTCCAAGACACATTTCCTTAATACATGATCTAGTCCAATCTTATACAAATACCCATTTATTACAAGTACTTTTCCCCTCTTCTTTATAAAGTTTTGGGGAACCTTTCATTCTTGAAAAAATTGGAGAATTTTTAATATCTCTTTAGGTGTAGCTCCAAATTTAAATAGGTGTGAATCTAGGATATCATCATATATTCATGTGGCCTCTTCTCCTATTTCAACTCTTGAATAGTGGTTGGTTTGTATGATTGTTATTTCTTTGTTGAACTATAACTTCAAATTCAAAATTTTAGAACAATTAAAGCCATATATAGGTTCTTCACTCGTGAACTAGCTTATGGACCAAGTACCTTAGTGTTTGGTGGTCTATATAAAACACATATGGGTTTTATCCAACCAATAGTGTCTAGTAAAATTTTACAGGGAAAAGATCATTCCAGGTCCTTCTTATTCATCCCAAGGTTCATACTAGGGATTTCCTTTCTTATGGTCCAATTGCATGATTATTCTCTTGTCATTTCCTTTCAATTCGATTTTATATTTCTCTAAGGATATCATCGCTTTCATATTTCAACCACGTGGTTGACCGACTAATCATGTGTTTATTGCAGTACCTCCAGCTAAGTTAATAAATTCAAACACCACAATTAGTATTCGCATAATGGTTGTTTACATTCCCTTCAACAATCCAATAGGTTCAATCAATATTTGATTGGACTTTCTTAGTAATTTCCTTAACCTAACAAGTTTATTTTTTTTCATTTATTCACCTATGATCTAAAGACAACTAGAAACTAAGGTACAAAAAAATTCCATCAATTTCTAGTTGGACTTCAATATCATAGTCATCAAGAATCATTTCATCATGGTTCAATTGGAATAAGTTACTGAATGTTTTCTATTTGATCTTGTTGTCTTTAAGTATTCTCAACAACTCAAGCAATCTAGCCATTGATTCTTCTTCCTTTATGAGGATAAGAAATCCATCGAGTATAGTTCCCCCATTTATGTTTCTCTTTTTGCCAGGACTCTTGTAAGTCTTCTTCTATTTCTATTTCTTCAAATATTCCCAATTAAGCTTCATTAATAGTTTGGATTTATCTTTGTGGGTCTAGATTATAATACTTATCTTTTCTCCACAATTTAATTTGAGATGTTCTTTTGGGAATTTCTTCTCCTTTTTTATCCCAACTCAGTGATTACATAAGTTTTTGGAATTAGCACTTCATGTTTTGGCACACTCTCCAGCAGGTTGAAATTTATCTTATTCATTATTATTTCAAGAATAATTTGACAATATTCCAAGGAATGATCTCCTACACCACACTCAGTACATAATTTTAGGTTAGTTATGTCCTTCAAAGTCCAATCTAGACTTAAATGATCTTCTTTATCACATAAAAAGTAATAGTTTTTTGCAAATCCTCCTTAATCTCAACCATCTTGTTTTCCATATCAATATCAATAACCACCTCAATATCCACCTAGATATTAGTAGCCTCCTCCTTATGGGGATATATTTGAATATCTATATTGGGCATGGTACATAGTCTAGTAATTAGGGTTGTTTCTTATATTAAATTGGAATTTTGATGTGTTATGGGTTGGTTCTTTACATATAGAACACCACTTTGGTGTGGAATTCTTTAAATTGTGTGGTTAGTCTCTATGGGAATAGTTCATCATATATTCACAAATGTAACATAATACTTAGTGAGTAGTTCTATGCCATCTTGATGTATTCCATTTGATCCCTTGTATTTGCAATTGTCCTTTGTATGACACTCACTCACACAAATTTTACATCATAGGCTTGATATTCTCTTTGTTAGGTCTCAAAATGATATGTGCGTCATCTCTATCTTCTATTCTAATATTTTATCCTACGACGACATTATCCCATCATCGTTAGACTTTGTTTGTTGTGATTTTCAAAGCGATTCTTCACAATAATTGATCTCGTGCATCCTTAGTGGTGCTCTATTTCTTTGGATTAGGTCAGTTTTGAACCATTGCATAGACAAATCATGATCAGTTATGTAATGAATATGGATCAATAGACCCTTAAACCTTTTTTCATAATCTCTTATTGATTGAGATAGAATTAGGCTTAATCTCTTTTAGCTTCTAGGATTCCAAATGCTTAACATCTTAGGTTTTAAAGAATGTCAATAAATAAATCTTAATTTTATCCTTTTCTTTGTTTTGATTGTCTATTATAATTCACGAACCATGTTAGTGTTATTTTTCTTAAAATCACAACAATTGTGCCATTTGTTTCATTTTCTTGGTTGCATCCATGGCATTCCAGGCCATTTCATGGACAAACCAATCCTAGGGTTGTCATCGCCCTCATATAGATGGATATTCCCAATGCTATTGTGTGGAATGTATATTGATGCTAGTGAATTTAATGATGGAGTTGGTGTCGATGATTGATTAGGAATCAACTAATTTAGGCTTTCAATTGACCACCTATTTTGGATATAGTACTATTTATCTTTTCAATTGACCACGTATTTTGAATGTTATTATTTATGTTTCAAATTAATGTCTCTCAAACACATTTTTATTTTTGACTTCATACGTTTGACAACCTTAATCTTTATATTCAATCAAATATTTTTTCTTGGTCATGTCTCTTTATTGCAACCCTTAGTTGGAGATGTTTGATCTTATACATTGATTAAACTTGGTGGGGGGGGTGTTCAGGTACACAGGGTACTCCCAAAAGACCAAACACCTTGAGAAACTGCTTCACACAAATAGATCACAGATCAACACACCGATGTTTGTCACGTGGTTAAAACCCTTGAGACGAAAACAACCCACGGCCCCAGCCAAATAGCTACTTGGAGCAATTTATTATGCAAAAGAAAGAAAGTTACATGAGCTTCTCATAATCAATCAACTAGCCAAGGACCCTCTATGCTCTTTAAATAGAGATCATAGACCAATCGGGTGTTAAGCCACGGATCAATGGTAGGTATAGTCTAAGAGAAGTTGAACCGTTGGATCACTCTATGTCCAAAACATATCGTGACCGTTGGATTAGAATATTTACAAATGCATACTAAAGAAACACACTTTAACC
>LPNX010251683.1:207427-223286 GCA_001517045.1 Pseudotsuga menziesii | reverse complement strand
GGTTTTACCTTTTTCCCTTTTGGGGCATCTATATTGAGGAAGCTTTTACTGGGTTTTTCCCTTTAGGGTTTTCCCAGGATAAATCTGTGTTGTTCTTGTGATTCTATTTCTGGTTCTTGTGATAATGTTTCTTTCAGTGATCCTGTTTTATATGCTTTTATTATGAAAAATGAAATGATATACCGATGTCTTAGCTAAGCATATGAAAAATTTAACACCAACTACTAATTTTCCTTATCTTCCAATCTATTTATGTTACCTATTGTTTTAACTTCAACGTTGTTCACTATAGAAACTATATTTTTCTTTATGAACCCATTCTGGATTATATGGAAATGCATATTATTGCATTGATTGATCTTTTTACCTTCCATGCATGGGTTTATTTGCTTGATAATAACATTAGTAGGTTGCTTTATAATTGTGGATATTGCAACTATATATATCACTTTTTTAATTACTCAATTTTGAATATTATAACATATATTATTATTACTAATGTCAGTAATGAGTATTAGACTTAGATTACAACATATTATTTCAAGGGTATATTCCACATTTGGTGTAATGAACATAATTTACATTATTAGTTATAATAGTAATTTTTATTTAATGTTTCATCCCTTAACATGAATATGTCTCTTGGTCACTCTATACGGAGTCTTGTTGGCTATGTAACAACATAGATATGTATATTATTATTATTTATTAAATAACCAAGGGTCATAACCCTCACATTTATGACTAGTAAATGTGTCTAAATATACTATCATAAGAGATTGTAATAATCATTCAATCATTTATTATACACATACATTACACAATTGTATCAATATTGTAATAGCACCTATGGTGTTCAATATAGTGATATTAGAGCCATGTCATGGGTCAAAATTTGAGGCCAATTATGCCATGGTCTCTAACAAATTATATGGAAGCTATTCCATCATACCACGTCCCATTCTTCATACAAGTCATTTCTATCATAATCACTATCCTGGACACCATTTGTCTTATGAGCCCATTGCTACTTACAATAACCACCCTTCCCAGCCACCCAAATGTCTTACCTCCATCTATGATTGAGCTGCCTTAATTCACCTTTCTATCCACCAATTCATGCACATTACTTTTTGACACCTTCCAACTACCACTCTTCTCACTGGATTTACATCACTTTCCTTCTATTATCCCCTACAATTTGTTGAATTTTTTCTAGCACCAATACATTCTCCTTTTAGGCACCCAACATTATATCCACAATAACTTTCATTTCATTAGTTGCACATAGTTTCCACCATACCTATCTACTACCATCTTTTACCTCAGCCACCAATCTTCAATCTATCCACCATTCACCCTAAACCACATTTATACCAGGCACCAATTCAATAGACAAGTTGTCAACTTTACAAAACAATCATAGGGGTTATCATCAACATTGGGGATACAAGGATTGACTAAACCACCATTCTTGAAGTTGTAGCCCTTCTGTGTGATACAAAAAAAAATCAACATTGAATGAAAAGGTATATTAAATGTAAGGTTTTAAAAAATTACTTTAAGATTAAACTTACATACTATAAAAAGGGTCTCGGAGCTATCTTGGGAATGAAAAATGTAAAAACAAAGTTTAAATATTGAACTAAATAGTCAATTGGAACAACTAACAATTGAACTTAATGAAAAAATGGATGAAGCAAACAATATGAGGGAAGAAGACAAATCTACACTAGAGAAAATCAAGATCATGGTGAATGGAATGTGTATGGAACTTCAAGATATAAAAGATTTGTCTCAAAATCAATCAAATATTGCTCCAAGTTTTGCCATACTTACTACTCCACTACATAGATCTACTTCGACAAATTAATGTGAAGGAAATTCCAAGTAATTAATGTATCCTTTAATTGGGACACATTTAATAATGATTTCTTTAAAATATTTCAAATTGTTGAAGACAAAGAGATGTTTAAAAAATCAACCAACCTATGTCTAACGGGGAAATGTGGATGAGTATATCCATGAATGAGAATATTTGGAAACATGGGTACTAGTATTAACATTGAAAAAACTAAAAATGTTAGATTATTGAGAAATATGCATAAACATACAACAATAAATTCACTAACATGTAAGCCCATGGGGTATATAATCGATGGTGAATGTGTGTACCATTAAGGAAATCCTTGTGTTAGTTCATTGGTTCAAAATTATGTGAGTACTAGCTTACAAAATAAAAATAAAAAAATTCATTGACATGTAAATCAATAGCAAGAATCTACCAATATATCCTCTTATCCAAACATGCACCAAATAATCAAATAGTAAGTAAGAGAAAAGAGAAAAATAAATAGTACATCGGTTATATGTGGTAAAACCCTAACTGGGGAAACATCCATGGGAAAGCATGATATCCTTTATTCTTTAGAAAACTCTCTTACAATACATGGTATCCTCACATGAGCATCAAATCCCACTCCATATTCACTATATGTCACAATAATGTTTCCTCAACATACCCTCAAAGAGTCTCCTTCACCTCTATTATATAACTAGTGGTTGTTGGATTATCCAACAATACTGATAGGGGGGGGTTGAATCAATATTGCCTTCATTTTATTTTATTAAAACAATTAGTACAAGACACATAAAGAATCAAATAAGTTAGGACAAATAATTTTATCGTGAAACCTCAAGGAGAAAACCACAAACTCAAACTCATTAATACGATGAATTTCACAAAAAAAATTATCTGCTACTATAGAAAGGATGCATCAACACCCCTGATTTTTTCCTTCTACAACATACAAGGACGCTACAACACCCCATTTTCTTCTGTCTACTACAATAGATAAGGATGCAACAACACCCTGTTTTCCAGCCACTACTGAAAGGAGGCTGCAACCCCCCACAGGCTTGCTACCTGCCCTAGCACCATTCTGCCACCCTGATATGTTTTATCAATATTCCAAATCTCCTTTTTTTAACTCTGTCATAGATAATTCTTCATGTCACTAGTCTCTACCTCTTCTAGTTGCTTCTACGATCTGGACTATAGAGACACTTTCCCTCTCGGTTTAAATTATGCATAAATATCATCATATCTTTACTTGAGTTATCGTGTCTTTTCATTGAAGCATTGCAAGAATTCTTTGTGTCCTTTCTCAAATGTTGATCTTCATCATTAAGTTCAATTTTATTAGAACTTTAGATTTTGAAGAGTTAACTAAAATTAACTTATCTTCATTTTTTGTTATTCTATCAAATTATTCTCCTTCACCTAGAGGATTAGCTTATAGTCATTGATCTCCTTGGTGATCATTCTCGTCCATTGATGAGAGATTATGGCATGATGATTACTTTCAAATTCCGCAACTTGACCTTTCCACTATATTCTGTGTATTTTCACGCAGCGGAATCCTCCTCTATCATTGATCTGACAATGATCACAATCCGGTTGTCAATCAAATATCCGTAGTTGTATTTCCGTAAACGGTCTTTCTACTTCTGCAATTACCTTTATGCAGCAAACTTTCTGCATTTATCTTTCCGCAATTAACCTTCCGCAACGTTCTTTCTGCAATCGCCCTTTTCCACAATCTATGGGAACTCCTCCCTTCTGCAATTGCAGGTTCCAGGTTGCGGGCCTACGTTTCAACTTTTTTGAAACATGCTTCCACATTTACCCTTTCCTCAATAATCTTTCTGCAATCATCCTTTCCACAATTAGCTTTCTGCTATTGCAGATTGTGGGTATGCATTTCCCAAATTTCAAAAGGCGACTTTCGTAAGTATGCGGACACAACGTTCTTTTTGCACTCGGGTTGCGGATTGCGAATGTGTCTTCTAACATTCTTCAAATGGGCTTCTGCAATATCCTCCTGCAAATCTCTTTCTGCAACTCCTGCGAACCACTAATCACTTGTGGAATCCTCCTCGTCCATTGATCAGCTATCAAACATGGAACTTCATTTTGGCGCTCTGGAATGTTATCTTTCGTGCACATTTACTTTGCGGATCCTTTCCCCAGCCACTGATGATCACTCTTGGATCATAGTCCTTCGATTGTTTGATCTAAATTTCAGTGTTCTAATTCCTTTGGAATTTTAACAAGCTCATATCTTCTTGTGTCAGATTCAATCTCAACCATCGATCTCTACCTTGCCTCATCCTCAACCGTTCATCCTTGTAAGACTTAAAGCACTATTTAGTGTTTGGATCTCCATCGATCCTTACAATGATTGATGGTTGATCAATGACCCTATACCATGGTTGATCAATGACCCTATACCATGGGGGACAACATGTTGATTTTATCTATGCCAACTTCATCCTACATGACATGTTATCATTTCCTAGGTTATTCTTTTGTCATTACTGAAATTCTTTGACATCAATGACAACCATACTCAACAGAGGTATGGAATATTTACCTTCCATAATACATGTGGGATAAATAGGTTTCCACTTCTCTTATATAAGGAAGAGAATTTACTTCATGATGTATGTAGGCTAACTTAGTTTTATCATATAGATATTATTATGCCTCATTTTGCTAGGTACATCATCATAACATCTTATGACATCTCACTATACATCATTACACATACCAACAACATCACACTATCCATAATTACATATTCCAACATCCCCCCTTAATTATGACTAGGGATAAATAATACAAATGGAGGAAGATGGCATTACATTAACATCCCCCTTGACAACAACTTCCAAAATTCCCAACAAGATGCAAATAAGAACACACTTCACCTCATGGATTTGATGAATACAACAACTATTTCTCATTGATCACGACATATCACCAAAACCAAGTTGTACAATGAACTATACAAAACAATACAATAGTGGACATGAACCTCATATGGCCAATACAATAAAAAATAGTGTCTAGCAAATCATCGTCACAAACGTAACCCAAGTGATAGTTGAAATAACCCAGCAATAAACCTCGTACTAGTGATTTTAGTAACCCCAATTTCCTATACATATGAAATGTGTCATGAGGGCAACCTTCACCACCAACCTTAAAGATACAAGAATTTTGCATTAGACCTCACAATGAAGACAAGAACCCCAAAATGGTCTATACATCAAGGAATGTTTCTAGTAGACAGTCTTCACAATGAAAGAACTTTATTGAAGATTACATTGGGAATACAAGACCCTCATATGGTATATCTGGATTTAAAAATGTTTCTTACAGATAATCATGACTTTAAAGAAGAATATGTGTGTTAATTTCATTACATTATAACTGGAAGAAGATAACAATATAACATAGAGCATAATTACCAACTTTGATATCGATGGATATGTGAACCCACAACAAGAAGCAATGATGACAAAACATGTTTCAATGAATTTTTCAACGAAAAAACAAGGCCTGTGTGCTTTCCTAGTGACCAAGGTGTGTGTGTGTGTGTGTGTATGCACAACCTCAATGGAAAAAAGGTGTGCGGGTGCCCAAAATTGCCTAAAACTAGAATTTGTGGATATAACCACCATTTAGATGGAAACCTACGACAAAACACATCTAGAAATGAACACACAACCATATATACTACAAGAAATATATATATTCTTGATATCAAGTTAGTATACAATGGGTTTCAAATCAAATATACAAAAAAAATCAAGGAAACCTTAAAAAAAATATGAAGAATAAATGGTGAGGGTTAGGGTTTTGAGTAAAACATATAAAACATGTAAAAAATTCCCATATCTAAAGAAAAACCACAAGGGTTTTCTATATGATGGTAAATCTACAAGATATGGAGGGACCCCAAAAAAATTGAAGGACTTAGTGCTTAAAAAAAAATAACAAAAAATTTACTAAAGAAGGTAGAGCATAATAACCAACTCTAATACCATGTTAGATTATTGAGAAATATGCATAAACATACAACAATAATTTCACTAGAATGTAAATCAATAGAAAGAATATACTACTCTATCCTCATATACATGCAAGCACCAACTAATCAAATAGTAAGTAAGAGACAAGAGAAAAATAAACAATACACTAAATATTACGTGGTAAAACACCAAATAGGGAAATGTCCATGATAAGGTATGATCTTCTTTAGTCTTTAGAAAATTCTCTTACAATTCATGGCATCCTGGCATAAACATCACATCCCACTCCATCTTCGCTTTATGTCTCAATGATGTTTCCTCAACATACCATTAAAGGGTCTCCTTCACCTCTATTATATAGCTAGATGTATGGAATATTTACGTCCCATTAAATACTTTTCCACTTCTCTTACACAAGGAATATAATTTACTCCGTGATACATGTGGGATAACTCCATTTTATAATATAGAAAGTATCATGCCTTCTTTTTTTGAGTAGATCATCATAACATCTTATGAGATCTCACTAGACGTCATTACACATACCAACAACATCACACTAGGTATCATTACATATTACAACAAAAAAATCGTACATATTCAAAATTTAGAAAAAATATAAGTGATGATATAGAGATGCACGACATTACTTCAGTAGATGTTGATAGGAAAAAAGAAAATTCCGTCAAAAATAGACTAACAAATCAACAACCAAGTTATTGTGAGTGTAATGGGAGATGATACACCAAGGAAATAACCCTAATATAAGCATAATGATATAAACTACTCAAAACAACGACACCTTCAATATGAAGAAAAGTCTAGATTCATTATACCACATCAAAGTTAGGACAATAAATGTTAAAATTCAAGATTCATATATGAGAAGGATAATAATTGCCACAAATGTGAAGAAAAATGGTCATAAAATCATAGATGTATATCAAAACAATTATATAATTTCAAGGTTGTAGATGGAAAATAAGTATAAGATTCCGATGAAGAATACATTCTAGAACTCAATGATGAGGAAACCACATCAGAAATATCTTTATCTACAATCAGATGCACTAAACAACCTCTAAAGAAAGAAGAATTGTTGATCCAAAAGGAAGTTATAGGTCCAAAATAAGACAGGAAATCACCTATAGCTAAATACACTCCACCCCATCTAACAAATGCTAATAAATTACACAAGTCTAGGAATGAAAAACCTAATATCTTGCTTACTATAATAATAGGAAAAATGGAACCCATAACAATGAAATTGAAAAGAACCATGAAGAATAAGGTTATCTCAAAATTGATAGGTTCTAGAAGGAAACACAATTTTGTTGAAACTACTAAATATTGCAAAACTTAGTATTAAACCTTTTTGTATTCCCTACTAAAGAGCTCACTATAATAATTGCATGCATTAACAAGTCAAGGGTGTAGGAAGATGACATAAATATTTTATAAAAATTTAGAACTTGCAACTAAAAACAATATTTTTTGTTCAACCACTTGGTGGCATGGGATGGATATGGTGTGTAATATCTTTTATTTTAACCCTTTTATTTTAAATTTGAATTATGTAATATTGTGCATAGGGTTCTTTATTATTGTACTTTGCTTAAATACCATGAGTAATATATGCCATGTCAATTTGAATACTCGCAAATATTGTTATGTTGTAGTTGATAGTATAACCAAGATCGATTAAGCATGAGTGCCTAAAGGGGATATGATACCACAAAAGGGGGGGATTAAGGGGGTCTAAGGGGATACAAATATGTGTAACTACCTTTTCATTTCCGTACTCCTTCATTCTTGAAATAATATTTAACATTCATGTTAAGCCTATTTTATAATTCAACTTAAGATAGAGTTAGTGGACTCAACTGTATTCCTAAATATTGGAAACCATCTCCTACATTCAGGGAAACTTGTCTCAACTACATTATGACTCTCCTTTCCATATTTCATGCATGAACATAAGGAAAATTTGAATTTGGAAAGTAGAATTCTATGTGGTAGAATAATTGGTCCAACCTAGGATTTTAGTAGTAGTATATTTAATAAATCCTTCCCTTGCTCTTGAGATTGAGAAATTGTCATATACAATTTTGTATTCACCTTTTTCATCCTAGTGGTATCATATGTTAGCTGGGGGGTGGCATGTACAACAAATTTCCCATGGTTGGGTGGAAATTGCTTAGTCTTAGTTAGTTGTTCAACATTCAATCTTTAGAAAAGATAAGTTCATTTCTCCTTTCCTTTGTTATGAAACTATTGTTGCATAATGAGTAATCTAACTTTGTTATAGAGCATAAGAACTTTCTTGAATTATATGCCTAAATAAGTTAGCAATATATTTCACAAGCTTAGTTGAGGAGTTATATCTTGTGGGGATTCTAAAGAATTGGAGTAGTTTGGATCTTGGAGGTCGTTAGGGGTTGTCTAGTTTGGTGCAGTGAGAAAAATATCAATATAGAGCCATCTACTATTGAGTGTTATGCCTATGAACAATATGTGCATACTTTGGAGTTGAGTTCCATGTGGAAAATTAAAGGAAGCTTCCTTGTTAGTTGCATTGAAAGAAAATAAGGTCACCCTATTGCCCAAAACATCTAGAGTAGGTATACTTTTTTTCATTTCCTTTGTTTTCAATAGAAGCATCCTAATTTAACTTTGATAATAACTTCCAGTAATCTTGGGTTCAAGTAATACTCAACATCCCACTCTCCAAATATAAATAGAGACTTGAGAGGATCTAGCATACACAAATGCTTCAAATTGGAGACAACCTTAGCAACCCTTTTATGTTATTTGCTCCTTAATATGACACCTCTATCTGCTCCCTCTACCATGGAAACAAGAGTGTCTAGAAGGTTTTCCAAACTATTTTTAGTCTATCGTACAGAATTAGAATCAGACAATTCTCTCCCTCTTGATATTTTAATAATCACTCTAGGTCAAACAATGCTAGTGATTACCAAGCCATCGATTGGGTGTTTTGCATCACATCCCTCAATTCCATGTCCATTAGGTTTAGAGTTATTGAATGCATCGATGAGACTACTATTACTATTAGCTCATACATATATCTCATGATTGTTGGTTTAGTTGAGAACATAGATAGAGATGAAGTGGAAATAATAGGGACCATGGGATGGGTAATATATCGCCAGTACCTCATTATGTGGTCATGGAAAAATACCTTATTGAAGAAATATGATCCTCATATAGTAACTATAGAGTTTCTTGTAAAGAAGCTACAATTGGATCTTGATGTTGATTTTATAGATACCATTATGTTTTCTTTAGGGTTTTGTGGATGTCGTTACCTTAAACTAATTTTAATACAATAGCAATTGATTTAAGACAATAATCATTGATTTAAGCTTAAGGTTTTATGGAATATCCCAAGTGAGATGTTAGGTCAATATTAACCTTCAAAAGATTATTTATTATTTAATTATACTCCATTCTTTGTCCATTATGAATTCAAGGAAAGGTTCTAGGTAGAAAGTGTGATAACATCTTCAAACACTAAAGTGAATTTCTCTACAATATTTTTTGACAAACTTCAAAATTGTTTATTTTTATTTCAACATATTAGCTTCTTCACTTTTAGTATCCTCAATGTTTCATGAAATTTAATGTTGCATTTATGTAATAGTCACCTCTTTGATTTCTACTAAAGGATAAGTTTAAACACTATCAATAAACTCAATATTTTATCGAAGCACATCTTCAATATATACATGTAAATAAATTCTCATTCCAAATCATAGATACCTTATATAGTGAAAAGATGGTTTGGCTTCAAACTCTTGAGCTTGTTTCATAAATTAGAAGATTACATCAATCCAAACCACAGTATTCTCAATTATGAGTGGTCTAGTATGCATGCCTATAGAGTGGGGGATAACAATGTTTTCAATGCATGACGGTGAATTCTAGGGAAAGGATGGTTAGTTTCAATAAATTTATATGGAAATGAATGACTGTGTTCTATCCAACAAGTCTCTAGTATTAATATTCTTTTAAGGGTTGGTAGGTTTCAAAGGATGTCTATATTTTTTACTTCCAATTGAATCAATTTATTGATTGGAATTGAAATTTGTTTGAGATTATCTCAGTGAGGTTCTACTTTTAAACCATAGGTTTATTCCCCATCTTTAAATTTTCCTAAGATTGCACATCACTTGAGGCATCTAGTTCTAGTAATTTCAGATAAATCAATGTATATTTATTTGACATAAATGTGGGAATTTATTTTGTATACAGTACTTGATGAATGTTAATGTATGCATTGTACAAAACTTCTAAGACTAAGTGTAGATCTGTCTATATATTGTTTTCTAGTACGAAAGTAGGCAACTTATTATTTAACCTTGGAAAATATTTTGTGACAACAGAATATTGCATTGTTGTATTCCATACAATATGATTGAGAGTAGAAAATACAAGGTGGTGGTGTTAAGAGAAACATTAATTTGTCTACTTAAAAGATTAGAACTCTTAAAATTAAATTGCAATTACATATAGACTTACATGTATTACCCATTTTTGTTGGTAATGAGAATTAAATTATAGAATTTCTCTAAGTATAAAATTAGAAGTACCTTTTAAAGACATGGTAATATTATTTGGTTAAAAATAGTAGCCTAGGAATGTTACATGGTATTAGGATCATAATGGCTGGCGTGGTTGGGAACTTATGCCACACACCTAAGAGAAACAATTATTTAATTTAAGTGGCAAGGAAAGAAATATAAGCTATATGGATCAAGAACCTTATTTCATAGGGTAGCTCAATTGCAAACAGTAAAAATGTAAATTTCAAAGAGAACTCAATTACATATCAAGACACCACAATAAGAAACAAAATAGAAGAACTTAGAAGGATTATAACCACATTACAAACAAACCTTATAAACATTCAAACTCAAAATCAAATGCAGGAAGACCCTCTACAATTGAAGATGAAAGTACAAAGAAAGACACATCAAAAAGAGGGAATCCCCTTAGATAACTCTCATAAAAAAAATGCTTCGAGGAACGAACATCCATAAAAGGTAGAGAAATGAAACAAACATAAATATGCAGTAACAACAACAACAATAATTATTAAACAACCAAGGGTCATAACCCTTCAAACTCATGACTAGTCATGTATATAAATATACCATCACAAGGGATTGCAATCATCACCCATTCATTTATTCATTTTATATATTATACATCTATGTTAATATCATAATGACAGAATTGTTCTCTTTATATGTTACCATTCCATAATCATATATTTTATAATATTTATGGATTGTTGCATACTTAATGTCTTATTATTGTGATGGCTCTATGCAACGACTGTGATGGCTCTATGTAATGACCATCGAGTTTTATATAGATGGTATTAGAGTGGGTTCCATTTCCCATTCACTAATTGCCAAAATTTCTACTATGAGGCAATAAGACCTTAGGCTATAAATAAGTTTTCATCACTCTTAACCCAAGTGAGATCTATCAGCATTTGCTTCAATATCAAATTGGTAGATGATAAATTACAAATTCCTCACATAAATATCAATTGATGACAACTTACTAGTGGGATATTAAATGAAATCTACAAATTACAATCGACGATCAAACTTAATGTTTTAAAATATGTGTTTAAAGTCTCAACTATATGGCATGATGTTAACAAAAATTTTAAGTGCTAAATGGATCAACACATTAAGCCTTTCAACTTATATTTGAAGTTAACAGTGGTATTTCCCCATAATAAAAAGGAGATAACATGGATCAAATGCTACAAATTGTTGCACAAATACAAATTTAGACTTAGATAATGTGTTAATTGTGAACACATAGAAGGGAAAAAAGAATAAATATTGAAAAAAAAGAACTAAAACAATTACAAGACGCAAATCTATGATAAAAAATTTGATGATTATATAAAACCTATGTAAATTGGGAGAATATTAAACCAAAAATTAAGAAAAAATAAGTTACAAGGACATCTTATTGGCATCCTAAATACAAGACCCATCATAATAATCGATCAACTTATCAACAATACTTTAAACAAGATTTATATTATTCCTACATTATGAAGAACCTCAATTTGATGCAACTTGGCCTTAGACTAGAAATCTTCTTTCACAATCTAAGATTTTTTCCCAAGAACCTTGTCAACAAATAGTCCTAGAAAAGAATGACATAGTATGGATTGATTCATCCACAATAAAATAATATTATTTAAAATTTTACATGTGTTTCATTTGTTTTCTTTGCGTAAATTGATGAGTAATCATTTGTAGGAGGGTGAAGTGTAATGAGCATAAATTACATTATTATTTATAATAGGGTTATCTCTCTTGCCGTGGACTTGTATCTAGAGAAATATAAACTATATAAGGAGTCCCTCCCCATGTCATGAGCTCCCCCTGAAACCACAAAAGTTCCCTTCTATTTTCCTAGTGATAATCATGGATACAAGATTGAAACTAATGAATTAAAACTTCTTAGTGATTTTGTTGGTTATGAATGTGACAATTATGTACATATTACTCATGGAATGCCCCCGCCAAAACAAATATTGTGGAATACCTTCCCACTTCCTATTTTTCATGTCTTTTATTTCACCTCATAAATGTATCCACTTAACATCTATGCATATTCCACATACTTCCTTCTCATCGACCTTATCTTTACCACCAACACTGCTCCTCTTGTGGGACTATAATTGTCTCATAACAACAAACATTTTGAGTTTTATTTTTGTAAACAAATTTAGTTGTTTTCTTGATATTGGTAGAACTGTTGTGATTCAAACATCAAACTTTTAACTCTATGTCTTCAATGGTATTTTGTTGCTTGGAATATTTTTTCTTGTTGAGAAGTTAGGTTATGACATTTGTATAAACCATAAACCTAGTATTGTAATAGAACATTTAGATCAATAGTGTTAGAACCTAGTATTGCATATCATCCTAACATGTCATTTAAACCTTTTGAATCTATATTAGAATATGACCCTGCACAAATAACATGTGATAGACCTTCCAATAAGAGAAAAACAAGAATGAGGAAAACTCCATTGCAAGAAAATTGAAGTTGATTGATGGGTTGAAACACGTAGTTTATACTAATAAGAGAAACAAACATAAGATAGAGCAGCTCAAAAGTTTTATGTCATGAATCCATCATGGTCGCATAAGAGGAGAAAAGTTATTAGTAAATGATGAGAAGGATGAGTGAAAAATATACCTTATTGTGGAGGAGATAAATTCAGTGGGTAAAATAGGTGGCGAGTAAAATGGGAAGTGGTCATGTTTCCCTCGGTAGCACTTTTGTGAGGGTGTTTTGTTACAAGAATGGTTCATAACCATTCTTGTAACAAGCATAGTTGTTGAAAGAAAAACCAAGTCACTAGATTAAATTGTGTAGCTACAATAGTCACTAAAATGGGGCAAGACATAGTTTTGTGGAGGAATCCCTTTACAAGTGATCAAGGGATAAAAAAAATATCATAATATATCACAACTAAACTTAGTAGGGCATGATTAATTTTCTTCTTAAAAAAACTTTGATGTAACAACACCCAACATAAAATTGAAACTAACATATTTATTTCCATATGATTATTTAGACATAAGTTCAAGATCCAAATTATACTGAGAATAAAATGAATAAAGCTAGCCTTAACAAAAAAAAACATTGAGGTGCAATGAAAACCATATTCTATTATTTAAAGAAAGGTGAAAAACATTGTACTTATACTATGGTGGAATATTGATAGCTACATTTGAGAAACGATGTGATTGTTACACTCATTTGCAAAAAGCTCATGTAAGATGTTGAAACTATATTTTATACTAATGTCAAAATTCTAAGATACAAAACTCTAGGATGTAAGAACCCTATAACCATTCTATAAAACTAGGATTGACAATGATGTTAAGGTAGACGATAACAAGTTGTATGAGAAAAGAAGAGCCTAGTTGAGATCATAAATTTTCATTTGGTAATGTTTTTAAGCCTTATTTAGCTTATTAAAAAGAAAATCTATAGACTAACCCAAATGCTCTTATTTAAAGTTCAAAATTACATAAACAACATAAAATACAATAAAAATGCCAAAAGTTTAGGACCAAAAAAACTATGTAAAATTCAATATCATAACCATATCTTAAATGACCTTGGAAAGCCACATGAATCAATTTGTTTCTAAGATCACAATTATGATGTAAATAATGTCTCTAAATTTAAATGTTAAATGTAATTATAGATAATATTATGGATATTCCTTAAAGTATTTCTATATAATGTTATAGACATTTACATCATTATAAATATGTTTTTTTATTATTCATTTTGTTTGAAAAGAAGACCATGTGGGTTTGTTTGTTGATTACATTTACAAATGTTAAATAAAATGTTTATGTGGTTGTAAATAAAAATAGCACCTTTCCAATCTAACTACCATCCAAATAATGATAAAATAAATAAATGATACAAAGTTTAAAAACAAAAGAATTAAATAATGTTTTGTTCAAGTGACAATTGGGATTATAATTTAGATGGTTGTTTATTTTCCTAAAATCTTGTATTGTCATAAGGTTCTTAAACTTATATAAACTTACCTAAACATAGGGTCCACACTAAGTAGATGATGGGCAATGGTTTTCCTTTACTTTCTTGGTTATACCAAAATCGTTGCATTAAAACTCCTCCAACTAATTCTTGGAAAGTAATTTTATTTACGAAAATGATGGATCAAATATTTCAAAGAATCAAATATATCTTCATAAATTCTTTCTTACATGTTAAACCTCTCAATCACTCTTTGCTCCATTTTTATTACTTTGGCAGTTGGATTCTCAAATTCTCCTTGGGATGGTGGTGGACTATGACAAATGAAGGGGTGGTTCACTTGGATTCTCAAATTCTCCTTGGGATGGCGGTGGACTATGACAAATGAAGGGGGTTCGCTAGCTTTTGCACTAAATGCCCCTTGACAATTATGCCCACCTTAAATCCATCGTTGACAAATGGAATTAAACCCACTAGTTAATCGTCCTCCTCTTATTGGATTCATCATCGATGTTACTTCATGCATTGCACGCCATACTTTTTTTCCATGAAAAAACACAGAGTTCTTTCTTGATATTCATTAGTCATGAATTAAACATGGAAATTACAATGCCAAAGATCAAAGGGACACTCTCCATCGTGTACATATATTCATTTACTGTGTAGGTGTCTAAGAGAAATGTGTTCATTCTTACCAAACAAAACAAGATTACTAAAAATTATCTCTTTAAACCATAGGTTTACTCAATGAACTTGTTATATAGCACGTTCGTAAGATATTAAAGAATATTTTTAACTTCACTAAATATTGGAAAATACTTCGTAAACTCTATTGTTGAACCCCCTCACAATATACCTTTCCAATTAATAAACCCCTAATTTCACTATATATTGTAGGTATCCATTTTATCAACCTATTTTTAACACCCCATTTATATCATATTGTAAATTTGTGACAACAAGAGCCCTAACGCACCTTAGTATAAGCAAAGAAGATGATAAATAAAATATAGTATAATGCTAGTAATGATCCCAGCATGATTGCAAGGGCGTTTGATTCATTTGTAGCGTTGGATAGTGGAAGATCCAACGAAATAGTAATTGGGAAGGAAAAACACGTAAAATGAAACACGGCCAAGAGATCAATATAACAAAGAATGTAAAATATTGATAGTCCAATAGTCAGTGCAATGCTTAGAAAAGATGAGAATTGCACATGTTTCACACCAAAACCTTATCATCTACCAATTTTATATCATGTAACTACATGTATAGCCATAGAGAGCTCATGTTTTCTATAAGCTTAATAAATTAAATTCCATAAAATATTTTTAATAATCTTAATAAATGTTTTCTATTATTTTTTTAAAGCTATTTGTATGCGATTTTT
>LPNX010251683.1:192182-207337 GCA_001517045.1 Pseudotsuga menziesii | reverse complement strand
TAAAATATGGTAAAATAACACTCTTATTGTTTGGATAAATTATGTGCAGATATCTTCTTATGCTTAAAGTATTCCAAGTTTAGTGAACATAGATTCTTCCACAACAAATGAATCTCGTCTCTATATCTATACAAGAACAAAATTAGTCGAAAATTAGAGCAGATTCTCTTCATTTCCTATTTAAAATCTTAAAATAATTTAAATGGCACTCCCATATAAATTTAACATTGGTTATCCAAGAGGTTATTGATTTTTCTTGGGTCGAGAAATATTCTATTTTGGAATATTTGTCATTTTATTTAATTGGGAAGATGTTTATGTATGAAACTAAGACAAAAATTCTCAATTTTTTTTTTATGTATATGATCCAATGATATAATCAAATTCATTGGTATTTTTTAAGATGGATTTATGGAATTAATCCACGAGATGTAGAATAGTTGGTGGCGGGGTATGGTTAAGACGACCCTTAAGCTGAAAGGTCATCGGTTTTAATCCTGTCGGATACCAAAAAATTCAACCATGTTAAGGGTTGGTGCGGTCCAGGCCAGGTGCGATCTCCGGGTGATTTTGACGGTTTAGATGCCCCTGGTTCATGGTTACTTAGCCAATGGCAACCCTGCTAGTCAGGGGGGTTCCACCACTTTGCCAACAAAAAAAAAGATGGATTTATGGAATTAGATTTCAATTGGAATTAAGATTCAATCAATAATATTATAATATGATTAATGTAATGATATTAATATTTTCATTTAAAAACTGTTTAACAAAAAATAAATCATAAGCATAATGATAATATTATAGAAAAATTATTCGAAATTAAATATTGTAGTATAAAATGTTTTCATATACAACAATTATATATATATATATCTTAGTGGGCTAGCTCAAGTGGTTGAATGTTATAAGTTGTGAGTAGAAGATCTCGAGGTCAAACCCCTCGGTGGCTATACATTGTTATATAAGGGTCTCACATGATGTCCTCATCGGGTTAGCTCCGTAATAAGATCGAACAGGGTCAGCCCCCTTCGAGTGGGCCTGATTTCTTCCTATGGACGTAGCAACTCCATTGGGGGTTTTGTGAACCACATTTGAAATATATGTGTGTGTGTGTGTGTGTGTGTTTAAAGTTATATAATAAAATTAATAAAAAAATATCAACATGATTATACTATCATAAAAATATTATTTTGAATTAAATATTGTAATATACAACAATTTTATGTGAGGCTAAAATGACATTTTTCTTGTAGTGCAGGGACATGTTTGCATTCAACGATGGAGGCATTCAACATGTCTTTGTGGGTGGATTCCAAATATATGAAGAATATATATATATATATCCCACGATTTGAATGTTATTCCTTGGCCCACCCAAATAAAATAACCCCCAATATTTATATCACTGTGTCAATTTAAAAAAACCCCTTGACCCCTTAATACGAGGCAATATATTTTTGAGACTTTTAGGAGTATCCAAACCTCCAATATGAATGGACGTGATATAATATTGCCTTACTAGTGAACCTTGCGTGCTTTAAACCTATGGATGGAATGAAAACAGAGTAAGTCAACGACAATAAAAATCCAAATCATAGCAGTGTCTAGAAAGATGTTGTGTTGTTGTGTGAAGATAACAAAACAAAAAGAAGTCAACTAAGGGAAAAAAATAGATTTTCCTATAATGAACCCCTAGAGATCACTAAATTGTCATGCGGCTCCTCAAAATGCATGATACCTTCCTCGCCCTACAATTCCTTCTTTGATAGTCCATTCACAATAATGTCGTAATGTCTACTAATGTGTTGAAAGGTGAGAATGAAATTCTTCCTAGAGACATCTGATCTGAGCTTGTTAATGAATTAAGTAGATGGCATGTAGATTATTTACTCTGTTAGCCCAACCGATCACCAATCGAGAGTCAACATATACATGCATGATATGAAAATTCTTAAAACAAGCAAATGATAGCAACCCCACAAAGACACCATTTATGCTTTTGTATTTGCACTGGAACCACAATTTTGCTAGCATCGATACTTGAGATATCCATCCAACTATAAAACCATCCTCGCACCACCACAACCATTTTGTTCAACACCATCGCAAAAAACAATGGGGAACTCCTCTAATGACATGATAGAAGAGTGACTAATGGATCAATCAAGCCTAATTTGTTTGAACATAAGAATGCCTTCCATTATTTTCCAGTTGAGAGTAGGATAAAATAGACCATCCCCATCAAAGATTACATGATTTCTTCTCCGCTAGATTCTCCAAATCACAAAAGTGGAAGGTTTTGGAAATCAATGGCTTCCGATTGCCATGATTGTAGACAAGAATCGAATGATGAACCATTCCATGAAAATGGAATACACATATAGTTGCAAACCTTAGACTAAACCATTCAAGAAAAATAACAAGTGGAAAAAATGTGGTCTATTGTTTCCTCTGCGCTAGAACATAGTGAGCACATGCCAAGACCGAAGAAACCTCGCTTCTTCAATTTTTCCCACGTAAGAATTTTCCCTTCGAGGGCCAACCAACAAAAAGGATGATCTTTTGTGGAGTCGCCCACTTCCAAATAACACTATGCCACCATTTTGGAAGATAATCTGCAAGGGAAAGTGTGATTTCCTCATAAGCCAATTTTACAGTGACTTGTCACGAATGAGTGTTCCACTACCAGAGAATAGTATCGAAACTGACCCTCAAAGCAATACCGTGGTTCTTGAGATGACTGATATAATTATTCCATTCTATAGAGAGTGGCTCTCCTAAACCCTGTTCCAAAGAAGACAACCAACATGGAAAACCATGACTTGTCCTACCAACCATAATATAAAACCATGACTTGTCCTACCAACCATAATATGCGAAATGTAATGGAAACCGTACAAATTCAAGTGATGTTGGAGAGGAAGCGAGAGTGAGTACCGTCTCAAGCACCAATACCTTCATTTAAACTTTTTATTCCCTTTCCCTCTATTCAACTCACCTTGAGATTTTAGCATATAAATTTCTCCCCTAACCCACTTTCCATATTTGTCCAATATCATTTGTAATAACTTAATTAAATAGATTTTGATTGTCGTACCAATTTGTTCCATAGATAGTGACACCACACCACACTATGGAATGAGATCATTTTATCTTCAAACTAACATTTACTTGTCCATTTTAAACCTACAACTAATCTATGCTCACATTAGAGGCTAACCTGCAACTAATCTATGCTCACATTGCACACTAGGTACTCGTCGTATCAACACTCTTAATGACAATGTCACCTCATCATCTCATCACTCTTAATGGCCACAATATATGTTAGGCATTAACCATCTTAAAAAAGAAAATATCAATGTGAATACCATGACATTGATTATAACATTGAGATATTATTGTAGAATAATAGTATTTAAATTAAATAACTAGTCCATATAGCCACAATAACATTGAGATATTATTGTAGAATAATAGTAATTAAATTAAATAACCAGTCCTTATGGCCACAATATACGTTAAGCATTAACCATCTTAAAAAAAAATGTCAAAAGAAAATATCAATGTAAATAACATAACATTGATTATAACACTAAAATGTTATTGGAAAATAATAATAATTAAATTAAATAAGTTTAAGAATATAATTAAGTTGATCATTATTAATATTGTTGGATATTTATAATTTTTTAATCAAAATACATAAACATACTTTAACATATTTATTAAAAATGCCATCCATAAATTTATGAATATATCCTTTTGTTTTTGTTTTAATGAGAGTCACATTTAGTTTCATACCATGCCATCGATATAATCCATGTCTAAGCCTACACTTCGAGATGAGCATATCACGTTTGCAATTATCCAAACATTATACATGTGTATACTATGTAAGCATCACATATTTACAAAGTGCGAATCTTATATATTTATCGTTTTCAAAACATTTATAGACACGCTAAACATACGCATTGGCTTAATGTTATAATTTTTTTTGGTTGTTGTAAAAAGTGTGGTCAAAGTTAGCTTAGCATATACTTATACTTTTAGATTTAATGTTTATAATATTAAAAATATAAAAGCTAAATTTAGATGTTAATTGAGATTATTTAAAACAATACGAAATTGGCTAGATGTGAATTGAGATTATTTTTAAAACAATACGAAATTTGGTTAGTTGTAAGTTATATTTATGGGATATGATTTATAAATTATTGATTTATTTTATAGAGAAAATTTTAAAAATGATATCTCAAATGATAGATTGTAAAAGTTTTTTAATGTTTAAATAAAAGAGTGAAGGAAGTTTTAACTGCATCGGGTTTTGCAAATGGAGTATCAAGCTAAGTGGGTTTGTTTGGAGGAAAAACTTCATAATTAAAAACGCTTAAAATAAAATCTTGGGATGTGTGACCGTTCAATAACTCTTGTTTACAGAGTGTAAGCCTCAAAAGCTCATTTCATTAAGTTTGGACTAATTCAACATAATCTAGACTAAAAAGTTCCCAAGTTAGCCTTTTTAAATCCCAAAAAATTCATTCTAAAGTGCAATTTTCGATTACAAAAGTGCAATTTTTTATTCAAAGGATTTTGGACTTTAGAAAACGTAATTTTAGGTTTTAAAAAACCTATTTTGGGTTTTTTTTGCAAATGAATAAATAGACTTAAATTAGTGTAAATTAAATCTAGACTCGTTCATTTCGCTAATATCAAACACACTACTTCACTCCTATAAACATCACTTAGTTAAATGAATGCTACATAAACTATTCAAATCTATAAAAAACTGATTAATTACAAGTAATACTCATAAAATATGGATCATAATATTAATAACTTACTTTACATTAATATTCCAAAATATTACATAACATACATTTAAATATATTATATATATGCCAACAAAATCTAGAATGAGTAGTTAAGAAAATAAATTATTATCCTCCTTACCTACATTCAAACATAACTTATAACATATTTGTCTTTTATAATCAATTAGGACTTGAAAAGTATAAAAAATCTTACTTTTGTTTAAGTATTTTATGATGTGACCATATTTTGGAACATTTTATCTCAACGTGCTAGCTCAACCGGTGATCACAAATATAACTAAGCTCTTGACCAATTCGATACCAACATGTACCTAGTTTGAAATCCTTTAAATAAAACAACTAATCTAAGTCTATAAATATAATTATCCCACAAATTTGCCACAATTATAATTTAAAAAAAAATATAAATCTGAATCTAAAATAAGTATTATTGCAGCATTCAAATGCATTTATAAAAAATAATCTTAATCTAAAACAAGTATTATTGAAGCATTCAAATGCAATTTGTTAAAAATAATATTTTATTACAATTTTCATCTTCTACGGGTACAATGGACTTTATCTCGAATCAAAATTCTACAAGGGAGGGTCCACTGCCATATATCAAAATGGCCGATGGAAGGGTGAGTTGTAAGAATTCTTAATGCTCTTTTGAAATGATTCAAAGTGAGGGTCATGAAATTTCCCTGGTTGTTACGTTATAAATAATAATTATGTGAGACTTTCAATAACTTAGGAAAAAAAACATAAAATATATATTTATATATTGCTGAATAGAGACGTTATGGGTATGATAACATTTGTCATTGTTAGTATCGAGAAAAATATGAGTGTCTTTCATGCACGGTTTTTCACATTATTTGACGTTACACTGAACGTCACAATGACGAGAGAGGAGGCCAACGAGTTGATATTTTCTGAGATGCTTTCACACACCTTTCAAATTTGAATTGCAGCAGTGATGTACTTCATAAAATATTACATTTCGTGGATGTAGCAGCTGGAGTTTTCACTGTAAGAATATCATTCCAACAAACCAACAATGTAGCAGTTGAAAAACCCAGAGTGACTATTTACATGTCCAAATAGTGTAAAACAAAAAGTTAAAAGGTGAAGTTTGAATTTTGTGTTTTTTATTTGAATGATTAAGATGAATATACATTCATATTTAAAAATACACATTAATTAAAAATTTAAGGATGTAATTAATAGAAATAAGTTAAAAATAGATAAACTCAATATTTTGAAAAAATAACGTTTTAAAAAAAATATTAAATTTTTTAATAATAAATACAACTATAATTTCTTACAAATTTAAAAAAATATAATTATATCTATATCATTTTAACTTGCTCATTAACCATATACAACTCTGTCAGCTTAAAAAAAATACAACTTTACTCTAATATTTACTTTCACTAGGGAATAAGAAAATAAAGCAATAAGTACGAAACAATAATATCTTGTAGTTGACATTATAACCAACGTTCACTATACAAAATAACATCGGCCCGTTTAAGTTTTAATTAATATATTTTTTAAATATATTTTGAAATGAGTGTTCTCAATATAATGTTCAATTGAAAGCTTTCAAATTCTAAAACTTTGACGAGGACCGTTAATTGTTAAAATGCACATACTTATGAGGATTTCTTTTTAATGATATTGATAATTACTATGTTATTGATTATTGAGGTTAATATTGATTTCTGAGATGTTAATAAATAAAATTTAAAAGAAAAATTATTATGTTATTTTTAATATTTAATATGTTATTTTTAAAATTAAATTAATTCTTGAGTTTATTTTAGTTTTTATTAATTAATATATTATAAAATATAAATGATAAATATTTTTAAAAAGAAATTTAATAAAAAATATATATAAAAAATGCTTCTTAATTTTATTAATGATTTATTTTCATTGTATTTTAAATTTGGTTAGTTTTTAAATTTTACTATAAAATTTGTGGAAGTTTCTTAATTTTGTGATTTTTTAAAGTTATTGTCTAGTGATATAACATCTCTAGTCCACCTTTTCTTTAGAGTCAAGTGACTTTTACTAGTGTTTGAGGATGCTACATGAAGCCTTTCTTTCTTAATGTTAGCCAACTTGTATTGTAATGAGTACCTTATGATGGTTTTACTCTCCATGTGTGGAAGACCAACCTCTAAAAGAAAGATAGACTAAGGAGTATTCCTTTTAATTTTGAAATTTTGTTTGTTAAAAGCATCATGTTTGTTAAAAAAACATGGACAATTGGAAACAATTATCTTCAAATTTTTAGACAACTCCAAAAACATTGCTAGATTTGGTGGATTTTCCTTGAAATCTTCTTATAAATACAACTTCAAACCTTAGGACCATACAAATAACCAGCATGACAAACATGCCAATTTTTTTTCCAAAACTAGAACTATAAAATTTTGAGTTAACTAAAACTATACAATTTTGAGTTAAGAAAAACAACGATTACGTCTCTCATAATTATGATTACTAGTCTTAACAAATGTAAAAATATATCACACATAAACTTACTTTCAATTCCATTAGTGTAAGAAATAATATATTCAATTTAAAGAGAAAAAGTATAATTTATTCTTCTCACAATATTTATGTGTAATATGATTAAACAGTACAAAAAAAATACAACAACCTATATAAATAATATAATATTATTTATGTGTAATATGACCGTACAAATAACCAGCATGACAAACATGTCAAAACTATTTTTTTTCCAAAACTAGAACTATAAAATTTTGAGTTAACTACAACTATACAATTTAGAGTTAAGAAAAACAACCATTATTTCTCTCATAATTATGATTACTAGTCTTAAACCATGTAAAAATATATCACACATAAACTAACTTTAAATTCCAACACTATAAGAAATAATATATTCAATTTAAAAAAATATATATTTTATTCTTCTCACAATATTTATGTGTAATATGATTAAACATAAAAAAAAAATACAGCAACCTATATAAATAATATAATATCAACATAATATGATTGATATAAATGTGTTACACTAAAGTTATAATTTATACACAAAACAATGCTCTCTTGCAAATGTACAAAAAACTACTTTTATGTAAATAATATATAAAAACATAATAATATAGTTATATAAATATGTCACACTAATATAATAATATAGTTGATACACTTATATATTTTGATTTATACACTTTTATAAAAATAATGCTCTCTTTCAAATGTACAATATACCATCTAAATAATATAATAAGAACGTAATAATGTATATTACATAATTAATATAAATATGTCACACTTATATTATAATGTGACCTATACACAAAATAATACACCTTCCAAGCATAAACCATATGGTTCAAGGCTATTACTACATATGGTTGAATGTTTATTATAAAGCACATTGTATCTTTTGGAAAAATTATGTCATTTAGTTTCTAACTATAAGTTATTTTGATCTATACACTTTTATAAAAATAATGCTCTCTTCTAAATGTACAATATACAATCTAAATAATATAATGAGAACATTTGTCGGCTGGTTATGTGGACAAATGGAAGATGATTGGGGCATCTCGAAGTCTTGGGGACGCTGAGAGTTTTCTTACTGATGAATTATGGCCTTACAGGTATATTAGTTCATCAGAATCTATTGAGGGATGTATGAACATGTTGATTATGAACTATATGGTTTTATCAATAAAACTATGACTTTTTTTCTTGGCAAAAAAATGAGAACATAATAATATAGTTAATATAAATATGTCACACTTATATTATAATGTGACCTATATACAAAACAATAACCCTTACAAGCATAAACCATATGGTTCAATGCTATTACTACATATGGTTGAATGTTATTGATAAATCACGTTGCATCCTTTGGCAAATTTATGTCATTTAGTCTCTAAGTATAAGTTATTTCAATTTCCAAGCATAACTATATGGTTCAACGCTATTACTACATATGGTTGAATGTTATTGATAAAGCACATTGCATCTTTTGACAAATTTATGTCTTTTAGTCTCTAAGTATAAGTTATTTCAATTCCATTTAAATGCTAAATTAAAAATTAAACTTTGATTATGTGTTTGCCATATTACATAGACATATCCATGTAGTATATTAAATGTTATGTTTTTATACATACACATATACCAGCCATACAAACGAGAGAATAAGAGCAAACAAGTAGGCATAATTCCACAATCAATTATCTATTTTATTATTAAAAATTATTATTATTATACACATCTCAATTAAAAAAATATGAAATAATTATTAATTTTATTGAAAAGATTATCATTATTATATACATCTTAATTAAAAAAATGAAATAGTTATTAATTGTATTAAAAGAAAGTTGTAACCACACTATATATTGAGTTAACACATATAAAAATGAAAAATAATAAAACTTGGGATTCACCTCCATAAATAAGAAAAAAAACTACATATTTATTTAACAGTTTTTGTAAATATTGTTCATATAATTGAAGAGCCTACTTATATAGATCCAAATATATTGGCATAATAACAAAACAACTTTGCATAACATAAAAAACTATGGCTTTAAAAGAAGTCAAGTTGCTCATTGAAGATTTTTTTTCTACTTTAAGTCTACTTGAAGATCGAGGTCCAAATTGGTGTTGTGTTAAATTCATATGCCATTTTTCATAAAAATTATGGGACTATCTCTTCATCTTAACCGCTACTCTAATAAAACCAATAAATACCTTTAATTATGAAGCTAGAGAGGGTGAGTTCTTTTGAAAGAATACTTCAGACTTTTAATATTTAATGTATATATTTTTGTTTTTTTACAGTAACGGTTATAATATATTAGGGGGTGGTATGACCACCAAATAGAACCCAGATTACAAAATGCCCTTGTGGAAGCGGCAACAGCAGCATAAAGTTTCATAATATGCCCTTGTGGAAGCGGCAAAGTGGCTTTAAAGCCTCCAAAAAACGCCCTTGTGGAAGTGACAAACTTAACCAGTCTGTAAACTATCTAAATTGTTCAGAAGCAGAGGATCTTACATAGAAACTACAACTATGCATATAGACAGAGAGACATATACATGAGAAATGACAAACCAGTAAAAACTTCCAAGAAAGAACATATTCTAACCTTCCGAGCTGGACGACATACTAGAGCCATAAGCTTCATGCTTGATGAGTTTATGAGATAGCTTGTCTACCTTAATTTCCAACTCAGCAAGTTGCCTGGATAGTGAATTTTCAGATCGCTTCACCTTTTGCTTGATCTTCTTACGCAGGAAAACCAAATCTTTGCTCACATGGTCCAACCTCCTTCCACCTTCGCAGTCAATTGCATTGACCTGGTTCTGCAGCAGCTTAAGGTCATGCTTCAGATCTCTTACCTTCGCCTCCACGGGGTTTGGAGTAACAGGCGCAATGGCGGACGAAGACCCAACATCCATCTTAACTAACAACAATTCCTTGACAATAGCCAAGCGATAGAGATCCTGGAGAAAGATGAAGTAAACCATGCAATTGATGAGGCTACCATCCTCGATGGACCAACCTTTTAAAGCAGAGAGACCCAGTGGGACTGGTAGCTCTGTATCCCCCAACGCGCGAGCACTAAATCCTATCATGAAAACACTCGATTTCTCCAGGTTCAACGAGACTCCATTCAAATTCACACCAGGCGTCACCGTATCCCCCAACGCGCGAGCAGTAAAGACTACCATGATAACTCTCGGATTAACCAGCTTCGACGATAGTCCTTTCCAATTCACCCCAAACGAAATGACCGCATCAGAGCAAGCATTTAATCCTTCCTCTCTAGACGATGCCAAACCACATGTAGACTTAACACCACCTGTCCTGAGATCCATGAGGCACGGAATGGGCTGAACGATGGACTCCTGCCTTCGCACCAGTCGAAAAGATCGTAGCCAGGGAGTATTTAAGCTCATCACACCTGCTGATGTCGAGCCATGTGATTCCCATACCCCACCTATCCTGATGTCCAAAAGGCATGAGGTGGACTGGAATGCAGGGGCCCACATAGGGGAAGCCCACGAGATCCTAGCCCTGGTCCTATGGGGGCGAACAGAAGGAACTCAAACCATTAAGAATCAGCTCCCCAGGGCTAAAAGAGGATCCCTTATTTGCATCAATGTCTGCCTCCATGTTATTTTTCCGCAACACATGGTAGAACTCAATTTTTTTGAAGGAGGAGACTTGAGCCACGATCTTGAGGATACGCTATCGCAGGGACATTTGACTAGGCATTAGATTTTTGGCTAGAGCATTGATAACAATTGTGGAGTCTCCAACGACAGTTAACTCGAAGATTCCCAGGGTCTTGGCGATCCTTAGCCCTTGCCATAAAGCCAAAGCTTCAGCCATGTTATTAGTGTCATCTCCAATACTCCAAGCAAACCTAGTTTCCAGAGATCCATCCGGAGTGAAAAAAACTCCGCCCCCCTGCTGCCCCATTAATGTATATATTTTTGTTATTACTATATGTATTTGTTATTATTATTTAAACCCAACACCTTTACAAAACCAAAAAAATTAATAAAACATGACAAAATATACTACTAACTTTTGTAGCTTGAAAAAACACTTGACAAAACTCAATAAAATGTTCACCACTCAAAACTCAATAAAATAAAATGTTCACCACTCCTTCTATTACAAGGATCAATTTGGAGTTTGGCCAAAATGAAACATTTTGCATTTGATGACTTATGATAATGGAATCTATTAGAGCCTCATCTTAGTTATTAATAGATAGACCTAATCCAAGCATAATTAAACTCACAATTTCTTAAAAGTTTTATAATTATACAAATTATTTAAAAAAATTATAATTATACCAATTTCATTTTATCACATTATACAAACCTTTAGCTCCAAACTTTAATAGTGTTTGGTAGGCATCCATCACCTCATCACGTCTCTCATATGAATAATTTCCTAATGGAACTTGCTTATCTAGGTTGGATTTTCGGGGGCAAAATCTCTGACAACAACGCATCCTACCATTTTAGCTCTTGAGAGCGACTTCACCTATAGAATCAAAATTAGACAACCTAACAAAAATAATAATAAAATATTTATAGACATGTTAGACGCAAGGACGTAGCCGTGCTAGGTGTGAATTATGTTTTTTAAAATACATAATTAATACCTTAAGCGTTCAAATAGCTGTTAAAGCCACTTCCCCATAATAATGATTTGTCCACGTCATCATCATTATTATCGTTAGTTAGATACCCTCAACAAATCCTTCATTCGTACAATTCCTCGATATTGAATCCACTATCAGTATTCATACGCCAACAAACTATCGTATATATATCCGCCATCTATACGTATGTTCGTACACACTTTTTCAAACTGAATACTCTCTAGTCATATTTTATTACGCAGACACAAAATTACATGCAGCTTTGAGAAGCAAGCTAATACAGGCCAGAGCAGGCAGAAGGCGTCAGGATTGGCTAGTCTCTTTGTTGTTGGACGGAATGGCGATGTGAAGAAAACGACGGCATAGCGAGCTCAAGAACATGCCAGAAATGTCCCGCAAAATAGGATTCGGAATACCGTCTTTGCCGATGCCAGTGTTTACAGGTGAGTACATTAAAAGCCGAGACAAAAATTCTTTTGTTGACTGAAAGTTTCTCAAGACTTTCTCTAAATGTTTGAATAAAACGGTCATTTTTGAAATTTTGGAGAAAATCTAGTCGGTGTCAAGCTGTTTGACATATTGATCGGAGTTAGCTATAAGAGAGGGAAAAGAGAGATTAAATTTTACATAAATCTTGAACGAAAGGAGCTTCTTTGTTGACTGAATTTGTTTCTATCATTGTTCCTAACTCTGCAGGCTAGGACATGCTTGTCAGAGAATGATAGAAATTCCAGTTTTCTGTGCTTTAAACTGTGAAGATTTCAGGCATTGCTGTAAATTTCAGTCTCCTGTGCTGTGAACCGTGAAGATTTCAGGCATTGCTGTAAATTTCAGTTTCCTGTGCTGTAAACCGTGAAGATTTCAGGCATTGCTGTAAATTTCAGTTTCCTCTGCTGTTAACCGAGAAGATTCGACTCATTTTTGTAAATGTAAGTTTTCAGTATCGATTATGTTTTGCTGCCGTTTGTTACTGAAATTATAATCCCTAAACTGCATGCTGAAGCTCGATTCCTTGTACAGAAAAGAAGAAGCTTTATTTAGCATATTCGACCTCTGAACCTGTTTATTTGGCCGGAACGTTTAACCGGCTAGTTAGCTCTACTGTTCGGAGAAAAAAGACGGTTTGAATGTCGGCAAAAGGCTAGAGGCGAGAAAAACGTTTACTGTTCACCAGTTTTCGGCAATTTCTGTGAATCTTGAGCGTCTTGAAGCTTATTTTGTAAGCTGTTTGCTAGCAAAATGAGACCTAGGAAGCCTTGGTAAATCTTTAGGCTTATGGATAGAACTCTTCATTTGCAAGACGATGATGAAACAGAGGAAGTTCCAGTAAGTTGCTCCGTAGTGAGGTGCAGGACTTTTTTCCACCGGCATTCTTTGATCAATTACTGCCTATCGAGGCTGCTTAAAAGCCTTACTTGCCAGCGCTGTTTTCTCAAAACTAACGAAGTGTTTCCTCGCAAGTCTGTTGACGCCAGTGTTTATGGTAGCGGCAATAATGGTGAGGTTCCCGGTTTCCTTCACAAAAATCCGTTGTGGGAAGGGATCTTGAGCTCTGCTAGCGATCAATTCAAGCGTGATGCTATCAAGTGCTGTTCTTCGATCGGTATGTTTCGGTGTTCTTTATCATTATATCTAGTATTGCGACTTTTCTCGTGTCTACAGGTATTTCATATTTATTCCAAAATCTTTATTTCAACCAGAATATTTAATGTCCTCTGAGTACTTTCTGGGAAGAATCCTGGAATTTTCAGCAGCAGAAGCATATGGTATCTATTCTCAAAATGTATGCTAAAGTGACCCATTCTTTTTCTTTTCCGATTTCTGCATCTCGATTTCAGGCCCCAGTGTTGTACTCACAAGAAGAGTAGATGTGTAATTTCGGCAATAGCTGTGTATAGTATTTCCATGTCAATATTTGTGCTTCAGAGAAGTAGGAGATTTATGTTTCCGATATTACAGATATTTTGAATATATCCCCTGTCAAATTCTGTGATATAAATGGCGAATGGAGAGTACAATGGCTACTGCTTCCTAATTCGTCTAACCTAACCGATGCTACTTTATGGAGATATGGAATCAAATGTCACTACATGCGTGCAATTTTCTGTTATTTCTTTGGCTTAGGGTTTTGGCAGGAAATTGCTTTTGAGGGTTTGTGACCTTGATTCTTTGGTCAAATTGCAGGTCTGGTTTCTTGGTCTAGAGGTCTGTGTGTGCATTCTCTAGGTGTTCGGAGAGCTGCAATGGACAGCATTGCTTCTGAAGATCGATCTGCACAAGAGAGTGTTGATTGTGGAAGTTCTACTGTGAGCATAGATGCTTCTGGTGATAGCACGGGCTCAGAGACATTAAGTCTTGGTATAGGGGAGATGCATTATGATCATGGTCATGGAGAAGATATTCCGAGCAGTTCCGCGGGATCATCTCCATTGGGATGGCCTATAGGAACCACAAAACCCACAAGTTGTGAAATATCCACCGTTCCGCTGGCAATAGCAGGTGGCCAGGAGTCTGTAATATGGGAGGAGAAAAGAGATAAGCGGGAAACAGATTTATCAGGTACATTTTGATTCTTCAACATTATAAGCTCTGAAGCCTGCTTCTGTTTTGGCTTTATGCTTGCTATAGTATCGATTTATCAAAGGATCTATTTGTGCTTGATGAGGTAACCTCATTACTTAGAGAGTTCTCTCTAATTGTAAACAAGTCTGGGTAAGTCTCTGTAGGTTTTATTTAAAATAAACGAAAATAAAGAAAAAAATTGTGTCTTTCCACGACTATCAAAATTAGTAATCGAGGCATTTGCAACTACCCTTTAGCACTTCAGATGAAGAGGCTTAAAATGAACAACCGTTTAAAAATTGGAAATCAAAAGATTGGCTTACTTGAGCATTTGAGTAACCTATGCGTATCAGAGATTTTCTCTAAGCTTTGATATGTCTTCAATTCGTATGCTATTTGTGGAAAGCTTTTCATCAAAGATTGGCTCATTTTCTAATTTCATTTGCTTTAAATATATTTAACTCTCCACCTTTGCTCTCCGAGACTCTTGTGATGGACATACTTTTTCAAATTTGTCACTTTGAAGTGTATTTGGATGGTATGGATATGTCTTGTGGAATTTTATCTTCCTTGT
>LPNX010251683.1:161254-183271 GCA_001517045.1 Pseudotsuga menziesii | reverse complement strand
ATAATAATTACTACTAAGAAGCAAGTGAGATTTGAACTTAGGTGGGGAAGGTAACACTCATTCCTCCCAACCACCCAATCTACTAGCATTTTACAAAACTTAAAAGAAAAAAATATATATAATTGCATAATAATTACTACTAAGAAGCAAGTGAGATTTGAATTTAGGTGGGGAAGGTAACATTCATTCCTCCCAACCACCCAATCTATTGACATTTTACAAAACTATTGGAAAAAAGAAGAAGGAGATATTGATTAAATTTCAAAGAAAACTCAAGAATATGGATTTTAATGTTGAAAAGAAGGAAAAGTTTCCTATCACCTTACAAAGAAATGTTGCAATACTATTTATAATTAAAGGGACACTTGCAGGGAAGGATATCACCATTTCTATTGCACCTGTTGAAAGTAATAATTATATTAGTACTAAATTAGCTAACCATTTAGTGATTCCCGAGTCAAATATAAGGAAAGAGCTAGACTTTTGGGACAGAAAACAAATTGAAATAAGTGGCTTACAACTGAATGTTGGAGATTATATGGTCACATCGAAATTCATTGTTAGTTCCTTACGGAGCTTTGACGGTGACATAATTTTGGGTTTACCTTGGATAAAAACATTAAGGACTTTCATCTTAAATGTCGAAAAGAAGTTTTTGACATTTTCCTATAAGCAAAAGAGAATCACATTTCAAGATATTACAATTAAATCATATATAGAAGCTCCAACATCTGAAGAATTCAAGGATATACCAAATATGATTTCATGGGGTAATCAAAACTCAGAACAAAAGAAACAGAAAGAAGTTGAAAAAATTGTCGCTAGTAAGGATGAAGAAATTACTCGTTTGAAGAATCATAGTCAATACTTCATCGCACATATTAAGAAATCAAAAAGGGAAAAAAGATCGCAAGAAGAAATCCAAGAGGAATTCCACCAAAAGGAAGTGGATCTACAAAATTAATTCAATAAGAATCTATTACAAAAAAATGAAGAAAATTATCGCTTAAAAAATTTGAATCAAGGGTTGACTGAACAAATTAAAAAATTAAAAAATGAGAAGTTAAAAAAATCCTCAGAGTTATTATCAACCAGTAAATCGCGAGAATCACAAACAATTGAAGTTTCTACAAGGGTTCCACAAACGGCTCGAATGCCTTATCATCAACCAAATCACAGAAGTTGATACAACCAACATCAAATTAAAGCAGAAAATGAACATCATTCTTCTTATAGACAAACCACCTACAACCTTGAAAACTTGAACAAAAACAACATCAACAACTTTTATGGAAGCCTAAATTAAGAAGTTCTGTATGAGTAGTCAATCATCAAACAATTCCAATGAAGGTAGATTTGGGATGGATCACTTCCCAAAAAATGCAACACATTAGTTCAACAATCCGAAGATTATACCGCCTAGTTTCATCAAGCATCGTAGTTCCAAGCTCACAACACCATGAAAAGTGTTGCGAGTAAGAGAACAAAGTCATACAATAAACTAGGCTTTGAGGACAAAGCAATTCTAAGGGATAGGCAATGTAATGAACAAAAAGATATAATAAATAAACATTAAATAACTACTAATAATTAAATAGCTAATGCTTAATGAAGAGTATAACAAATATAAAATAATATATTAATTATAGTTATTAATTAATAAGTAAAAGGGTGTAACCCTTCACTACACATGCTCAAGTCTATAAAGGCGAGCCTCATTGTAAAATATTATCATCACTTATCTATCAATTTATACATCATTTTATATCTACGGATATGTGGGTTATTTAAAAAATTACGGGTTCATTCCAAGTTAATTGAGAATATCCAACTGTGGATGTTACAGTATTTTGATTTTGTCTTCTAGTGACGCACTCTAGACCTCCTCCCACTCCGTGTTGTACTCCATTTTCATTTTAATATTTATTTGTCTCAAGGAGTCCCATATTTTGTTTGATGCCCTTGAGGATGAGTGTGCTGCATATACTTCTTGTGTATGCAATTCTTTTAAGTTCAACTATGCTTCAATGTTTTGTTTTCTAATCTTTGATCTTTTTACAACTGAGAGTGCAACATTTTCCAATCCACAAATATGCTCAATCAAGAAGTCCTTTTATTTTATGTTGTTGCATATTTTGGCAAAGCAAGTAGGCCAATTGTTTAGTGTGGTGCCATATTCTTGTGCCTCTTCTCTTCCTACTTCCATTTTCATTTTGATCTATTCAAATTTATCATGATATGTCTGTAATATAATTCTTGTTTGATATGACTTGAGATTCTGATTTTTTGTTAGTATCTTTTCTTAGTTATGAATGATATTGACAAACAATATCTTCATTTTGTCGATTGGTTGATAGGGGGGACATGTAGTGTAAACCTAAGTGCATGCTCGGCTTGTTTTCTGTAAGTTTCCATAACTATCTCTTCTTTATGCACTCTATCCTTATTATATTCCTTGGTCATAGATTTGTATAATTCCTATATCTATTTTCCAGGTGCATCCTTTAAGTCAAACTTGACCTGGGGCCGATCGAATTATTCTCATTGTACTTTAATTTTTTGAAAAAAAATCTTCCCTTTTCCTTATTCTTTCTCCTTTTTCACTTTTATGTTGTTCTCTTCTTGTTTTACTTCCTTCTGTATCCCTACATTTGTTTTCTTAGTTGTTTGTTCTTATGGTTTTGCTTGTTCTTGTTGTGTTTGCTGCTTTGACCAATCTTGTTGTTCTAGTTGGTTATGTTGTGCTGACTATTCCTCCATGTGTTGGTTAGTCTATTGTTTTGTTTGTTTCCCTGTAGGTTGTTATTTTAGTTGTTCTTATGTTTTTTTAGTTTGTTCTGGTGTTTCCTTTTTAGTTAATTTTTCTATTTGTTCATCTTTTTGTTCAGTTTGTCAAAGTGTTTCTTCTATCTGGTCAACCACTTCCTCTGTCTATTTGGTACTCATTCCTTCATTTTGTTGAGTTCCCTGTTCAGTGTTCCCTTCTTGATTATCCTTTTTGTCTTGATCATTTTGTTCCTCTTCTTCTTCCTCAAGTGGTGTTGGCTTTAGAGGTACATATGACTTTTTTTCTTTGTCGATTAAGTCACTTCTTGCATTTTCTTTGAAAAGTCTTTTTGTACCTTCTTTTCTATTGAAATTTTGTTCTTTGGTTCTTGTATGATTATCTCTTTGCCTCTTTCCAAAACCTCCATGTATTCCGAGACTACACTTGATTCGATAAATTTTTGTCTCTTCTTTGCTTGCTTTCGGGTATACTTTCCTTTGTCCTCATGTCTCATAGACAAGACATTTTGTGTCACCTCATTTAGTTTCTTCTTTATTCTCATTCCTTCAAAGTTGATTTGAACTGATCTTGTGCTATCTTTCGCAATTCTTCATCTGTTATCATTCCAATTGATTATTCTTCCATCTATTCTGACCTTCTTTTCTTGCTTGTTGATGATGGCACGATCATCCCAATTTATTCAACAAATGTTATTGTAAACATTGATGCTTCACTTTCTTGTTCTGCTTCACCTTTTATTAGGGGAGTGATAATCAGAGTTAACTTCATGTTTTCCAATGCAGGTATTGGGTATTTAGTGTTTGATTTCTTTTTTATTTCTTCAAATAGTTCCTCCACCGTAGGATAGTAGTCCAATTCACTTGGTTCTCCCCCCTTTCCATCTGGGTACCATACTTTTGTAAATTCGATCCCTAGTTGTATGTGTACCATTTGGGGTTGATTTCTTTAGATGTTTTAAGGAACCCTCCATCTATTATAGATTGACTCCATCATTTTTACCAACCCCTCAAACATAATTTGGGGTGATACTATGTATGGTCAATTCTCCCATCTTGGTGCAAAACATTGCAGATTAAGCATGGTTGGTGTAGTGTCTAATGTCAATGTTTCCTCTCTATTTGGTTCCACTCTTGACCACCTCTTGACATTGCTATCTATATCAACAAGGAAGGGTATCTAATTGTCTTGCTTTATTCTTTGAGCTCCTTGTAGTTCAACTTCAAAATATCAACAATGTGTTCTGTTCAATTATAAGCCTTTCCTTCTTTGGCTATCCTCCCAATCACCTCTAACATATTTAGTTTCACATATGATGCTTGACCGGAACTAGTGAAGTGCAAGACAACCATAATTCAATCATATTTCACATGCTCCTCCTTAACCTGATTGTTAATTAATCCCTTTGAGTTTTTTGTTGTATTCAACCTTGTAAAATTTCTTATCCAGTGCATGGAATCTACTGTCTTAGGGATTAGGGATCCCATATTTGGTAATCCTGTGATTTGATGTATTAAAGAGGCTATGATGGGGATTGATTCATCCATGCAAATTTTTCCTCCATGTTAACGACTCACAATGAATTTGACAACTTCTTCCTTCTAACCCTTAAGCTCACGACTAATGGTGCTCCCATGTAGCTTCTGACACTTGCTTTCAATATCATCATTTATACACTCCATCTACCATTGATGACTGCCAATTTCCTAAAATTATTCCATTTTTTTGTCCTAGTCAGGCTCATCCATTATAGCTCAAGGAATTCTCTCCATGTGGGCCTCTAGCTCTATTTCAAGCTCATTGTAGTGTCTCTTCTTTATTCTTGGCTCCACTATTCCTATTGATATTGATCCCCTCATATTTGATGGAATGGTTTATAGTGTATTAGTTGGCTTTGCTAAGTTAAATACTTCAACTCTATAGACACTTGATACTCTTCTAGTTGAATGTGATGGGCATTTATAGAAATTTCTTGGAATGTAAGGGTCTATGGTCACTTGTGAGCATTAATTCCACTAGCTCCTCCATTACTTGGTGAATTTACTGTGATAAATAATGATGAGAGGAACCTACCAGGATTGATGATGAGGAACCTATGGGAGAGGAAACTATTGGGATTGATGATGACCTACTAGATGCTCACTTATTCAAAGTAGGAGCAATTCTAACAAAACTAGTAGAAATTGCACAGTTTTTACAAGAACAAAAAGTATTGCAACAACTTACATAAAATAAAAAGAAAATCCTTGCTATGATAGTTGCACCCTTTACTCTTATAAATTGGTTCTTATATAAAATAGTACCTGATGACATATTAAGAAGATGTGCTCTAGAACATGAGAGAGATAACATAATAAAAGAAGCACATGTAGGACTAGTTGGAGGGAATTTCCATTTAGACACAACAACCACAAGGATACTGCAAGAATGGATTTGGTGGCCCGCATTATATAGAGATTGTTGACACAAAGTAAACCAATGTGACAAATGCCAAAATTTAGGTCGACTACTAAGAAGAGCAGGGATGATTTTAAGAACCCCCCTAGATATATATGTATAAAAAATGGGTGAATCTCTCTGATATATAAGAAAATTTGAAGGTGATGTTATCAATAATATAACATGTATATATAAAAAATTTGGTGAATATTTCATTTTATTAAATAATGTTGTAAAATCTTGGCAAATATTTCACTAAGTTATAAGATATTGTAAAATCTTGGCGAATATTTCACTTCATTAAAAACAATTGTAAAAATTGGCGAATCTTTCACTCAATTATAAAATATTGTAAAAATTTGGCGAATATTTTGCCAAGAAGACTCATAAATAAGAGGCCCATATAATTGTCCTCCAACAAGGCTGAACAATAGATGTGAACATGTGGACTTTTCTTGGTCCACTTCCAATTGATGGTGGGGAAGGAAAAGGAGGATCAGATGATATCTACCACATTAGCAGAAAGATAAAACTTGGGTTTTTTGGATGATTTGGTTTCTGTGCTTGCAAAAGAAAATTCATCAAAACCACTTATAGTATTTGAGCCTAGTTAAATGATTGGTCAGTGGAAATGATTTGATAGGCTATAGGAGCCCTTTCAGTCCTGAAGTGTGAGTAGTTGGGAAGGATATATAGTTTGCAGAACATGGAAGCGAGCAATGAAAAAGGTTCTTTGAACCCAAAAAAGGGATACTTCATGTCAGGTCTACAAGCATAAAGAGTTGTCTCATGCATTCAAGATTTGATCAATTCATCAAGATTGAATTTGGGAATTGAATTCTTTAGGAATTCTTCAGTGAGTAACTATTGGGGTGTCCTAAGGGCATACATCGCTGCAATGAATTCTGGTTTGAAGGAGACCAGAGGGGATTTACTAGCATCCTTGAACATCTATGTGTTGGGGTTCACAAGTTCAACCAACCAACAAATGACATATGTGTAAGGCATGATAGGTGGGTGAGCATCAATCACATGAATTTGGGATTTGATGATGTTCTAGAAGGCTTGGACATCATTCTATACCTATGATAGGTCATCATTGTCAAAGATAGAGTAGATGCGAGCCCAATCAAGGGAGAAGGTTTCAGTTACATCTCCCTCGGTGTCAGTATATACCCTAGCATTAGGGTCCCTATATTTCGGCTCGTCTATGAGGGTTTTGGATCTCACACGTCATTCCATGTTTACCGTGGTGAACATGGAGATAAAATCAACATTAAAATGGATTATTTAACCCATAAGCCAAACAGAGAAGAGGAAAACTCACTTACTAGTTGACAATGCAAGGGATTCATTAGAGGGCACTAACAAAGTTCTTCAGTGGGAATCAGAGCAACTACAGTGATACATACAGTAAAAAATAACAAAAACAATGTGAAAAACCAATAAATTAAACCCAAGAAATGGCTAAGGATGAGGAGTGATCCTGATCGTTGATCGATCTGATCGAACAACGTAGATTGATCCAAGAGAAAATCCAATACACAAAAACACACATAAATCAAGGTTAGGATCGAAAATCCAAAACCGGAGTCTCAAAAGGTGAAACTCAATTTTCGATTCTCGACATCAGGATCAAAAAAATGATAAGAAAATAGCAAGTGCTCATCATGTTAATATTGAGGTTTTGAAATAATCAAATTACATATTTTTATTATTGTAATTTCAATTATTGGATTGGGTAAAAATCCTCCTTTCAACTATCCTAATATAGACAACTTGCTTTTAGCTTTTTTGTGAACACTTACAAGCCATTGAAATTATTAAATGATAACACTTTATAAATAAAAAAACAAAAGGTAAAAGAAACCGACCTTTCCACAAACATATAAATATTTTATGTAATATATACATGTCGAAAACATAGTGATTCCCCATGTGCTGCATCTGGATTTGTGGTAAGAGCACTTCACTATCTTTTATTTCTGTGGAAGAGAAGGGTTTTATTTATGGCAAGCCTTTCCGTGGCCATATAAGATATAAGAATCATGCCATCTCTTCTGTATATACATGAGTTTCCTTTAACAATCATCATCAACGGGCCTGTCAACAATCGTGGAATTTATGAATGAATTTGTCAAAAGATTTTATGGTGTTTACTTATGAAGTGTGGACACTCTTCTTCAATGTGGATGCTTCTAAGAAAGTTTCTCCATCAAGAAATCGCAGGTCCCCTTTGATTCTTTGCTTTATTATGTCGTCGATCTCTTCAGCGTCAATTGTAAGCGAATGATTTGATGCATGCACGTTTATGTTATATAATTTTAAAGCTCTTAGCTACCAATACGAGGATAAATTTTACATCTATAGTTTGGCCCCCATCGGGTGATGGAATTTTTTCCATATTAATGTAAGACAAGTCCATAGTGTTGAATTTTGATAGAAAATTTTATTCATTTACTTTAAAGTTCTTAAAAATATCAAGTTAGAGGAGCCGTTGATATCCTCACTCACTGAAGTTTCTAAAATCAGCGCGGCCTTGCCAATAGTGTAATAGAAGGCGAAGGCAAATTTTGTTAGAATTCGACATAGCTACTACTGAGTAGCTTCTTGATTTGACAATTTTACCTTTAAATTTAAAATCAAATCCATGGAATCGCCTTCAATTCCATGGATTTGATTTTAAATTTAAAGGTAAAATTGTCAAATCAAGAAGCTACTCAGTAGTAGCTATGTCGAATTTTAACAAAATTTGCCTTCGCCTTCTATTACACTATTGGCAAGGCCGCGCTGATTTTAGAAACTTCAGTGAGTGAGGATATCAACGGCTCCTCTAACTTGATATTTTTAAGAACTTTAAACTAAATGAATAAAATTTTCTATCAAACTCAAGCCTCGAACTAAAATCGGCTGCAATTATGGGTAAAACTCCTAGAACTACACTACTGCTAGAAGCATGCCTTATTATTATCAGCTTATTCTTTATCTTGTTAATTGATGTATGACGTGACCCAACAAAAGAAGACTGTTAAGAAATAGTTTCTATAATAATTTGAGCGATTTATTGTGATGTTATACCTGAGTAACCAACACTCCTATGTGGTTCAACTTTGGCTTTAGAACAAGCTCATCGAAATATTTTGTGTACAATTGGTAACAAAGACGTCCTTCCATAGGATCTGTGAGGTATCCTATTATGACGTGGAATCATTCATCTCCATTCTCGGGCTCATCCTTGCTTCAAAGAATTTGGGTTAAAGATTTAAACTTTAGCAGGAACCTAAGAAGTATAAAGTATAGTTTGAGAAAATGAAGCATTAAAAATTAGTTACCTAGCATCAATAATGAGCTCAATGCAAGAACTGTAGAATGCTTCTCTGTTCACAACAAGCTTCTATGTTCACAACAGAGTATTTGCGGGAAAAATCAACAACATTATGGAATCAACGTTTTATTTAAGTCCAAAAAATTTCAAAATAAAATCAATAAAACCATAAATTAATGAGACGGACGGTGAGACATTATCGATGTCACACATCACCGGTGAGACATTATCGATGTCACACATCACCGCTTTCTGGACGTTATTGTGCTGTAATACCTCCCGAGCTGTGGAGCCTTTGCAGCCTTCCATGATGAAAATGCTTTTGAGGCTGGAATCAAAGATCATGACTACAAATTAGAATCATGAGAACCCAGGCTTTGCCAACATTTAAAGGGATACAACTGACGGATATGACGAATATTATGAGATGCAAATTACTTAATTACTTACTTCGGGTGGCAGACCAACGGAGGATGCACTAGCAATTTGTGATAGATAAACTCGTCCACTTCTGCGCTTTGCAACTTTCCGAACAAGCGCTCCTCCGTAAGAGAAAGAAAGCCTTATTGACCTTCAGAGAAAATATAATTCATAATCTTTATTTTATATATTTCTAGATAGTGTAGTAAGTATATTTACCTTGCCAAAAGTATCGAGCAACACTATATCCTGGTAATTGCTCAGTTTGATATGAAGAATACAGCGAAGACATTAATATTCAATATTTAGTGAAAAAATCACTTGTTTATATATATATATATATATATATATATATTTTCAAGCTCGGAAATCTCTGCTTTGTGAAAATCAACGGTAAATTATTACAATTCAGTTCAGCAGGTTTACAAAATTTGAAACACCAGTGAAGATTGTCTTCAATTTTCTTATCGGAAAAAAACCTATTGAGGAGTTGATTGAGTCGTTCGCATTTAAGCTATTATATATGTAATATGAATGACGCAGTAGTTGTAGGATAGGAGGGGGTATTGGGCCCGGGATCTTGTCGGCCTGGCCTGCCCGCCTTTCCGCTGGTGAGAGTGGATCAAGATACAGTTACTACCGATGCCATTGTCCCAAAAAAACACCAGATATCAGGTGACAACCTATCCTTGGTATTGATGGGGTCAATTGCCCAACGAGCGTGTGGATTGCTTCGGTTTTATGCTACGTGCTTGTTCCGCTTGTATTGGAAGAAGCTCCACGTGATAAACTTCAATTGGTGCTTGTTCATGCCATTGTTGCGCCATGCATTCGATATTTCAATTGTCTCAATCAATAGCCTCGAGCAACGATTCATTTCTCATATTACATATAAATAATTGGTTGTGTTGCTTACTTTGATTGCTTTACTGCTTCAAGCTATCAATCTGAAAATATATATACATATGCCACGCAGTCTTGGACAATTATTCAATAAGTAGGGCCAGAGGTTCATAAAGGTTGCCCGAACGAAGATGAGTTGCAATGGGTGGATGTATAGAGGAGGCAAGTACTAGCATTCGTGGAGAAGCTGCTGTTAGTAAATATGGGTGCACTACTCCCCTTCGTCGTCTAGTTTCAGGAAAATATCCCTTAGCAATTGATTTAGAGCTAGTTTCTCTTTAATAACGACGAAAATCCATATCCTCCATTAGCAGATCAATATTTAGAACAATACCCTTGCACGAGTAAGTTCAAGCGTCTTCGTTCCTTTTTTAACTCGTTTCAAAATAGGGACTACAAATTGAGGCGTTGCAAAGGCATAGGGGGAGAGCTATTGCTCCAGTTAAGCAAAGGGAATCCAGAGCTGTGAAGGAGCGGATGTCAATCTGGCTTTTCATTGATAGTAGGGAATATTCGACAACTCTTTAAAATAGTAAGTCAAGAGGTAGGCGTTGTTGGTGCTCATAGAAGCGAGAACAACCTCGAATGAAATAGTACATCATTCCCGGCCCTACTTGTCTGTAATAAACATAATATGTAAATATATCGATTCAATAATTTACACGAGGCTGCAAGCCATTGAGGCAAGTTGTTTATTAGTTATTTATGTATGTATTTGCATGGTGTTTACGATACGATATTGGTATTCCCTTCAAATTGTAATTGGTAAGTCAAATACACTTAGATTACAAAATTCAATTGGACAGTAGCTACAGTTGATCACAATTTAGGGCATGTTATAGTTAGCGCTCAAAACATGGTTTCATACTTTATAGTCACACAAGAAATCATAGATATGATTAACACAGAAATATGTGTATTATTAAGCACATGATAAACAACAATTTTCATTTTAAGTATGAACATGATAAGCAACCATTTTCATTTAAAGTAGGAATTTTCATTTATTCTTCAAATCATGATTTAGCTCAATTTTTCAGGTATTCATATTTTTATTACTATTTTATTACACCTCCATCTGCTCATGGTTAGGTTCAATGATATTATTATGTGTACTATAGAATCTATTTTCACCTCCCCATGAAAGAGGGAGGGGTCGTTGTACTTATCAAGCTTGACTTGGCGTTCCCTGAACGACACCCTAAAGTTGGATGGGATCTGGTAATCCCAGATCTTGAACTTTGTTCATTAAAAAAGGAGGGGAGGTCGTTCAGATTGAAACTCAAAGGAATTGACAGGGACCTATGCAAGCAGTGGAGCATGTAGTTTAATTCAAATTTGACACATGCTAACATGGTAATTACAATGGGAAGCAAGGCCCTAAGGCAGAGTGAATCCAGAAAGATTACCTCAGTTCGTGTTCTTTGCAAATCATGGATAGGAATTGCACATCGCCTAGTAATCGCAGATCAACATGTAATTACCTGGTGAATATGTACCTGGGCCTTGTACACACTACCTGTAAGACCTCGGGGGTTGATTGCAGCACCGTCTTCCATCTCAGAAAGTGCGGTTTTGAATCCCTGGCACTCCATTGGAAACCGCTGTCGTGGTAATCCCGTTTTCGTTCCCATTAACATGATGAACTGCATGCCCGTTAACAATCTGTTCTTGTTAACATATGCATCACTATACGAATGTTCGTTTCCATTGATGGAAAATACATTTGTTGCTACTTCTCCCATTTTATTTTATATGTTGTAAAGATGGGAGAAGTCAAAAGGAAGCAAGCAAATGCTAGAGATGTTGGAAGCACAGAGTAAGAGAGAAGGGTGAGTTTTAAGACTAGAAAGACATAGGGGTCTTATAATGCTGGGGAGGGGATTGCAGACTACCTTGATGATGGCGTGAAGCAGTAGGTTTAACATTTGAAGGGAAATAATAACATGAAACCCACTCCAAGTGTATTTATACCTTTCTGAATGAATAGGGTTCTCATCTCATGAAACATGGAGGGAAAAATAAATTCCAATTCTCAAAATCCATGGGTTATGAAGGTTTCAACCTGGATTTGACAGCAAACCGAGAGCGAATACAACCATTTCCTCAATTTAAACAAAATATGGATGGATAAATAATTATTGGAAGCATTAATTACTGAAAATTAGGGGTGAAAGATGATTGAATATGAATTTTAGTGGAAATCATGAACCGAACCCATGATTTGAGGTAAATTTGAGAGGGCTACAATCATTATTTTTTTACTTCCTCATTAATAAGGCTGGGGGACAATTTGTTTTTGGATAAGTATTTGTATAGTAAACATTGGACAAACCCAGGATTTGAGGTAAATTTGAGAGGGCTAAAGCATTATTTTTTTACTTCCTCATTAATAGGGGGGAGGATGATTTGTTTTTGGACTATTATTTGTATAGTAAATATTGGACGAATATATTAAATTTTTAAAAGTACTTTCCATATTAAAATTCGCCCATTAAATATTTCTAATTCCTTTAATTTCGCCCATGGGCTAAATTTCACCCCTAAAATCATCCCTAAAGAAGAGACAAAACAACATTGGTACTAGTAAACCTTACCTTGCCATTTGAAATTTGGGCAATAGATTTTGTTGGACCTTTTCCTAAGAAAGAAAGGAGAATGAGAGCAAGGTACATCATCATAGTAGTTGAATACCAAACTAAATGGGAAGAAACAGAGCCATTCAAAACTTTCACAAAAGAAGTAACATCCAAGTTTATATATAACAATATAATCACAGGGTTTGGATGCATGTTAACCTTAATAAATGATCAAGGAACTCACCTTCTAAATAAATCAATAGAAGTGTTGTTAAAAGAGTTATGGGTTGACCACAATAAAAGTTCTTACCATCCTCATGCAAATGGAGCATTTGAAGCTTTCTATAAAACCTTAACAAAATGGTAGACAAAGATTTGTAATGAAGACAAAGATGATTGGGATGACAAAGTACCTGCTTTCCTATGGGCATACATGACTGCATACAAGATGTCAACTAAACCGACCCCCTTTAAAGTAGTCTATGGGCAGGAAGCAATAGTGCCTTTGCATTTTACCATAAATACAAATACAATAGAAAATGTACTAAATTTTGGTTGCCATCAAGAAAGACAACATAAATGCTACTAGCTATTCAAATTAGAAGAAGAGTGAATGACAACACTTCCCCATCAAGAAGCACATAAACAACAACAAAAGGCTTGGCATGATAGGAATATCAAGAAAAAGGAATTTGAAATAGGAAACTTGGTACTTTTATATGATAGTAAGGTAAAAGGGAAGCCAAAGAAACTAGAAGAAACATGGTTGTGGACCTTTTCCATTAAAGACATTAAACATAATGGTGTGGTCCTATAAAGAACATTAAAAGGGAAACAACTCAATAAAATAGTTAACAGTGCTCGACTAAAGAGGTGCCAAGCATAAAAACATAAAAGAAAACAATAAATAGACTAGTACGAAAGAAGGAGAGTAGTCAAATAAGGTAATTACTAGGAAGAAGAAATAAGTAAGTGTTACAGAAGAAATATTCCTATAGCTTGGGGTAGACCACAATAGACAGAGTGACACCAGAAGTCAACTCTAATATCAAGTATTCCATATGAATGTAAAATGCTAACAATGAAAGATAAGGCTCATGCCTCAACCGAAAGTTCGAAGGAGATCACCTTTGAGCTTTTGATCCAATGCTTGCAACTTACAACTTGTCCTCAACAAAAAATGTATCCAAGCATATATATGTGTGTGTGTGTGTGTGTGAAATGTTAGCATCTACTATAGTATAATCCATTAAACATGTATAAAGAAAATATACCCATGGAAATTAATACAAGCATTTGCACATGAATTTGGATGAGAAAATATTATTTCTAATAATTAAAAAATATAAGTACAAAGTGACAACCTCTGTCGAAAACTCATCAGAATCGAGAAACCAAGTTCCTCCACCACTTCAATCCTCCATACAAAGGCAAGCTCACAAATAAAATGGAGAGCTTGGGAGATGAACATAAATGGTTCAATCAACAAGGATAAAGGAATGCAGACTCAAGGCAATGGCAGTGGGGTGAAATTTCTCTATAGTTTCCTTACTCTCAAAGTTTCTCCTCTTCCAATGCTTCTCAATGGCTCAATATATAGCCCTCAAATGGAAAATGTAGGGTTGAATAAGAGTATTCCAGCATATGGAAGGTCAAGGATCATAACCACCATGGCTTGGAATGGAAAATCCAAAATATTTTTAATTTTGAGCACAAAACCCAATGTACGTGGGTTGTAATGGAGAAGGTTGCATACACTCATGTTGTATAACTATTCACCCACACGTATCATCAGAACTGACATTTTTAGGGTTTCATTGAAGCATGAGGAATGTACCGAGCAAGGGGGATATAGTGAGTTTTCATAGGGATAAGGGTAGGCCATTAGGGAATGATGCATAAGGTGTGGCAAATCATGCTATAATAGATGTCCCTAATGTGTGAGTTTAGAGGGAGAATCATGATGGCCTAAATACATTATAATACTCATAGAAGTGGAGTAGCGAAGACCCATCCAAAAGAACTAACCTCTCACCAACATGGTACAATAATTACTCTAAATACATGACTGTGGATCAGAAGTATGTATAGTAGTACTAGTTACACATACATACAATGGCCATGAATAGGCATAATTTACACAGACTCATAAGTGGTCACAACAGCTACAATATATAGTGGAATTTGGTCTCCACACTGAGTGAAGACATCTGGTACATAATGAAGTACACTACTCTGATATGAGAACTGAATTCCCATAGGTACTGTCACGATCAAGATAGTAGCATATATGAGAATTCCACCATAGCATGATTTTTTCTATGCAAACCACCGACCTTACATGTCCCATCATGTGAATAAAGGTTTTCAGGCCGAACATGATGAAACATCATCTGATTAATGGTCATTAAGGTATATTGTTAACAGAAGCAGACAACCCACTGATGATGAAAATGGGTGTCAAGGTACCAAGTAAATTCAACAAGTGTGAATAGAGGTGTTGAGATCGGACACTTGAAGAATCCATTGATCATAGGAAATTGATGTATACCCAATTGTCGATGGCGAGAGAACCTTCCGTTGATGATTACAAGTCTCAAGTTGAGTCAACTGACTCTAAATCCCAATTCCAAAATAGATGATCTGATGCCGATGGAATGGAATCCACTTAAAGGATGGAATTAAGGAACCCCCCATCCACCAACATGAGGTAGACAGAAAGGTTGTATGATTTGGAATAACTCGAACAAATAGTTATGTACGAACCAATAACCATGTGCATCTATTGCACACACAATATGCAAGTAGAATGTGGAAGAGACCCTCTGAATAGTAACTAATGATGAAAACTACCGACAGAAGTGAGGAAACCACCAATAGGGTTTAATGGAATTCAAGACACAACATGAACCCCAATGTGTGAATAGATTTATTTCCGTCGAACATAAGGGAAACCAATCTTTCAATGACCAACGATGAGATGTCATCTACGAAGTTCAATGTCACCTACCAATGATGAAATTAGGCCTAGTGTTCTAGGTAGGACAATAATTCTATAAGATATTGGGATGGTCGACATGCATAGTCAATATATTTGAGGAATGGATGACTCAGGTTAAATACTTCCTTTGAACACGAGCATAAGGTAGATGGATAAACTTAGGCATCATAGAATCAAGAGTGAATACTGATATAACTTTACGATGCATAAGGCATCAAAAGAGGCTCCATAGGGATTGTAATCTTAACAAGTCAGTGGAGAAATCTATGAATAACAAGTTCAACTTCCTAATTCCATACTAAGAACCTGACACATGATGGATGGATTAAGAATATGTGCTCTGTTCAATGGCGACACGACAGCTGCCAACATAAGACGATATTATTTTCCCATCCGAATTTTTATTTATTTTTTATTTTTTTGGTCTTTTTCATATTATAAAGCTTGAAAAATAATTAAATGTGCTTAATAAAAATAGAGATGAAATGAATGTCGCAGGAAATCAAACCAGTTCCAAGTAGTGGAATGTACCTATTCTCAATGCAAGGAAACACGTGTGGGATAAGGACACTCAAGGGGATGTTTCTCTAGGGTGAGGGATGATCAAGCTACAAAGGATAAATAATAGGCTATGCTTGGATAATATTGAGACATGCTTAGGCAATTTTTCTTATAACATTGAAGCAAAGAGCTGACATTAGCCTTAATAAGGCAAGCAAATGAATGCAGTGCATTTACAACTTGATATAAAAAGGGAGTCCCCATGGAAGATGGACAACATAAGAGATAAGGAAGAACATGAGGCTTCCACTCAAAGACATGGCAGGACTACAAGGGAATCCCAGACCTAAGGAGTAACTTCTATGTGGGCACCAAATGAGAAAGCGGGTTCTAACTAGGTTACCCATGGTCGAGAAATCCCTTTCACTTAAATAATGACACTTCTAGAAGTAGATGGAAGGTTCTGTGTCATTAAAAAGTAGGTTCGTAGCTAAGGTTTATGAAACATGGTCATAGGATAATGCAATAATGCAAGCGAATTGGAATCCTATCCTATATACTAGTTATGATATATACTTGTCAAAGGTGCGAATAGGCTCGAATGGTAAAAACTCACTAAAGTTTAGCAAAATTGCATCAAAAAAGGACTTTACACCATGATATTAGTCCATAACATTTGTAAAATATTAAAGATGGGGTGAAAACTATAGAAATGTGTGTAATTATTTTATGAATAGTAAAAATTTGACATTTTACCATACCATTTCATTTTTTACTATAAATAGTGCTTTTGGAGCCCTTTTCACCCTAAATATTCAAATGTTGATTCTAGGAGATATAAGCAATGAAATCACAAATCGTTTGGGCTAGGTAAATCCTCTCAACATGCCCTACAATTTCATTGGTTTAATTTCAATATTTAATTGTCAATTTTTGGGTTTTTCATCATGGGAATTGAATAATTCGTCCGATGTGGGTCACAGATCATTGAGCTGTGTATATGGGTGGTTCCATGCAGGAAAAGCAAATCCTTCCCATGTGGCCACACTTTTGTTCATACTGTGACCCATGTACAACTCCATGGATGAATTTTTTAAGTGTTTTGACTAACAAAAATCCATCTCCTTTGTAGGATGGTGATTAAGTGGAGCCTAAAGGGAACACGATTATGTTGATAGGCTGGTGCATGGAAATCTACCTGCCCAACAAGCATTACAAAGACGTGGTATTTAGAAATTTTGGAACCTTAAGAGTATGAGGGAACCACCAATATTACTTCAAATTCTCATCAACTATTGGGACCCGGATATAGAGGAACTCAACCTTGATTGGAAGCAGCTCAAAATTGAGGTCGATGATATATACTTTATTACTGAATTCTCTCACCGAGGCAAGGTGGTCAATCTCAAAGCTCTTGGATCCGGTGGGGGAGTGACTATAGATGATTACATTGCCAAATATTTCCTTCCTAACACTGAGACAGTGGGAATTCAAGTCCCTATCTGAGCCATATAGAGCCTAATTTTGAAAGTGATCATTCTAGTCTTGACAAGGATATATCATATCGACTGTTTTACATAAGGCCTCGTGACTTCTAATGTTTTATGTGGTGGAGTGTATGAGGCGCACCATTTATGAAGGAGCACATCCTTGCTAGGAAACATGAAACATCAACTAACAGTGTGTAAACTTGGTTGAGCCAAGAACTTTGGGTTCATCGACATATTATGCATCTTGTTTTTCGAGAGGGTATCGGGCGTTATCCCGAGAGTTGAGGTCCCTCCTCATGGTCTATGTGATCCAACTTAGACATGCTGGAATGATGTTATGTGGCAGTTAGGAGGAGATATAGTGCCTTCTTCATTCACAAATGAGTTCTTCCACTGGTGGTGACGACAGGTGATATCCATAGATGACTACCCCTATGATGGGATATAATCTATGGATACAAAGACATGCCACTACCACTAGGTCTGACTTCAAGAACATAAGTAAGATCAATTTTCATTTTACAATATTTCATTTTTTGTATTTTTGACTTTAGGAAAGAAGAACAATTTTTTTGGGTGGTATCATGTACTAACATTAGACTCATTTTCGTAGACATAGGTCCATGACAAATGGAAGATTATCCACGACACCAAGGTAGATCTAGAGGAGAGGACATGTTCGATAGTGATGCCAAGCAAACACTACATACTATGTAGGGAAACTTGGCTCGTTTGACCCACATGATTGCTATGGTGCAGATCAAGGATATGTCTGAGGCTATGTAGAGACATGTGGTTGGGGGTATCCCATGTGTGGTTTAGGTTGTTCAAGTGTTTATGCAATGTTGTAGTTTGTTACCATGGTACTCATCCAAGACCATAAGAATAGATGTCGTGACTCTAGTTTGTATCGGTTGTGTATATTTTGAGGGCTAGAATCCTAGTTTTGTACTATGACACCATTCTTTTTCAGGCTTTTATTTGGAAATAAAAACTTATTGCTACCGGTTTGATAAATGTATATGTGTACAAATGTATGAATGTATGAATGTGTATGAATGCTTCTTTCTTAGTTATGTGACAAATTCCAATCTAAAATGTAATTTTCATATGAATCAACAAGTTGATTATAACGTCCAAGTATATGGACATATGTAATAAAATCAAAATGATTCTCTAACAATATTACCCTTAAAAACCCTCTCATCAATGTATGATCTCTAGAATAGTACCAACCAATCAATTGTGAAACAACCAACTGCGAATCCAGGTGAATTTCTAAGGAATGAATACCATTATAAATGGAATCACATAATAGCTCAATAACAGTGCTATACACAGCCACATTATTTGACGATGGTTGAAGACATACTCCCCTTGAAGACACAAGTTGACTCTTGGACGAATAAATGACCCAAGTGACAGAATCTAAGTTCTATGTATGGAATTTGACACCATCTACAAATCCTAAATACGTCAAAGAATTCGTTGACATCTACCAACCAATAGGAAGCATGTTAGAAAAACTATGCAAAACTGTACACTAATATACAAGGTACAAACCCAAGCTAGAAACTCAGGCATAATACTTCTTGAGTTAGAGCCCATTTCTAGGCTCCTTTAGGACAATCCCCTCATAATCTTCCAATTCATAAAATCCTTTCACTAGGACATCCCTCACGATGTAAGGACTATGCCACGTAGGGTTGAACTTTTCTGCCCCTAATGGTTCATTAGCTTGCTCATACAAGAGGACCAAGTCACCTTCATTATACTTGTTGGGATGAATAGACTTATCATATTGAGCCCTGACACGACATTGTTAGCTAGTTTTTTTGGTCAAGCTGGATGTATTGCCATTATGACAAACTTTGAAGTTTAGATCTAGTAGGATGGAGTTCAGCAAAATGAATACTTCAGGCTTCCTATCTATACCGACTCATTTATGCCATGTTAAATTTATATGAGAATCTATGCAAATTTACATCTCCATGCTTCGGTGAAAAGGAATGGTACAATGGCTAGGCTTCATCAAATTGTTCTTTTTTGCTATGCTAATCTTCACATAAGAATCCACGCAATGTTGAATGATTTATTGTTTTTAATAAGCGGTGCAATGATTAGGCGGATATGCTACAAGTTATAACCCGATGGTGCTAGCTAATTGGTATAATATACACATATATATTATCGTTGCACATTTGCATGTATATGTATCATCGGTTCAATGTTTAATCATACAATTGATGCACAGCATGGAGATTGATCCGTATGTGTATGGTCAAGTCCCGAGCGAAGCATTGTGCATATTATCATTTGATGGATTATCAGCGAAGCATTGGTTGTGCACCATCCAATAGGTAAAGCATCGAGATGTTGCAAGAGCCTGCGCACCATAGAATGGAACTTCTCATCGAATGTTCATGGTAAAGACCGCAGTGCATTATAACATGGTGACCATTTGAGATGAGCCGAGCGATGAGTATAGTATGCGATAACCATTTTGTGCACAGATTGAAAGTTGACATCAAATTGTTCTGGTGAGCTTGCGCAATAGTTGAGCAAAGTCTTGTATTGTGTACATTGGAACCATTTTGTGCACCCTCGGATGCGTTTTCAGCCAAGTCTTGATCATGGCCGCACAATGTACGACCAGGCTTGTGGACCGTATGCTTGTGCACCATAGCTGTACCTTCGCAACAAGAGATGGGATGTGGCTATTGTGCGATAACTCTTGGTGCACCATCGAAACGAATCTCAGCTCACACTTTTTGGAGGACTCGTCATATTTTTATATATAAGTTTCGCATAGTTTGGAGGACTTGTCATATTTTTATATATGACGTTGCATAGTTAATAAAACTTCGATAAGTTGGCTGAGCACCTTTCATTTGATAATTGATATATTATGGTCGGAGCATTGTTGGCACGATATAGTCGTTGCAATATTATAATAATTGGCGAAGCACCATTCTAATAGTTGGCGAAGCTTTGGAACATCCTTATTATTACAAAAGTTGGCGAAGCACCATTCTAATAGTTGGCGAAGCACCATTCTAATAGTTGGCGAAGCATTGGAACATCCTTCTTATTATGATAGTCGGCGAAGCATTCGATGTGTGGTAGCTTGGATACTTTCGGCGAAGTAATAAAGAAATGTAACGTATATTTTAACTCTTGTTTGATATTGCAACAGCTCGGTATTATGAAACTATTTTGGTATTATCGTGGAGCAGCGTTAATGTGTAGCTGAGTCTAGTGTTAAATAATAAGACAGAACAGGAATATAACAGAAAACTATTGAGATTATAAGCGTTATTGACTCATAATGAATGACTTCGTGGCATGCCGAATTGATACAAGCTGGGACTCGTCTGTCATTACAATAATTATTACTGTGCAGAAGGAAACAAATGTATGGTTATACTGTTGTAAGCATCCGAGAGAATGAGTTAATTAACAGTTGGAATTTCAATCTGATGGTATGCGAAGAGTTGTGTAATGGAACGTGTTAAAAACTTCAGGTATATGGTTAGAGAACAAGGGGGACTCGAATAGTTAAGTATAGAGAATATGAAGTGTTCTGTAGGTTATCTTTACATCTAGCATTCGATGAGTAATATATGAAAAAAAAGAACAGTTTTCTTGAAACGAGAGAATGTGTATCGATGGGACGGAGATCAAAAAAATGATATAGTAAAACTGATTTTGAAGAGGGGGCTTGATGGTTGAGCAAAGGTGATATACGGCAGAACATTATAATTCTATGTAATGAATAAAAAGGATAGTTGTTTTATGAGTGTGATCTACGGTGAAGAAGAGAAAAAGATACATTATGTATTAACAGAGAAGATTGCTGGAGAAGTTGAGCAAAGCAGAGTGTTGTGGTAAGCAAGAATGCTTCTGTACTATTATAATTTGATTCTATTTGTAAAGTCTAGCTTTTAAGGGTGGAAAGGAGGAGCTAGGAGTAACATTGTTGTCTTAGTTTGCAAGTGGGTGCTTGCAAAAGTAGAGGGTTGGTGCCTTCACCCAGTTGGTGCTGGGGAAAGTGAGAGTTGGTGCTCTCAGCAAATAGAAGCTTGAACACAGAGGTTGCAGCCTCTCTGAGTTGGTGCTCAGATAAAGAGATGTACAGTTGACAAAGCCATTGACATCCCAAGAAGAAGAGGTTTTTCCCTTAAGGGTTTCCTCATGAATTTAATGTGTCTTCATCGTGTGATTGATTGATGTGTGATATGCTAACTGTTCATACCTGTTAATGCTGGATATATATTTATTGAATGAAAGTTGCTACATAGATTCATTGATTCATGATTAAGGAAAACAAGTGATTAAAATTATCAATTTAACTGACTCACCCCCCCTCTCAGTTAAATACCTGTAACAATTGGTATCAGAGCAGTGTGCCTTTAGTGTAAGGTAGATCCCGAAGGGTAATTAGGGCGAGTCAAGATGGCTCAACGAACAAAGCACCCATTTTTGATGGTACAAATTTTTCCTTTTGGAAGGTTAGAATGAGAACATATCTAATGTCCCTAGGAGCTGATGTTTGGGAAGTAGTAGAGATTGGG